>JANJEY010000001.1:36216996-36228935 GCA_024703695.1 Erythroxylum cataractarum | reverse complement strand
TTTGTGACTTTTCCTGCTGTGTGTGTGCCGGCGAGAGGAGCATGGCCCACAGGTCGGTCAGCTGGGGATCCTTTGGGGTATTTTGGGGATGACCTAGATAGGAGCTTACTGTTTATTTTGGACTTATGCAGTTGTAAATTATGACCAGATATTGTATTTAGGATTTATGAAGAAAATGAGAAGTACTCTTTGGTTTTAAAATTTAGTGATTGTGATTTTACTGCTTTAATTATATCGATGCCATGAGGTTTATTTGGAAGCGATCGTTTGTTGGTGCACCCTCATCGTAAGGTATGTATCGGTATGACCTACAGGCGTGTCGGTGTATACTCTACAGTAAGGGGGCGCTACAATATCACGGAAGCACCTTCATCAACTGTTCCACTAAATAGCCACCATATGTACTTAATGTGACTATAAAAAATTGGATTCATAATTGATATGCCAAAGAGTAACCTAATGGTCACAGTCTTTCCTTTTAAACCTCATACTAATGGTTTCTTTATATCCCTAGGATCTTTACCAACACTGGTTTGACTATCATCAACATGTGGAGAAGATTTTGACTTTTTACGTTTGAACAAAATAGGTTTATCTTTTCCTTGTCTTTAGTTGCTTCGAGGGCTATAGGAGTAGCAAGCTTGAGTTTCTCCTTCTCAACAATGCAATGGGCTATCAAAGCATTGAAGTCCTGTCATCTTCAATCTACAGTGAAGATGAATCATTCTCAATATGTTCTATCCCCTTTCTCTCATATATACTTCATGGAGAATAATTCTTTTATCAAGGAACTTGTCTCAATATTCGGTGAGATTGTGTACCTCTAGGAGATATTATTAAGAAAATTTTGCTATGTCTATGTCCGGAAGTCCACTTAGTAGATAATTAGGAATGGATCTATTAATGGTCATCAGATATAATCTGTTAAACTAATCTCAGGCTTTATAGGTTGCCTTTTGAACTCTCGAGCTCATGGATGTAGCTAGAGATGGCCTTTCCATTCGTATGGCTATATCAACCTCAGCTATCTCTATAGCATTCAATACATCCTTCGTCCACTTCTTTGTATTTAAACTAGTCAAGGTTTCCATGGTGACATTGATTTTGTTAACTAAAAAGGTGATTTCAAGATGATAATGCTTAAATGCTTAAATCAGCATAAATGTAGGAAAACAACAATACTCAAAGCCATTAAATAGTATCTTTACTGAAAATCTGATCACACATATTATGAAATACCTGTGGGCTAAATACATAATATATGCAACTAGACCTCCATATAAAAGCAACCAGAGTACAAACCATCAACTCTCATGACACTACCACCTGTGGGTGAATAGATCATTCAAGTAACGACTTTCCTCTATCCAATGCCTTTATGCACATCTCAAAATCTCATGTAAGGCCAACACTTGTGGACAGAATAACAAAACATGAAACCAGAGACATCCCTTAACATATAAGTAGAACAATTCAAAATACTGACTCGAAAGGCCACTGTGGTGACTACATCCTCATCAGCACTCAAAAAATCCACAAACAAAAGGGATACATCTTTACGTTATCCTTACATTCTTCATGGGCATCTAGTATGTGACAATGTAACATCAACAAATGTAAAAACTTGAATGCATAGTCTCATTATCATACACTCGTCCTGAAGACATTCTCTGAAAACTTCATTTTAGACTTTTGTAAAAGAAAAATCTCAATAAAGTGTCTATCGTGTGTGACCGGACACTGAACCAACCACTCCATACATAAGAACTTCATGTATCTCCCTTATGGCAAATTCGTTGCACAAAAATTCACTCAAAAATAGATTTAGAATTTCTTAATTCCTTTTTTGATCGACTATCATGTAAACCCGAACACTGAACAAGAAATCCGAGACATGATAACCTCATGTATCTCTCTCATATGAAGTTCGAAGTATGAAAATTCACTTGAAATCAGATTCAAAATACCTTAATTCCTTTTTTTAGAGTTAAACTTTAATTTATTACTAATGTAATAAATTTAGAAAAATGGAAAACTTACTTTATAAATTTCTTGGACCCAGAAACTGACCGAAAACACCCAGGATAGCTTTATGGGAATTTATGAAATTTTGTGTTTTTTTAAATTACTGTAGCAATCTGCTAACGTCAGCTTGCTAATGTGTTCACCACATCAGTGCAGGTGGAGTGGGGTTTTTATGCGTCTAGCATGTGCTCGTCACATGACAAGTGCCTACTATCGCGACCCGCAGGTATTCCCTGATCTGAACACCTCTGACTCTTTTGGCCATAACTTTGTCATCCTAACTCCAAAATGACCTGATTTTTGAACCAATGAATTTCTAACATATTTATATATTTTTCCATAAAAATTTATATCTTTCGGTATTGATTTGAAAAATATCAATTGAATCAAATTAAGGGTATTAGTTGGAAGAGCATAAATTGGATATTTTACTAAACATACTTTGGTATTTGGATGATATCTTGATCTATTGAATTCCAAATGAGATGATTCTTATTTCTAAATAAACTAGAGAAACAGAGATACAAATCCTTTGAAGAGATTGAATTTTAATTTAGTCTCTAAGATTTTCAATTTTTGGATGGAAATTGAATATAGTGTACAGTTTCAGTTAAATTAACAGCCCAAAAATGTTTAGGGTATAAATTTCAGATATCTGAACCAAATTGAATGATTTTGGTGTCATTAGAAACTTAAGATAATGGAGAACAAATGTTCTGAAGAAAGCAAAGTGTAATTGCAGTTGGAGGTTTCCAAAAATCTGTTTTGGAATATGAGAAATGAGTTTGTTTTTTATGTTTGACTGGTGTGGGCAAGCCACCCTTGTGGACGCGCGTTCGGATGTCACTTAGGACGTCAGGCCCGTGACTCGTGAGGGTGGAGTCTCAATACTTAATGTGCAATAGAATACTACCTCAATATAAGAATAGTTTAGAATTGGAGCCCAACACTCATGGTATTAAAGAATGAAGATGAATCGATGTTGTCTAAGGAGGATTCATTGAAACAACCCTACAAGATAATACGCACGCTCAAGTCTTGTGTTATTTCATAAGAGTTGGGCTCCAAAAATGGGGTCCAACAAATCCAATGTGTCACTAGTATAGACGAATCCACCTTCTAAAACTCGTGTGAGTACAGGTCGCGGCATCTATTGCTTGCTGCAGCAACTTATCAGCATACGGTTGGTGAGTGCACTGCACATGCCAATTGTATACCGCTACCCACGGATACTGTAGCAGTGACGGGCTATATTTCCTCTCCCACCAACACTGAAAACGCAGGTACCGGTGTACGATTGGCATCCTGGGATTTCGTTTTCCTCTTCATTCAGCCTATTTTTAACTCGTTTTTCATAGCTAGCCTTATGTATACCACTTTTATGTAATTATATACATAAAAAAATTAAAAAAGAATCCAAAATTGAGGAAAATCATATGAGATGAAAAAACAAAAAATCATCGTTTCCAACAATCCGATCACGTAACCGCTCTGATACCACGTGTAATTAGTATAAACCTCAATACGTACCTAGGATCATACATGAAAATATCAAAAAGGAAGGTAATGCAGAACACCTGATTTCGGTTCCATCTCTCATTCCAATGCCATTTCCAAACTCTAAACGATTACGAATCTCTAAGGACCTTTATAGAAAGTGTTTCTCGACACGAAGTTTAGACCTTTCTATAGTTTTCTCAATACGTAAGCTCTCTTAACAGGTTAGAGAATCTTTGTGCTTACGATTGATATAAGCAACTGTAAGAGACCTTAACCTTTATATATGGCTTCCATATCAAGTTTCCCTATCATAAGACAAACCAAAATTCAAGACATAAATAACATTCAATTCACATCATGATTATTTTAAACCTTTCACACCTTGAAATATGTCAATTGAGTGTATATATTATCTTTGCAATGTGCACTAATTCATAATTCGTATGTGTATGCTAATGATATGCACATGAATGAAATGCAATTCATGAATTCTCAATGGTATAGCCATGTGCAATATTCTAGGATCCTAACCCTTAATATGGAAAACAGGCTATTACAAAAAGAGGAAAAAAAACTTTTACAGCAACTTCAAACTGAGCAATATACAGATTTTTTTTCTTCCGACCAAGTGAAAGCATTATAATATGTATGGGAATTACTCCAACACATATAATATTTGGTGGCAATGCCATCCAAATTATTCATAGACTAATAATGTAGGAGATTAAATAAGTGCACAAGGTCTACTAAGTTTCCAACAAGATAGGTTTGCATCCATCTAGACAAACTCTTTTGAGTCAAAGTTGGATAAGATCATGGATGTGTTCAGCTCTAGGGTTATCAAGTTAATAGTCAAGATTAACAAGCTAGAAAGGAAGATCAGGATTGAAGTCACATTTAATCAATTCATAAAGAATTGTTCATTTAATCTTCATAACTCAAAGGTTCAAATGGACCAACCTTCTAATGCATTATTAACATGGAATACAGGAAGTCTTCTAAGTGACATAGATGTTGGCCCCCAATTTTTTTTTATAAATAAGTATGATTTACATTAATTATGAGGTCTTTATGAAAGTTTATGGAGTTAATTATTATATTGATATTAGAAAGATTATATGATATAGGTTGATTGAATAAAAGTGTTACGGTTATAAGAATATTAAAAGGTGTTTTTGGCAAGACACTTAAGGTTAAAGGAACCCAAGCTTATAAGGAAGGATAAAACGGACTTTTTGGACTCGTTAAGAGTAAAAATAGAAAAAGAAATGTTGGCTTGCTATTTTAAGAAGGGAAAAAACGAAAATAGGAGAGAAAAAAGAGCAATAACAAATCAAAGAGAGAAAGAAGAAAGATTTCGGTGGTTGAGAGAAAAGAAGAGAGTTGAGCTAGGGTTTCTTCATTTCTTAGTTTTTGAGAGAGAGACTTTGAAGTGGTTCAAGAAGAGAAAAAGGTATAGGAAGAGAAGAGTTTCCATTTGAGCCAAAGATCTCTTCATTTGGTGAAGAATCAAGGTAAGATCATTTTAAATCTTTTAGATTTTTTGAACGATTTTAGTTCATAGAGTTTAGAAAATGCATGGGTTTAAGTATTCTAGCACCAATTTTAGTGATTATGCCTTGTGGGATTTTCAATTGAAAACTCTATTGAGGGAGATTTTTGTTATTATAGAAGGAAATCAAGAAAGGTAAGAGAAGCAAGAGTAGAGACATTTTAATCAATCTTTAAGCAAGGAAATCAAGGTGGGTACATATTTATAATAGAGTAAATAAGCCACTGATGTTTTCTTTGAATCAAAGAAGTTTAATGATTTCAATTGCATCATAAGTGTTGCGTTTATTGCTTTTAAAATGATTTGAGAAATTTCAATATGTAGTTTTATGAATTGTGTGATGATTTATGAAAAGGATGGAAAGTGATTTTTGAAAAGATATCATGTTTATGAAATCATGTTTTCAAAATATCTCATGTCTAGGAAAAGTAAAGATTCGAAAAAGTGCTATTGTGGGCAATATGTTTACAAGATGTGAAATACATGATTATGTGGGTTTGTGGTGGTCCTATAAGTTAAGTCAAGTGCACTTTGACAAAAGGCTTCTCCCACCTACCTGCTAATGGTATGTAGTTTGAGTTGGTTTTGGGAAAGCACAATGTTTTAGTTACATACCAAGCTTATTTGTTTAAGAATCTTTATAAATTGAGACTTTGAGATGATGATTTATTGAGGCTTGAAATGCCATTACAGATTTGTCAAACTTTATTCTTTTGATGTTAAGGAAATATGAATTGTGTATGGATGATATTGAGATGATTACCAGCTTGAGCATATGGTTTTTGAACATAAATTGTGGATATATATATACATAAGTGAGATGCTATGGAAAAGAAGATAGGAATTATGAATGATCAGATGTAGTTGAATGTAATAGGGAAGATGAGCTGAGATTTGAGAGTTTAATGAAGTCAATTTGGTAGCTGAATGGTTATGCTCAGGACATTTCAAGTTTGCTTAATGCAAAATTTCAAGTCTTCCATAGGGAAAAATTCATGTTCTGAGTTCAGGGGAATTTTGGATTAATATAGGCTGAATTAGGCAAATTTGTCTCATAAAAGTTGTAGCTCATCCTTCTAGCTTTCTAACGGTATATAGTATGAAATTTTTGGACATCGAAATCGAAAGTTATAATCTTTATAAGTAGAGATGTTCAGGAGTATAGACTGTATCTTCTGTGCATTGTTCATCTTACATCTTCTAAGCCAATTTTGACCCTATAAATAATAGAATCTATCTTTAAAGTCTTCATAAAAGTGTAGATCTTGAATTCCTCTTTTTAAGAATCAAAGAATGACCTTGATCTGATATCTTTAGAAAAAGTTATGCCAATTGCAAGATATCTTCTATGTACTGTTCATAACCTTCTTCTGATCACTGTTCATATTGTATCTTCTAGTCCAATTCTGACCTTATAAATGACAAAATATTACTTTGATGTCTTCACAAAAGTTGTAGATATTGAAGTCCTGTTTCAAACCCTTTAAAAATGATTTTGATCTGATGTCTACAGAGAAAGTTATGTCAATTGTAAGATATCTTCTGTGTACTGTTCATAAACTTCTTCTGGTCACCATTCATCTTGTATCGTTTAGTCCAATTTGTACCCTTTATATGAAACAATCTTACTTCTATATATTCATGAAAGTTGTAGATATTGTAGTTATATTTTAAACCCTTCAAAAATGACCTTGATCAGATATCTCTAGAGCAAGTTATGCCATTTGTCCGGAACAGGTTCAATATGTTTGAGGACGGAACCTTGTTTGATTCCTTTGGCCCAATCTTTGTTATCCGACCTCTAAACGAAGTGATCCTTGAGACAATAGATTCCTAACATTGTTCTATCTCTCCACAAAAATTAGCAACATTCTGAGTCGATTGAGAAAAGGTTTTGATTGAAGGAAAGTGAGGGAATCTGTTGGAATAGTATGAACTGGTGATATTTTACTGAACATGCTTCGGCATTTTGAATATATATGGATCTATAGGGTTCCAATTGAGATGATTTTCAATGTGGAGTAAATTAGAGACATAGGTTTACAAATTATATGAAGAAGTCAAATTTTGATTCAACTTCTCAAATGTTCAATTTCTGGATGAAAGTTGAGTATTCATTAGAAACTTCAGATAGTGGGAAACCAATTTTTTTGAAGAAGTCAATTTGTGATTCCAGTTTGAGGTTTCCCAAAGTCTGTTCTAAAGTTGAAGAAATGTAAATGAGAAGATTTTTGTTTCTAAATAAACTAGAGACATGGAGCTTCTAATTGTCTAGAGGAATAGAATTTTAATTTAGTCTCTAAGACTTTCAATATCTGGATGGAAGTTGAGCATAGAATATTTGCTTCAGTATAAGAATGATTCAAAAAATAGGGCCTGACGCTTACGGTATCAAAGAATGAAGATGAACTGAAGATGACTAATGAGAGTTAATTGGAAAAACCATACATGGTAAAAAGCCCAAGCACACGTTTTATGATTCCGAATGTTAGGCTCCGGAAGTGGGGTCCAACATGTGTGGAATCAGAGCCCAAAATTGAGATCTTACATGGGCATTTTGAAATGCATGTCAAGTTACATACACTTTATTCATGTCATAACAGACAGTTGTACCTGATCCTTAGTCTGAGGCGCATATATATAAATCACTTATGAGCATTTATTAAGAGTTTGAGTTGATAGAAATAGTAAGAAGAGAATGATGATCTATTAGAATGTGAGAAAATAAAAAGTTTATGAATATTTGGAAATAAGAAATATTACGTAGTCCGATATGTTAGATATAGATTCAGTATTTGTGATTGTGTTAGTGAACATGGTGACGGAATTTGTTGTGGATATGTACTTGAATTGATATGGATTTGAATTTTTTTTTTCATGAATTGACTGAGAAGAAATGGAGACATAAGTGGAAATGACAAGAGTTAAGGTGTACAAGCAAAGTAGAATTGAAAGGTTGAACTCAGAAGTTAGAACGATTGTTTAATTGTTGTGATAAGAGTTATGATCTAGTATAAGAAGATATTAGTGGAATTGAGATTGTTGGTGATGTTACAATGAGAAATGAATTCAAAGATTAAAAAAAGAAAAATATCATCTATGATCAATGGAGATCAAAGTATCAATTGTGTAAGATATAAATTTGTGAATTGTTGGAGATAAATATGTGGACAAAATAGGATGTATTGATGATACCTACTTACTATTTCATTGTGTTTTTGTAATTAGAGTGTATGACCTTGTAAGAACAATAGAAATTGGTCTTCCTGAGGCATTAAGAATGGCTGATCATGTAGTGATGATAACAGATGATTGATAAAGATTACATGAATACTATAGATGATAGAAGCAACAAATCTTCTTTCTAAAAGGAATTTCAATGAATTAGATTAAGCAAACCAGATAGTTTCTGTTGAGAATGATCAATGAAAGAACAAATCGAAAATGAATACATAATGATTCAAAAGTAAATATTGGAGTCATATCCCTAGCGGAGACTTAAGCATAAGAGGTAGAATATACTACTGAGAATTTATGTATTTTGTTTGATGTAAAGTATCCAACTATATGAGTGGATTCTTGAATTTGAGGAGACATTAATTAATAAGATGAGGAGTATATTTATGAATGAGCAGATAGTAGAATAGTTCAATATGAAATCAAAGGAAATTGAATGAATTAAGAAAATCATTCAAGAAAGGAAGTCAATTGGGAAATTGAAAATAACATGAGACAATGTTACCTCATTGAGGAATTAGTTATTTAAGGAATTATGAGAACTAATCAAGGGGGCACATGGAGTTTGATAATAAATGTTTGAGTTAACAATTACCCCGATAGTACTATATTATTAAAGATTAAAGCAATCCAAGCAAAATTTGATGATTTATTAAATGTATTCAAAAGTTGAGAAGAATAGTTGAATGCTTGAAGAAAAACATGTAAATCGGATGAGTAATGAAAGTAAAGAGAATTTTAAAGAATTATATTGATATTAATTACATCATATAGATTTTGAGATTTTATAGTATACAATGATGTTGTATATGAGATTTGGATAAGATCCGATGTAGCATAATAAAGTGATTTCATAATGTATGGAGACAACTACAGTCCTATAAGTTGACTATTCGATACATGATTTAGAGCTGCTATAGAAGTGATTGCTCTAAAAGTTTAGAGATAGTATATGTATAAGAACATCTTGGATATATATATATATATATATACAGATCATTAAAGTTTGAGGTAATTATTGAATTGAGAAAATAGAATATGAGATTGAGACAATTGATATAAGTACTGAAAGACTATGATTGTACAAATGAGCAATTCCAAGTTAAGTTAGTGTTATATATGATACATTAAGTAGAAATTCGATATTGAGGTTATCAGATCTAGTGTAAAAAGGAGCATAGAATGTGGAGTTGAATTTTGGGCAAATCAAAGTACTATTTGCCATGGAATTGAATATCAGTTTCACTTGAAAGGATTAATCAAGCCCAAATTGAGGATTTAGAAATCATGAATCTTGTTGAGAGATTGAAAACAGATCTGAATTTGGGGATCGAATAGGAAGAATGATATATTGTGATTGAAATAAGAAATATGTGTAATCAATAAAAGTGATAGAGCAAAGAGATTGTTAGAAAAGTACAAATGGTAACGTAAGTTATACATCCTAGTAGAAATATGTCGGGACATCATTTAGCTACTAAGAATGTAAACTCAAGTAACTAAATGTTTGATTTTGCCGATGATCTTAATTGTCAGAGACAAGCTTAAAGCTTATATTTTGGAGTTCATAGGAACAGGAGATCAAAGTATAATTCTATTTGACTTTAAGCATCGCAATCATTGTCATAGTGATTTCACTATAATGCTTTATGAGGAGTTAGATGATAGAAAGAGTCAATTGCTTTTATATTGTGATGATTAAGGCCTAAAAATGGTTGAAGGCCAAAATTGATGGAGGTGTTACAGTTAGGTGAAATTGATCAATATTAGAACTTAAGTGATTTAAGAAGGATGAATGAATTAGGTGGATCAACACCCAAGGTATGGAATATAGTGAGATAGACATAAGAGTTAATTGGATTAACACTACACTGATGTGAATTTTTTTAGTGAAATATAAATTATCTTTGAGGGTATCACCATGCCAAGGTGTGTTCAGGTTAGGAAAAAGGATTAGCTAAGCCCAACATAAATACGTTTGTATAAAATAGTTATGAGAAGTGTTACTGATGAAAGAGGTCTTGGATTCGTAATCTGATAAATATGAGTATGCTAAGAAATACTGATATGATATGATATTGATGTTATCGACATAGAAAATAGAAAATTGTGAGTAATTTGAAATATATTTAGGAAGCAGATAAGATAGGGTGATATCGGAATAAGTCATGGAGGGATTGATTGAATTCGTTAACTAGGGTCATTTGAAAGAAATTATTTGAGTCATAAAGTTAATGAAAAACAGAGGAGCACAAGAGGAAGCATACCCCCGCCCCTAGATCAGTTAGGTAAGAATTTCGAGGAAAAAATTCCTTTAAGAGGGGGAGAAATATTGGCCCCCAAATTTTTTTCTTAATAAATAAGTATGATTTACATTAATTATGAGGTTTTTATGAAAGTTTGTGGATTTAATTATTATGTTGATGTTAGAAAGATTATATGATATAGGTTGATTGAATTAAAGTGTTAAGATTATAAGAATGTTCAAGGGTGTTTTTGGCAAGACACTTCAGGTTAAAGGAACCTAAGCTTATAAGGAAGGATAAAATGGACTTTTGGACTCATTAAGAGTAGAAATGGAAAAAGAAATGTTGGTTTGCTATTTTAAGAAGGGGAAAACGAAAATAGAAGAGAAAGAAAAGAAATAACAAATCAAAGAGAAAAAGAAGAAAGATTACGGTGGTTGAGAGAAAAGAAGAGAGTTGAGCTAGGGTTTCTTCATTTCTTAGCTGTTGAGAGAGAGACTTTGAAGTGGTTCAAGAAGAGAAAAAGGTAGAGGAAGAGAAGAGCTTCCACTTGAGTCAAAGATCTCTTCATTTGGTGAAGAATCAAGTTAAGTTCATTTTAAATCTTTTGGATTTTTGGAAAGATTTTAGTTCATGGAGTCTAGAAAATGCATGGGTTTAAGTAATCTAGCACCAATTTTAGTGATTGTGCTTTGTGGGATTTTCAGTTGAAAACCCCATTGAGTGGGATTTTTATTATTATGGAAGAAAATTAAGAAAGGTAAGAGAAGAAAGAATAGAGATATTTTGATCAAGTCTTTAAGCAAGAAAATCAAGGTGGGTACATGTTTATAATAGAGTAAATAAGCCACTGATGTTTTCTTTGAATCAAAGAAGTTTAATGATTTTAATTGCATCATAAGTGTTGCATTTATTGCTTTGAAAATGATTTGAAAATTTTCAATATGTGGTTTCATAAATTGTGTGATGATTTATGAAAAGGCTAGAAAGTGATTTTTGAAAAGATATCATGTTTAAGAAATCATATTTTCGAAATTTCTCATGTCTAGGAAAAGTTAAGATTTGAAAAAGTGATATTTTGGGCAATATGTTTACAAGATGTGAAATACATGATTATGTGAGTTTGTGGTGGTGCCCTAAGTTAAGTCAAGTACACTTTGACAAAAGGCTACTCTCTCCTGCCCACTAGTGATATAGAGTTCCTTCATGGATTCCCATAAGTTTAAGTCTACACAAAACCATTATGCGTGTAGGAAAATCTCGGGGTGTCCATCACATGGACACAATGCGGAAAACAAAACTTTTTTTGTTCCGGGAAGTTCCCGAAAGCCAGGATCCAAGTGTATGTATAAATAGTCAAACCATAACGACCAAAGGAG
>JANJEY010000001.1:36153544-36168965 GCA_024703695.1 Erythroxylum cataractarum | reverse complement strand
GAGAAGCATCACTATACACCTCATAACCTTCAGTCCCAAATGGAATAGCTAACACCGGTGTAGTGGTCAACTGATGTTTAAGCTCTTCAAAGCTCTTCTGACACTCCTCAGTCCATCTGAATGGTACATTCTTCCTCAGAAGTTTTTTCAGAGGGGCTGAGATCAATGAAAACCCCTCAACAAACCTCCAGCAATAACCAGCTAATCCTAGGAAACTTCGAATCTCAGACACATTCCTAGGAGCTTCCCACTTCATCACTGCCTCAATCTTATTAGGATCGACCCGAATACCCTCTCTAGTCACTATGTGGCCTAGAAACACTACCTAATCTAGTCAAAATTCACATTTACTAAAATTGGCATAAAGCTGCTTCTCCCTCATAAGCTGCAAAATAATCCTCAAATGCTTAGCATGCTCCTGTCTACTCCTCGAATACACCAATATGTCATCAATGAATACAATGACAAACTGATCTAGGTAGGACTGAAATACCTTATTCATCAAGGCCATAAAAGCTGTCGGAGCATTAGTCAACCCAAATGACATCACCAGAAACTCAAAATCCCATACCTGCTCCTAAAGGCACTCTTAGGTACATCAGCCTCTGCTATTTTCAGCTGATAATACCCTGACCTCAGATCCAGCTTAGTGAACACCTGAGCTCCCTGCAACTGATCAAACAAGTCATCAATCCTAGGTAGTGGATACTTATTCTTCACTGTCACCCGATTCAGCTGCCTATAATCGATGGACAATCTCAGAGTCCCATCCTTCTTCTTCACAAACAATAACGGAGCTCCCCAAGGTGAGACATTGGGCCTGATAAAACCCTTCTCCAATAACTCCTGTAACTAAGCCTTCAGCTCCCTCAGTTCCACAGGTGCCATTCTATATGGAGGTATAGATATAGGAGTAGTACCTGGAACTAGACCAATAGCTCATCAGGAAACACATCTGGAAATTCCCTAACCACGGGAATATCTTGCAGCCTCTACTCGACTCTATTATCAATAACATGGGCCAGATAGGCCTCACAGCGTCCATGCATCATTCTCAAGGCACTCAGGAAAGAGATCATCCAGGTTGGCACTGCCTAACAAACTCCTCTGAACACTTCCCTAGGCTGACCAGGAGACTCTAAGGCTGTGTTTGGTTACTGTCCTCAAGAGTGAGGACAGTGGACAAGGACATACAAGTCCTGTCCTTGAAGATGTTTGGTTGCTGTCCTCCTTAATTCCTGTCCTGTCTTCAGTGGGTTTGGACAGAAATTTATGTCCAACCCCAAAGTGTGGTACAAAGAGCCTCGTCCGTAGGACAAGAACGATAAAGACGTTCTTCTCCCTGAGCATAGAAATGTGATGTTATTATGAATATGTATGCTTATTGGATATTACTTAAATTTAAATCTTAAGTATTACTGTTTTGGTAAATTTAAATTATGAGTAAATTTAATAATAATAACAATTATAATAATAAAAAATAATATTACTACATAAATATATTAATAATAATAGCAATAATCAAAATAATATTAATAATGTTAACAAAATTAATTCTAGTAATAATAATTTTAATATTATTATTAATATTAAAATTTATAATAATAATAATATTATTATTATTAAACATAATAATAATAATAAACAATAATAATAATTTTCAACATAGTAATAATAATAATAATTCTTATAGTAATATTAATAATATTAATACATTATTATAATAATTATAATAATAGCAATAATCAAATTAATATTCATAATATTAACAAAAATAATAATAGTATAAAATTTAATATCATAATAATAATATAATAATTATAATTATAATATTAATTATAATTATAATTAATATTATCATAATAATATTAATAATATAATCATAACAATAGTAATAATAATATTATTAATAATCAAAATAATACTAAAAATTACATTTATTAACATCTACAAGTCTTATTACACTATAAGGACATTTCTGTCATTAACACTATTTTTTGTTCTAAAGACGGCAACCGTTCATTTCTGTCTTTAGGACGAGGACAATTATCTCTGTTCTGTCCATCGCAACCAAACATCTCCATGTCTTCAATTCTTGTTCTGTCCTGTCCTATCTTGTCCTGTTCCGTCTCGTCCTATCTTTGCATGCTGAAAACGGTAACCAAACATACTGTTAGAAGACCTTTATGTATGGACACCCAAACTGCTAAATAATCGCAGAGGGTATGTATAACTTTGCATAGAAGTCAATATAGACTTTGACATCCCCTCCTCCCTCATTATCGAAAAGCTTTCAAAACGTGGAACGTTGTTATATCATGTCATCAAATTATCCAGCTCCTGGAAACCTGCGCTGTCTAGAACCTGGAAGCCTACATGAAAGATCTTCAAGACTGACACATGTGAAGAATTAATGGGGTCTCAAGAAATACCCCTTGAAGATAGTGTCGATGCTTTTGATTCAAATCAAATTAATCCAATCACAGTTGACTTAACTCAAATTGATGTTGCTCCTTCCCCTAGTGATCTTAATCATTTTTAGTTTCCTTCTTAGTTTCCTTCTTAGCCAAATAAAACAACTCATAGAGATGATCCCCCAAACCTGCCCTTAATTGACACTTGCATCACTCCAATGAAAAATAGTGCTCAGGATCCCTCTTTACCTGTAACAACTTCCATAATGGGGAACCTTCTACTTCAACTATATCTAGCCCTTCAAAAGATGGTTTAACCCTGATGAACCCTCCTAAGTCTAGATCAGGGAGGAAGGCTACACGTAAGATGAAAGGGAGCCCTTCCTTCTTAATCATATCCATATTCGTATGGAATACAGGAGGAATTAATAGTTCGCAGAAAAACTACGAAGATAAAGATGTCGTTTTGGGGGAGAAAAAAAAAACTCCCTTAATTGGCACTCTTAAGACCCAAAAAAAGGTTGGGAAGTTAAATAAGCAGCTCAATTTCTTAGGCTCTTCTTAGAGCTTCATTTCAAATCATACTCACCACTTCAATGGTAGAGTAGCGATATGATACAATCTTAATTTATTGAGGACAACTGAACTATTTAGTTCAAATCAATTCATGCATCTACACTGTTAAATCAATATCTTCCCTTTTCCTCTTGTTATCTCTATCATATATGTTACTAATCTAAGTTTGCATATAACCTCACCTTGGAATGATCTGAAGAAGTAGACTACTTACAATCCAATCTCCCTAGTTGAGTAGTTGTCAACTGGAGATCTTAACCGCATACGCAGTTCAAATGAGGCTGGAGGAAAAAGAGCTAACAACAAACACCACGTAATGAACTAAATGTAGTCACAAATTAACTTGAGATCACTTACCTAAACTATATTGGCCAATTCTACAATGGTCCAACAAGCAAAATGGGAATTGTTTCATAGGGGAAAATTTAGATAGGGCATTAGTAAAAAAATGAATGGTTAATCAAACTCCCCACCAGATTTGCACAATTTGGACCCCCTATGTGCTCCGACCATTCTACAATTAAATTCAAGTGTATGTACAACTCATATACACTTAAAATTACCTTTAAATTTGAAAAAAAAATTTGCAGGCTAATGGATTCCAGGAAGCTGTTAGGAGAGGAATGAATATACTAGCTCTTGGTTGCAAAACATTTCAGCTAGTTTCCAAGTTGAAAGTTGTGAAAATGAAATTAAAGCCCTCAAAAGGAATGTCAATTCCAATACGGAAGCCTAAGTCAATTCCAATAAAGAAACTCTCAATTATTATTAAATGTAACTATACAATAACCGATGGGAGGTTAATAAGAATTAAAAAATAGCCGTACACACCTATACTCAACAACTATCATGATATAATTCCCTTCTAAAGTAGAAGTCTATAATGAATTGGCTCAAAGAGGGGGATACATGCTCAAGATTCTTTTTCAAAACTTTGGATGCTCACAGAAACATTAAAAGGATCAATTCCATAATGGAATGTTGAAGGAAACCTCTACAGTAATCAAATTAAACTAAAAGTGATTGCTCACAGTTATTATAGCCAATTATTGGGTCCCAGATCTCAATGCAAATGCTCAGTCCAAGCTCTAAAAATCTTTATAGATTCTAGACTTGACCTATAGGTGCAAGGCCTTCTTACCAAACTTATGTCTCCTAATGAAATCGTAGAAGTGATATTCAATTTCAAACTAGATAAGGCCCAAGGTTCTAATGATTTTAATGAAATTTTTAATTAAAAAAAAAAGGGAGTTGATAGGGCATTTAGTGGTGGAATGTGTCCTAGAATTCTTTAAAACTAGTAGTCTTATAAAGGAATTGAACAAAACCTATCCAACCCTTATCCATAAGGAACACAATCCTACCTATTTGCAGGATTATCGTTTAATCTCCTGTTGTAGCTTGGCATACAAGACATAACCAAGATAATTGCTCAAAGACTAAAGCGGGCCCTCTCTCCACTGATTAATTCATGTTAAGGAGACCATAGGTGACAGTATTCTGTTGGCACAAGAGCTTTTCAAATACTACAGGAACAAATCCACCACAAGGAGTTGCTCCCTTAAAATAGACCTTTAATACAATTAACTAGCAATTCCTTCTAAACTACCTACATGCATTGCAATCCCCCACACAACTCATCTCTTGGATTAAAGTTTGCATCACTACTACCTTTTATTGTGCTTTAATTAATAGGAAACCCACCCCTGTATGGTGCAAGGGGAATAAGGTCCCCTTACCTATTCATCCTTGCAACTGAATTACTCATTAGAATCGTCAGCTACAACATCTCCAACATGTGCAAGTTCAAGTTCCACCATAAATGCAATAAGTTCAAAATACGTACCTTAGCTTATTCTTAAGACTTATCACTTCTATGTGGGGATGAACCTAACTATTTTAAATTCTTAATGAATTCCGTCAAATTGTTCTGTGACATGTTAGGTTTACATGTCTGCCTAGTGAAGAGCATGCTAACAGTTTCAGTTGAAGTTTCCAATGTGTAACCTTTACAACATATTTTAGGAACGGAGATCTAAGAACTTCCTTTTACCTACCTTAGACTCCCTATATTAGCCAAAAGAAAACCCAAGTTTATTGAATGTTCTCACCTGCTGGAATCAATCAAGATGAAAGTCACAGCCTGGCAAAATAAATACTTGTCATTAGTAGGAAGAACACAGTTGGTTAAATATGTACTCTTAAATCTCCAAACTCACTGGGGAGCTCATCAAATCTTCCACAAGAGATTAATCAAAGAGCTGGAAATCTTGATCTTCTAATCTATAAACTGGAGATTTGAATAACTCATATGGAGCTTAAGTCAATAGCAAAATGGGTTTAGAGACTACTTAAGGACAAAGATGCATTGTGGGTCAGATGAATGAAATCCTATTATTATCAAATAATAATTTTTGGAACCTTAAGGAAATCAGTGATCACTTGGCCCCTCACTGAAATGATCAAGTTGAAAAATATACTCTTTCAATACATTAAAATATGGTATTCCTCTCCTTGAAAGCTATAGATCATGAGAACTCAAAACTGTATCCTAAAAGCCCATCTCCTTTACATTCTACCACCAATTGATACACTAAGCAATTATCTTGAAATACCAGAAACAAAAGATTAATCTGGTAAAGCCTCAAGAAAAGAGTCAAAATCTGAGATTAAATCTAATTTCTGCATCATCCCTCAGCCCAAATTTCATTGCAAGTGTCTGCCCCCATAATTGCCATGGGAATTCATATAAACATTATGAATCATGAAAACGTACTTAGTTGGTCACCAGAAATCTCTACACGAACAAAACCCATCCTTGAAAAGGTGAAATCGGTTTCGATCTCTCATTACTATTTCTCGGTTGTAAACCTTGGAGATTAACTTGATGGCAGCATGACAATCCTTGCAAACGCGCAAATTTTTTACAATTCGAATAGGAGTTTCAGGTGGGGTATTTAAAAGGGCAAAGGCAATCGCCAATTTCTCGCTATGATGGTATAAAGCATCTTCCTTATCTTCATCATTAATATCAAGCATCACTTCTGATGTAGCTGGAAGATAGCCAGCATTCTTGATTTTCCTTCCCATCTCCTCCACCATCTGATACATTTCTTCGCATTGCTCATGTGATCTATCACCAGCTACAAATTCATAAATTTGATTGTCTAGTTCAATCATGGTGCTACCAGGGATCTTTCTCATCCCCTTCTTGTCCATGACCTCTCTAACATTGGTTTTCTTTCCCCAATTCAACATTTTCGCGTATATATTAGAAAGAAGTACGTAGTTTGACTCATGCAAGGGCTGATTTTTGATTAGCTGTCTACTTATTTTCTCTCCAAGTTTCATTAATCCCTGTGCACCACAAGCATTTACCAAGGTACGCCAAACAACTGGATTAGGTTCAATTGGCATGTCCTGAATAAACTCGAATGCCTCTTTAACAAGTCCGGCTCTGCACAACAGGTCAACCATGCATCCACAATGTTCTATCTTGGGTACAAGGCCAAAAGTTCTCATTAAATCAAAATATTGTTTCCCTTTCTCAACCAAGCCAGAATGGCTACAAGCGGAGAGCAATCCAATAAATACAACATCATCAGGGACCACCCCACTTCCTACCATCTCTTCAAACAAGGCAACCGCCTCTATGCCACGACCATGCATTGCTAAACCAACAATGACTGAAGTCCACGATACAATGCTTCTATCATTCATGCTCCTAAACAATTCAATAGCTTTATCAATATCGCCACACTTGGCATACATATCAATGAGAGCGTTCCAAAGCTCAACTTTCTTTTGAATCCTTTGTTTTCCAATGTAGAACTCTACCCACTTTCCTAGCTCAAGAGCACCAAGATCGGTACAGGCAGAGAGAACCGAAACCATTGTGATCTCATCAGCACAAACGCCAGCAATCTGCATTTCCCTAAACAAGCCAATTGCATCGTGAGACATCCCCAAACGCGCGTACCCGCTAATCATTACAGTCCACGAAACAGAATCAAATTTGGGCATTTCATCAAACACCTTCCGGGCGAGCTCAACCCCATCACTATTCCCCCAGTACATATGTACCATCGTATTTTGAACATATAAATCGTCGTGAAATCCCAACTTCAGCACCGACCCATGAATAGACTTGCCCAATCGCAAGTCCCCAATACCCGCACAAGCCTTAAGAACAAACGGATACGTGTATTTATTAGGCAAAACGCTACATCGTAGCATAAGATTGTAGTTACACAAAGCTTTAGATTTTAAATCACTAGTTTGCGCATAAGCTCTGATGACGGTGTTGAAGAGAAACACATCATAGAGATATGGGTCAGATTCAGGTGAGAATATGAAAGTGGAAGCGTAGTCAATGGCGCAGACAGCAGAGGCTGTGGCTGCGAACTTGGTGAGAACAAGACGATTGTTTTGCAGGCCAGACTTAATGATACGGGAGTGGAGTTGAGTGAGCTTAGAGAACTTGTCGCAGGCTTCAAGAAGAGATAGGCAACTCTGCTCGACTGCTCTCGTGTAGCCGACTGCTGGTGCGCGTGTTGTTGCTCGCAGCAGCTTTGATTTGGTGACTGGCCATCGCATTTAGATATTAACCATGGAGGAAGAAAAGCAAACAGTAGAGTGTTGGTTTTTCGTGCAATGAATTGAACTAGCAGAACATACTGCGCAAATGTCCAGTAATAATACCCTTTTTATTTAATTTTATATATTATTATATAATTTTAACATATAAATAAATATGAGTAATTTAAAATTTTGTAATCAAATTATAAATATTTAAAATTTATAATATATATTTTATTTAAAAGAATTTAATTTGTTATATTAAAAATATATATGTTAAAATACCATAAATGAAAAAGTAAAATTAGTCAGCAAAAGTTATGATGAAAATTTTAAAAATTAAGGAAATGTCAGTGTAATTAGTTTGTTATAAATATATAAAATATATAAACTAAATTTAAAAACTCAAACAAAATAAGTTTAAAATAAATAAATACTCTATCACTTAAAATTTTGTGATAAGATTATTAATATTTAAATTATTAAATGTATAATAAGAAAAAAATTATGATAGAATTATTCAAAATATATATATTTGAATATGAAAAAAAAAAGCTGGTAAATTTAGTTAGTAAAAATTTAGTATGAAAAAAAAAAAAGATTATTCACCCTGTATAAATCATCTTCTCTACTTCCATTTTAACTATAACTCAATACAAGCATATTAAAATCTCTTATTACTAACAACTATAAAAAAAAACATATCACTATTCACGCAACTCCATTTCAGTTCAAATTTTCTACACTTTTTTCATTATTTTGCTACATTTTTATCTTCTGTAGAATCACACTTTCTACCTAATTTTTATTTTACTAATTATCACCGAAATCCCATCCCACTCATGCATGTATCCATTTTCAACCATTAGAACATCATCAAAAACCCGTCACGGTATTATAAAGTTTAAAACATAACTTACTGGATTCAACAAAATTTTCAATAGTGATTTTGGTGGATGAACGAAAAACAAGAATAAAGTTTACGAAGCCAAATACATAACCATAAACAATCAATTGTTTGAGTGTTGGATGAACAAAGAAAGAGTTTGGTGATTTTGATGAAGAACAACAATTCCGTTAAGAACATACACAAAAGCCACAATAATTTTTTTTTATCATAAACAAGACCAGCATAATACCTCTCCACATGTCACCATTGCATGTAAGTCATTTGTCGTATATATATGATGCCACATGTTATACTATAATTGATCAATTTATCATTTATTTCCATATATTTCCTAGGCTAAAATACCTCAAATTTTTTAAAATTTCCTAAAGTTTACCCAAAAATTCCAAAATAATAATTATGATCACTAAGTAAATTTTCAATACAAATAATCTACTATTCACATTTTAATCGTATTTATAAATCAATTTTATCCGAAAAATGTCAATAAATATATGTATAGTTATTTTAATGTGCCAACACTAATTATTCACTCGTATGTATATATTCAATTATGTATGAGCATGAAATGCATTTTTAATTTTCTCTTTAAACTCTCATATACTCTTTTCTAGCGTCCTAGCCCCCAACATGGGATAATGTAATATTACACTCTTAGTTCAACAGCTTCTTCCTGTATTTCAAGAGAAGAGTTCTTTGAGTTGTTCTCCCTTATAACCTAATATTCATTTATTTGTTCTCTCATAAGCTCTTGACATCATTAGAAGGCCTTTTTAGCCTTCTTTAGCTCCTCAAGATTATCATTATATATCCATTAATTTCTTATAATCCCCTTCAAAAATAGCTTTCCAGTTGGCCTTAAAGAATATTTCACTTTTGGTTTAGAAGGCTCCCGTTAATATGTGACTAAAATTTCAATCTCCTTTTGAGTGATAGATGCATTTAGACTCTTTAACTTAAGTGTTTCATTTAATTCCTTACATATTTTTGTTCAATGCAAATCTTAACATAATATATACTACTTAGTGTAGTAGTCTTTTCATCCAAATGAAAAGGCTTTCTTATGGAACTTGCCATGTAGCTTAGTCCTAACTTACTCCAGTATTCTAAAGGTATTTTGTGGAAATGTACTTATATAAGAACCACTTCTAGTTTGGTTTTATCTAGATCTATACCCAATTTCCATTTATATAGAAGGAGAAGGATAAGCTTTATGTTAAAATGTTAAGGCCCATTTTCTATTACTTTGAGGGTTTAAAATTCACTTGTGATTCTAAATAAGGATAAATCCTCTTGATTAATGAGGACCTTTGTCCAATCCTAACTTGCTCCATTCTTCTTCTGCCTAAGATTTTATAGGAGGAAATGGAGATCTGTTATTAATAAAATGTCCTACTAAAGTGCTCATCCATATTATGGCTCCAACTTGAAGAACTTCTATAAGTGGGGACAGTACATTTGTCCCTTCTCCTACTTAGTAGAGGAAATAACTAAGCATGGTGTTTAGGGAAGAATCATCTACCACTTATGACCAAGTTCTTTTTCTAGTAATAGAAGCAATATGTTCTTGGATTCGTAGGTTATTTCTAAGCATAAATGGAACTGAAATTGTAGTAAGTATACAATTTACATTGGTACTAAACATTTTTAGTTGTTTGGTTTCCCGAACTAAAAGTTTTTCTTTTCCTTCTCTCATAATTTCATAAGTTTTAATTTGGTAACTTGCATCTTTTAGCCAATTTCCACTCTAGTTCATTCCTTGTTTAGTATTTTGATACTTGTTAAGGTAAAGAAACTAGGCATGACTTCTTACACCTAGCCTCTGACCTTATCCTTTTCCACTATGGTTGAATTTCAAGTTTGGAAAACCTAAACTGTGGTAATTTTGCCTCTTAGTTTCCTTCTATGACTTCTATAATCTCAAAATTGCTTTCTTAGGACATAGTTAAAGGATAGTAAGCACACTGGAAATAAAAAATTGCAATCTTATATGCATCTTTTGTGTTTAACAAATATACTAATAGCAAGAATAGGCAAAAATAAATACCTAGAAAGTGAAGATTAATCGATACGAAACTTTAAAAATACGAAATCTCTATACATTCCACACCGAGAAATATGTCTCATTTTCAACACTTAATATGGCTATGGATAAACTTGAAGAACCCTTTCTTCAAAAATAGAGAAAACAAATTTCTCTAACTTTTCTCGTCTTTTTTTTTTTCAGTACCAAAAAATGAAAGAATTTTAAAACTATCACTCTTCTCTTCGTTTACGTTTGGTTAACTAAAAATGAAAGAGTATATCTTTCTTTTAACCCTTGTCTTTATAAGACAATCAACGAGTATTGATTTTCAAAACAAGGAAAAACTTTTCACACACAAGATAACATTTCATTATTGTTTTGGATAAATATAAAACTAAAACAATAACCACCAAAGGCAAAGTCACGATGTCTTCCTTGTCATTTTAGATTTTCAATAATAAAATAACTATTTCTATAAATGAAATAAAATATTTTCTTTATTTATTTTGTACTAGAGAATTTTTAATATTAATTATATTTTCTGTACTAGCAAAAAAATAATAATATGTCATATAGATTATTTAATAAACTATCTTATAATAAATTAAATAATTATAAATAGGAAATATTACACTCGTAAGTGTGTGATCACATAAGTTTATCACTAAATCGGTAGTAATTATTCTAATTAACTACTAATTAAGGTTGATGTCTAACAACACTCCTCAACGGCCAGATAGTATGAAGTAACAACCTTACAAAAATGAAACCTGGTTAAGGATAATGTAGTATTACCTTCCATCATTACAACTATGGATTATCCTAAAGTATGGTTTAACTGTCAAACCCTATTAGATATCCAACTATGTTACATGTCAATCATTAATGATTGATGGATAATATAGAAAACTCCTTTTCCTCACTCATTCAATCGCCCTGGCCAAAGTCTTGAAATAACCATTTAGATCAATGATAACACAGAGCTTAAACACATTACCTAGAGTCGATGAATCCCATCTTGACTCACCACTAATCAGATAGGTACTTAATTATATACAATGATCATTCAACTAGCATTTTTACACACTAGGTGTCCATCCTCAAAACATAATAAGTGACTTATTGATTACTATGATGATCTCAGGTCAAAGAAAAAATATACATTTAAATCCTTATAAGAATATCCCACTTGACAGTTCATAGTTAATTTTAACCATTAGGAATTCTCAGTTCAGTCAGTTCAATGATCATATCTCCATATGCATCATCTATATATGTAACTTAGTAAATGAGATATAATAATATCCATCCAATAGATACTATTACATACATATTGATCTCACCGAATCATTAAATTCCTTAATTGATGATTCTATGATCAAGAGCAGTTTTAGATTTAACCTTAAAAACTTGACTCTCATTATCATAATTTCCATTATGATGGCAAGTGTATAAATTTAATCAAGGAATTATCATATTAGAATAAAAAATAATAAACATAATATGATAATAAAATTATTTTCCATGCTATTAATCAAAATTAATAATCACAAAACTAAGGTGTTCAATGTATTACATAACGATTAGGTCATGGGCATAATTCCAGCAATCTCCCACTTGTCCTAGACCCAATCAGTCATAAACTTCAACCCTATCTTCCACTTATGCTTATCAAACTGCTTTGATCCAAGCACCTTAGTGAAGGGATCTATAGCATTCTCCTTTCCTTCAACATTTTGAATTTGAATATCCTCACGCTCAACAATTTCTCTAGTCAGATGAAACTTCTGCAGAACATGTTTAGATATTTGATGTAACCTTGGTTCCTTAGCTTATGCAATAGCATCACTTTCGTCACACAATAAAGGAACAACTTCCTTTATTGAAGGAACCACACCAAGTTTAGTTAAGAAATTTTTCATCCAAATAGCTTCCCTAGATGCATCGCATGCAGTTATGTATTCTACTTCAGTAACTGAATCAACTACAGTAGCTTGCTTGGAACTTTTCCAACTCACTACTCCTCCATTCAAGGTAAAAATATAACCAGAGGTAGATTTGCTATCATGCTTATCTGATACAAAGCTAGCACCAGTGTAGCCTATTAGCTTTAATTCATAATCTCCATATATAAGGAATTGGCCCTTATTTCTTCTCAGGTACTTAAAGATGGTTTTAACCACTTTCCAATGTTCCTTACCTAGATTAGCTTGATACCTACTTGCTATTTCTAGCACGTAGGCTACATCAAGTCTTGTACATTTCATGGTATACATGATAGCTCCTACTACACTGGCATATGGGACCCTACTTATGTGCTCTCTTTCTCTAGGGTTTTAAGACAATCCTCCCTATTAAGAGAAATTCGAGTGCCTATCAGGAGATAACCTTGTTTGGAATTTTCCATATGATACCTTGTCAAGATAGTATAAATGTACATAGATTAGGAAATCCCTAGCAACTTCCTTGATCTATCACTATAGATCTTGATTCCAAGAATGTAAGTTGCTTCTCCCAAATCCTTCATGGAGAACTGTTCAGATAGTCAAATCTTTGTCTTTTGCATAACTGGTACATCATTTCCTATTATCAATATGCCATCTACATATAACACTAGGAAAATAACTTTGCTTCCACTATCCTTCTTATACACACATGGCTCTTCTACTCATCTAACAAAATCAAACTTTGTGATTTTTATATTGAAGCGAATATTCCAACTTTGTGAAGCTTGCTTCAATCCATAAAATGGATCTTTATAGCTTACATATTTTATTAGAGCAGATGGCAATGTTAAACCTTCAAGTTGAGTTATATAGACATCTTCCTTGAGTTCTTTATTAAAAAACACTAATTTCACATCTATTTGTCATATCTTATAACCGTAATATTCAGCTATAGCAAGTAGAATCCGAATAGATTTAAGCATTGCCACAGGAGAAAAAGTTTCATCATAATCACTACCTTCCTTTTGATTATATCATTTGGCAACAAGATGGGCCTTATAGGTTTCAGCCTTCTTGTCTGTTCTAATTTTTTTCTTAAATACCCATTTACATCCTATGAGTTTTATATCCTTTGAGGGATCAACCAAAGTCCATACTTTGTTGATTCTCATGGATTCTAACTCGGATTCCATGGCATTAAACCACTTCTCACAATCTAGACTTGCCATAGCCTCTTCGTAAGTCTTAGGGTCATCATTAATATGATTATCTTCGTCACTTTGCACCATTAAGTTTAATCTATCTGGTTCACGAAGATCCCTAGTAGAAGTTCTAAGAGGCTCACGTACAATAGGTTCTTCCTCTACTTGATCTTGTTGTTACACAGGTTCTTGGACAGGTTCATTAACCGGTCCATTCTCCTCAACAGTTGAGGTTGGTATCGTATGTGTTAATTTCAAGACATCAAGTAAAGGTTGCTTAACATGCATCTGATGCTCTTGAGTTTGTGTTGATTCATCAGAATCTTGAATTTCATCAAGATCTATTTCTACACCATGACTTCCTTCATTAAGGAACTCCTTTTCTAAAAAGGTTGCGTTTCTGGCCAGAAACACTCTGTGTTCAGAAGAGTGATAGAAATAGTATCCCATAGTTTCCTTGGGATAGTCAACAAATCTACACTTGTCAGATCTAGCTTCAAGCTTATCTGGCTGCAATCTCCTGACATAAGCTGGACAACCCCAAACTTTCAAATGTTTAAGGTTAGGCTTACGTCCTTTGCACATCTCATATAGAGTTTTAGTGACTACTTTAGTGGGAACTTTGTTTAATAAATATGCAGCGGCTTCTAAAGCATATCCCCATAGGAAGATAGGAAGATCAGTGAACCCCATCATGGATCTCACCATATCCAATAAGGTTCGATTTCTCCTTTCAGAAACACCATTGTGTTGTGGTGTGCCTGGAGAAGTC
Source organism: Erythroxylum cataractarum (assembly GCA_024703695.1). Classification (NCBI taxonomy): domain Eukaryota; kingdom Viridiplantae; phylum Streptophyta; class Magnoliopsida; order Malpighiales; family Erythroxylaceae; genus Erythroxylum; species Erythroxylum cataractarum. The sequence goes on along the minus strand of JANJEY010000001.1, from coordinate 36,154,541 downwards.
CACTGAGACAAGATCCCATCTTGCCTTAGATAATCAACAAAATCATCACTTTTCGCAGTGGATATCCGTTCCACTGTCTAACCATTTAATAAGTGAAATGTAAGCATGGGGGGAGCAGAAAACAAGAAGGGGGGTTACAAATAGGTTGGGCGTTAACAGAGCAGGGGGGAGCAAGGAATGTGCGTGAATAAAAAAATTAAAGGGAGAGTAGCGTGAGCTGGAAGGGGCATGAATAGAATAAAAAAAGGGAGAACAAGAGTGAGGGGCTGGAGAACGTGAGTCTAGGGGGTTGGGCGTTACAAAGTGAAGGAGTAGGTGAATTGAAGGAGCAACGTGACTGGAGAAAATAGAAGAGAGGAATGTGTGTACTGATTTGTGGGTGAACATAAAAAGCAAAAAAAAAATTGAAGGAAAAATAGAAGAGCTAGAGGAGCTCCAAACCAAGCAACGCAAGCAACAAGTGGAGGCTTTATTTAATTGGGAGAGAGCGGAGAGAGGAAGTAGCTGAGGACTTCACGCACAAAGGCTGGATGCAGGACAGGGGCACGACGCACACATCACTCTAGGTTTGACGCATCACGGAGAGTAGCAAATTGGTAGACTGCTGCGTTGGAGCTCCAATCTGACGCACGTAGGGACCAACAGTAAAGGAGACCGGACGCACCACTCTCCTGTTCTTCGTTCCTCACTCTTTTAATTTCTATTATGCTTGCTTTAATATTTAATAAATTGAACATGAATATGATTGAGTAGATCTCTTGCCAGGTTTCAAAGATGGGTAGTAGTTTTCAAATTTCTATATGATTTGATTATGGATTTCATTCGAGAAAATTTATTCGTGGCTATTGATTCTTGTTTTGCGTATTATTATGCTTGTTATGTGTTAGGCCTCACATAATTTGTGTCAAAATTATCGGTTAAAGAACTGAAAGGTGAAAATCGGTAGTGGAAAATCAAAATTAGGAACTTGCAGGTTTAGATCTAGACATAGGGAAAA
>JANJEY010000001.1:36142309-36153444 GCA_024703695.1 Erythroxylum cataractarum | reverse complement strand
CCATGGCCTTAAACCACTTCTCACAATCTGGACTTGCCATAGCCTCTTCGTAAGTCTTAGGGTCATCATCAATATGATTCTCTTCGTCACCTTGCACCATTAAGTTTAATCTATCTGGTGCACGACGATCCCTAATAGACCTTCTAAGAGGCTCATGTACAATAGGTTCTTCCTCTACTTGATCTTGTTGTTGCACAGGTTCTTGGACAGGTTCATTAACCAGTCCACTCACCTCAACGGTTGAGGCTGGTACCTTATGTGTTAATTTCAAGACATCAAGAAAAGGTTGCTCAACATGCATCTGATGCTCTTGAGCTTGTGTTGATTCATCAGAATCTTGAATTTCATCAAGATCTATTTCTACACCATGACTTCCTTCATTAAGGAACTCCCTTTCTAAAAAGGTTGCATTTCTAGCCACAAACACTTTGTGTTCAGAAGAGTGATAGAAATAGTATCCCATAGTCTCCTTGAGATAGCCAATAAATCTACACTTGTCAGATCTAGCTTCAAGCTTATCTGGCTGCAATCTTTTGACATAAGCTGGACAACCCCAAACTTTCAAATGTTTTAGGTTAGGCTTACATCCTTTCCACATCTCATATGGAGTTTTAGTGACTGCTTTAGTGGGAACTTTATTTAATAAGTAGTGGCTTCTAAAACATATCCCCATAAGAAGATAGGAAGATCAGTGAACCCTATCATGGATTTCACCATATCTAATAAGGTTCGATTTCTTCTTTCTAAAACATCAATGTGTTGTGGTGTTCTTGGAGAGGTTCACTAAGACAAGATTCCATCTTGCCTTAGATAATCAACAAAATCATCACTAAGATACTCACCACCACAGTCAGATCTTAGTGGCCTAATACTCTTACCAGTTTGTTTTTCAACTTCACTACGAAATCTTTTGAGCATTTCAAATGATTCGGACTTGTCTTTCATAAGATACACAAAACTATATCTTGGCATATCATTAGTGAAGGTGATAAAATAAGAATATCCACCTTTAGTTTGAAATTTCATAGGCCCACATACATCAGTATGTATGAGTCCTAAAAGTTCACTGGCTCTCTCTCCAGTTCTAGTAAAAGGAGATTTGGTCATTTTGCCTTTGAGACAAGATTTACAAGTTTAATATGATTCATAATCATATTGACCAAGGCATCCTTCCTTGTGCAACTTGTTTACTATTTTCTCACCAATATGACCAAGTCTACAATGCCAAAGGTAAGTTTTATTTGCATGATTATCTTTCTTCCTTTTTTGACAAGAAACATTCATAACTAGATAAACAATTATTTTAGGTAAGGCATAAATACCATATTGTAAATAACCACTTGCATATAATTCATTACCATGAAATATATTACATTGGTTATTCTTAAAAATTGTATGAAATCTATGCTTGTCTAATAACAAAATGAAAATAATGTTTGAAACAAACTTAGGAACATAATATCAATCTTCCAATAATAAAGTCTTTCCTGTAGGCATTACAAGAGAAATAGTTCCCACAGCTAGGGCAATAACACTTACTCCGTTACTTGTAGTTTTACTTCTCCCTTCTTCAATCTCTTACTAATCTTTAGACCCTGCAACATATTGCAGATATTAAAGCTACTACCAGTATCTAATACCTATTTAGTAGAATTAATAGTAGTTAAAGAAATCACGAAAATATTTTTCACAAATGTCTCACCTTATTTCTTGCCTTTCAAAGTAGCTAAATACTCTGGGCAGTTCCTCTTCCAATGTCCCTTCTTTGTATAGAAAAAACAATAGCATCCTTTTGGTCAACTCTCTTCTCCTTACCCTTGGATTTGTTCCAAACACCCTTAGGCACAAGATGATTTTTCTTAGGCTTCTTTTTGCCCTTCCACTTATGCTTAGAAGAGTTACCAACCAAGTTCACAGACCCTAATACCTTCACCTTCTCAGACAATGTTGATTTTTATAATTGATCAACAAGTTGAACATTTCATGAAGATCACATTCCATCTTGTTCATGTTAAAATTAACAATGAATGGTGAAAAATATCAGTAAGAGATTGTAAGATCAAATCTTATGACAACTCTTTTCCTAGTGAACATCCTAACTTCTCAATTTGTTCTATAAGATCAATCATTTTAAGAACATGGGGTCCCACAAGAGATTTGAGCTTTAGTTTAGAATTGAACAAGGAGTTAGATAACTGGTGTCTAGTAGTCCTACTTTGTGACCCATACAGCTTCTTAAGATGCTCAATGATCTGTGGAGGATTCATATCTTCATGTTGCCTTTGGAGTTCAGAACTCATAGATGTCAGAATAATGCACTTGAAATTAGTACTTTTTTCATTATACTTAAAATATGCATCCAATGCATCAGCATCATCAATTCCTTAGGAGGCGCTTCCTTCATGGGTTTATCGATCACATCGATAAGTTTTTCAAGCATGAGAACAATTCTCATACTATGGTATCGATCATCAAAATTGTTACCCGCTAGCTTGTTGACGTTAAAAATGCTTCACAGTAATATAGTAGGCATTTTGAGAAATTTAATAAAATGAAAACACCAAAATAAGAACATAATCATGTATCACTAAGACATGGACTTTTATCTAAATGATATAAAATCTTTAAAACATGAATGAGCCTCTTGGTTGTTAAATCATTACTTATGCATAGCTAAAGAGTGATAAATTTTCTATTTTATCATATAAAATTTATAGTAGGCTCAATATTATATAGTCCATTAGTTGTCAAGTCGTTCCTATTAGTATAATTTAATTTTTCTATCCATGTGACGGAGAATTAATTAATATTATACTCCCTAGGTAGTCCAGGCCAAAAATATAAAATTAAGTAATTTTTTCTCACACATGCATCATATGCAATAGAAAATATTATTTATCCCTAAACTACAAGTCACCTAATTATTAAGTCATTCTTTATAAACAAAAATAAATATTATTATCTACTTGGGTGGAATTTTTTTGTTGATAACATATCATATATTATATCAAAATAAACTCAATAATTTTAAAGATCAAGATTTCATATTATTAAAACAATTTTAATAACATTAGTGATAATATCATGTTTTAATATAAATAATTTAAAATAAGTATTAAACCATATTGTACGACAACATTTTTACAAAAGCTTTTAATGATTTTTCCATGAAAAAAAACACATGTGTCTCTCTTTTTTAATTTCAACTTACGAAAATGAAAAAAATGAAAAAGAGTATCTATCTTCAAAATAAAAAACTTTTAACCAAAACTTAAAAGTTTTCTGTAAAACCTTTTAAGGCATTAAATGCATTTGTACACATCTTACACATGCATTTAATGAGTTTTCTGTGAAACTAATTTCACAATGAAGCCAAGGAATTCTCTTGCTTTAAGCATATAAACATTACGAAAATGAGAGAATGCAAAACTTTCTTCATAATGTCTAGAATTTAAAGAACATGAAATGAAGTGTTTCGGTTTCATTGAAACCAATTTCAACGTAAACCCATATATATTAAATGAACAACTTCCAAGTATTAAAATAAAGAACATAACAAAATATACAAATTATTGATCTTTATCAAGTATGGTGTAAACGCAAATCTGGCTCTGATACCAATTAAAAGATCACAAACGTAGCAAAAATAAAAATTTTGCAATCTTATATGCATCTTTTGCATTTAGCAGACATACTAATAGTAAGAATAGACAAAAATAAATACCTAGAATGTAAAGATTAATCGATACAGAATTTCAAAACAAAGTCTTTATACACTCTACACTGATAAATACGTCTCACTTTCAACACTTGATATGGCTATAAATAAATTTGAAGAACCATTTCTTCACGAATAGAGAAAACAATTTTCTCTAACTTTTCTCTTGTTTTTTTCTAGTGTCAAAAAATGAAAGAGTTTTTAAAAATATCACTCTTCTCTTCGTTTACGTTTGGTTAACTAAAAATGAAAGAGTACATCTTTCTTTTAACCCTTGTCTTTATAAAACAATCAACGTGTATTGGTTTTCAAAATAAGGAAAACCTTTTCACACACAAGACAACGTTTAGTTATTGTTTTGGTTAAATATAAAACCAAAACAATAACCACCAAAGGCAAAGTCACGACGTCTTCTTTTCCATTTTGGTTTTTTAATAATAAAATTATTATTATTATTTAATAAATAAAATAAAACTATTTATTTATTTTGCACAAGAAAATTTTCAATATTAATTATATTTTTTGTGCTAACAAAAAAATAATAATATACCGTATAGGTTATTTAATAAATTATCTTATAATAAATTAAATAATCATAAAAAATATTACACTCGTAAGTTTGTGACCGTATAGGTTTATCACTAAGCCGGTAGTAATTAATCCAATTAATTACTAATCAATGTTGATATCTAACAACACTTTTCAACGACCGGATAATATGAAGTAACAACCTTAAAAAAACGAAACCTGGTTAAGGATAATGTATTATTACTTTCCATTATAACAACTTCGAATTATCCTAAGGTATGGTTTAACTGTCAAACCCTATTAGATAACCAACTATGTTACATGTCGATCATTAACGATTGGTGAATGACATAGAAAACTCATTTTCCTCACTCATTCAATTGCCCTAGCTAAGATCTTGAAACAACCATTAAAATCAATGATAACACAGAGCTTAAACTCATTACTTAGAGTCGATGAATCTCATCTTGATTCACCACTAATTAGATAAGTACTTAATTATATTCAATGATCATTCAACTAGTATTTTTACACACTAGGTGTCTGACCTCAAAACATAATAAGTGACTTATTGATTACTATGATGATCTCACGTCAAAGAAAAATATACATTTAAATCCTTATGAGAATATTCCACTTGAAGTTCATAGGTAATTTTAACTATTGAGAATTCTCAGTTCGGTCAGTTTAATGATCATATCTCCATATGCATCATCTATATGTGTAACTTAGTAAATGAGATCTATTAATATCCATCCAATAGATACTATTACATACATATTGATCTAACCGGATCATTAAAATCCTTATTTGATGATCCTATGATCAAGAACATTTTTAGGTTAAACCTTAAAGACTTAACTCTCATTATCATAATCTTCATTATGATAGCAAGTGTATAAATTTAATCAAGGACTTGTCATGTTAGAATAAAAAACAATAAACGTAATATGATAATAAAATCATTTACTATGTTGTTAATCAAAATTAATAATCACAAAACTACAATGTTCAATATATTACATAACGATTGGGTTATGTCGTAATTCATTCAATAGTGACAAACACTAAATTTAAAACCAAACAAGCTCTTGCTCTCGTAACAATTAACGCACTTTTTTTCATGAAGAAGAATATCATTGTAGTTTAACAATATAAGTATTCATTCCTATCATTAAAATTTTATCAACTAATGCTTTTTTCCATTCATATCCACCTTTTTTTAATGTTGTAAAATTGAATAGCTATGTTGAGAGACTTGCTTTAATACTAATTGTTAGATCAAAGGGGATCTAAAAGGGGATGAATTAGGTAATTCTAACTTTAAAACTTTTCACAAAATTAAACAAACACTAAATAAGCCAAAGATTAATAGCTTAAAATTTCAATAAAAAAGTTAGAAAAATCATAAGCAATATCACAAGTATGCATTTGAGATTCGACAAGTGCCAATACTAAACTAGAGAAAATGAAAAAGGGGCAATGTTATAGTATGCTTAGTTTTCTCAAGCCAATAGTTCTTCAGTTTCTAATGTCTAGCCTATGTACTAAAGTATACATGTGCAATAAATATCATAATTTTGAAATATATATTAAATGTTATAATAATTTTTCAAGAGCAAATAAAATAATCATGAGATAAATGCTACTATTTATAATGGTTCAATCCTTTTTAAGTTACGTCTTCACCCTATGTTCGTTTTAAAATTTTGAATTCATTATCTCCCATTCTTCAAAATGGTGAAAAGAAAATTTTCTACATTAACATTTTGTTTAATAATCAAGACAAATCAAACTCTTTTTTATTTAGAATTCTCTAGAACATTTTTATAATTTTCAATCATATGAAAAAACCTTTTCATATAAAGCTTTCTTCCTCTAATAAATAATAAATGAATTGTAAGAACAAGAATTTTTTGTTTGTACATTGGAAGGCTTTTTATGGTTCCTTTCAAGTTTCTAGTCATTGCTAGCGTTAATAATTTTTTTTCAAAGTGAGATATAACTGTTGGATCCCTACAAGATGTAGCAACCTATTAGATCAAATTGATTTTACTCGATCACTTAATTTGGGACTTTCATGCTTTGTCATGAATAGACTCGTTCGACTTCTTACATATTGGTTAATTGACTAGACACTTGCTTCACCTGATTCCTTCCTGATCCTTCAAGTCTTCTTTTATGCTTCAATGACTTGATGCCTTTCTAAGTCGATCTAAGGTATATAAATGACTACTAAAATATATTAAGTATCTTCTCGAAACTTTGCAACAATACTTCAAGTGATGATCGTCTCATGAATTCATAGTTTTTCAAATCTTCCTTTAAGTTTTACTTGTAACTTTGTTACATATTAGCATTAAGCGAAGTCCATTAGTAGTTTAACATTTTTTTAATTGATGTGTTCATTTTCTACCAACAAAGTTTTCTTTATCACAAAATATATTACTCATAACATAAGGCAACTGTAGCTATCTTTTGTTAGAAATATAATGGTGAATAAAGTATCAATCTCACAAGGAAGTGATAGGAATTTAGTCAAAACTCTCCTTGCCACCTAGTCACTTAAAAATTTAAAACTACAACTAAATCTAAACCTAAATTTAAACCTAAACCTAGCTAAGGTAGAAAATAAACAACCACGGGAGATAAAACAAAGCATGTAATCAAATGAAGATAACATACATGAATATCATCTAGATAGGAACCCCTTAATATCATCTAAGTTGTTGTGATTCAATTAAAATATGATGAATTTATCATCTAGATTGGTAGAATTTTTTAGACACTTGCACTCTCTCGAGTTACAATGACCTACAATCTTATTGGTTAAATAGTTATAAGCCAACTTAACACCTCTTTTAATGTATTAAGAGTTGTGAAATCTTATGAAATTGCACTTTAATATCAAAGATCATGTGGTCCTGAGAACCTTATTCAGTCCCTTCTACCTAACCATGGGCTACTCACAAATAGGCTCTCTTGAGTCATCCACAAGTTAATTTAAATTAATTTTAAACACTCACATAGTTAAATCATGTATTAAGATCAATCAAAGATAGTTAATAGATATAAATCCGAATTCAACAATTGGGTCACTTAAATCTATACAATAATAGCTATTGAGGTTCCCTCCCATATGAAAATATGAAATAATCATTCAATCATCATATTTAAATTGACAAACATAACGAAAGAAACGAAAAATAGAGAAAGTTTTAGATGTAATTCTGTTGTGAGCTCTAATTTTTTTAATCAAAGGAATATATTAAAAGACAACAATCAAGGAACATTCAGTTAGGTTTAATTGCATTAGTGAATGTCCAATTGTATGCAATTAGTATTCATCAGTATCGAATTAGCCCCATTAAGCCAAGCAATGTTAAGAGTTCATCATATCATATTTAAATATATTTGATTATGTCTAGATTCTTTTAATTAATAGTAATTCATTGTTAATTACATTTAATCAAGCTTGTTTCTAGTCATGATCATTGCCTCGTTATTTTAGCTTTTAAAATTCACTGTCACGTCCCTTTTTTAATAAAAAAATGTTCTTGTAGATCACAGCCCCACCAAAAAATTAAAAAGTAGAGAAGTAGAGAAGTACCAATTACATGTTAAAACAAAAAGATAGAAGACAAGCATAAAAAAATGTTGACTAAATTATGACAGCTCACAACTAAATGTAATGCACATCTCACTGTACAGAGTGATAGTTTTATCTTTTATGAATAACATGTCCATAGCAAATGAAATAAGCACGTCATACAAAATTTAGAGCTTCAAAGTAAGATCAGGGGCAGAAGCTTCTGGCTTTGGTGTTGATGTTGTTGCTATGAGATTCAAATCTAGACTTTGAGTACTCTCTTCACCCAAGTTACTTCCAAGCGCTGCATTCACCTGTCTAAAACTTCCAGGCCAATATAGTGTGACATCCTCTTCTTCCATAAACATAGGCACTCCATAGTAGCCTTGATCAAACCTAGCTCCACTTCTTGCACTGGGAGACCTTGCTGATGCTATGACACTATTGTGCATAGCAGCATGAGCTTTGATTCCCAGCGACCGATATGCAGAACCATGCAGTGGCAGAGATGCCAAGCTAGTATACCTATCCGTAATTATGCCCATACGCATTGCACGCTTTGCCAATGTTCGCTCTCTTTTATGAGCATTTTGGTGGCCACCAAGTGCCTGTGAGCTGTAAAACTTGCGCCTACAGTAATTGCAAGAGAAAACTCGGGGAATGGATGAAGCTGGATTAGAGGCAACTACTTCACTGCCAACATCACCCACGCTTTTTGGCCCCGTATCATTTGATCTAAAGTTTAGAGACAAGTCAAGGGAAATAGGTACTTGATTTTGTTGAAGCCTAGTTGCATCCGTGAGAGACGAAGGTGTGTTACTGTCCTTGGATTGATCAAGGGATGGTTCTTGCACAGAGACATTGGATGCCAAGTTACTGCTAACTTCTGATTCATTCTCGAATTCCGGTGTAGAGTCTCGTCGTACCATGGCGAGGTAAAGTGGTCACTTATACCTGTCTGAACTATTGGACAAAAATTGCAGAAATTTAGTTGGTTAGAGCTTCACCTCCATGAAAATGGGATCACATTATTACCAAACATAACCCCGACATTATGTAGCATCAAAGTGCAGAAAAGTCAACAACATATTCATTCACATCTTGCAAACTCAGAAAAGCCAATTGATATCCTTCTCGTTAAGTGAGGAGTAAAAATAAGATTAATACGACATTCAGCAGCTTGATGGAGAAGAATGACATTACAAATCCTCCCAAGGGACAACTTTGTGTTATAACTGAATGTTATCCAGAAAACCCCCCTCTATGACATGGTGATGAAATTCAATTAAGATTAAATTGACAACTCACTTAAATTCTGCAAAACCAAAAATATCCCAGAAGTTTCACCCATCGCAAGACCGAAAGGATTGACATCAAACTGAGTGAAAGCTTGAAGTGATTTCCACTTAGATTCCAATACTTACAAGGCTTTACATGAAATTGTATCTTCAATAAATTCTCATACAACAGCCTTAATTTGTACCTGTATGTTGTTCCTCTTTGGTACTCAGTTACTTGCTTTTGAACTTTCCTCCAGTCCAATTTCTAAAGACACAAGCTCAGGTTAGAACTGTGAGTACAAGACATTCATCCTATTCTAATAGATGGCCTGATGTAAAATATGTAAATTGCATAGCATCTTTTGGGTTATCCACTATTAATCTAAATGCAATAATGGAAAACAAAGGCATTTTCTGGCCATTTATCAAATAAAAAGAGATGGTTGACAGGAAGTATACACAATTATAATCCCGAAGAAATTTCAGCATATTTTGATCCATACAAGGCATCCAACATTGGAACAAAGAATTGCTATATGGGGCATGTAACCAAGAAATTTCTGAACCTGATGTAAAGGCCAATTTACCATGTGACCTATGTGCTGAGTGCATAGACCTATGTGGCATTATGAGACTTGTAGCCAGTGAAATGTCTTGGATTCATGCATATCGCTTCAATTGCCTTGGTCAAATCAAAAGATGAGGCCGAAAATGCTGCTCTTGACCAACAAATAAATCCTTTATATCCCAATTTTCCGTTTGAAATAAGTTCTTGAAAACAGGTAGGTATCAGATTCAAGACAGTATACATTCAATGAATGTACTAGGAAGAGAACCTCGGCCACCAATATACACACCTCCCACTTCTGTTCTCCCCCTAAAAGGCAGAAACATTTTGTCAGGAACCTATGTTACCTTTACAATTAGTAAGCTTCCAGTTGGACTAAGGCCTGCACCGTGTTAGTTGGCAGTAACCTCTGTCTATGTGACAATTGAGGTCACTGTATGGATTGAAAAAGAAGAATATGCCTTGAAGAATTCCTTTACATACTAACAAACACCTCATTGACTTTTCACACACAGCAAGTTTTCCATGACTACAGGCCAAAAATAGTAAAGAAGCCCATGAAATTTGTATAAGCCTACGTCTCCAAATTGCTATCCTGGTGTGAAGTCTCATGAAAGCTTTTGAAGTCCAAAAAGATTTGCTGGAAGCAAAAATGCAACAATAACAGGCTTAATATGGAATAGTCATCATGATTCAGCGATTTAGCTGCTTGCCTTGACTTGTGCTCGCTTACAAAATAGAATTGGATCAGAAGTATTCATCACAAAATGGCTCATATTTCCGACTAAAGAACTCCGTCCTTGCAATTTTAAACATAGGCACTAACAATCTTCGTACTTGCCAAAGCATCTATCCGCACCTCCCACCCACTTAAGTTTGGTATCTGAGTGTTCGTAGGAATACTATATACTATCTACCATCTCTTCTGTTCTGTGTCTCTGAGACTTTGGTTTGGACAAAGCCCAGTGATCTTGTACAGTCAGTGGGCCAAACAAATGACAACAGTTCATTATATTTTTAAGAATATCGGACCTTCTAATTTTCCTACTTATATAAGTACACATGTATATACACTTAATATATGATCTTATCATCAAATCCAGTTCATTTTTCTGGTTACTTGTGAGTTCAACTCCACTTCCTTTCAAACTTGATTCCCCCCCTCTTATACCTTCCTCCTCCCCCATCCCTGGATCTTTTGCCATTCCTTGTCCCTTCACAACAGCTCTGTCATACAAGTTGATACAGCTGCTAAGTTAACGGGAAATGCCTCACTAGAGGGTAGTAGAACTTGGAAACAAGTTGTGGGTGATAGAGCTACCTGTCTGGTAGAATCAGGAATACTCAGAAATAAATTTACATATGTAGTAGATAAATATATATATGCTTATATGACGTTAGTACGGTAGGGTGGCTGACAACCGTATGATTGGTTGTTAGCTAACCGAATCT
>JANJEY010000001.1:36130421-36142209 GCA_024703695.1 Erythroxylum cataractarum | reverse complement strand
GACAAGGTTGGATGTAATAGAAAAAGAAATGGAAGACATCAAGGTCGGGCTACAAGTGGAAAGGGAGACTTTGAGGGTGGAAGTTGATCAGAAGCTCGAAGGAGTTAAGGGGGAGCTGAAGGAGGAAATCAGTAGGAGATTCGACCAGCTGATGCAGGCGATCACCGCCCTCCAAGCTCGCCCAGATCCAGCACCTCATAACCCAGCGAAAATGGTGGAAGGCGAGTCCTCGAAGACGGGAATGAGTAGAGGCCGAAGAGATGAGACTAAGGATGATGTTTATACGGGGACAGAGACGGGTCATGAAGAAAGGGCTGTTGGGTGGGTCGGGTTGGCTCCAGAATACCATGGGCGACCCGCGGGGCTCCATATACCAACCAGGTACGACCCGACTATTAAACACTTAGTCGGGGGTCATTTAGGGCACGGGAGAGAGACGGAGGAGGGACGAAATCGGAGGGCGACTTGGCGTGACAGTGAGGACGCAAGAAGGAAGGAGCATGACGCCGGTGAGGCTAGGGCAGACCACGACATGAGGGGCTATCGCGAAGCTGAAGGGTGCCGGCGTGAAGAGCGCTGGAGAAGGGAGCACGTCGGAGACGACCCCCGACCACCTGAGTGGAGGCACGATTGCAAGCCCAGACGAATCGAAATGCCCACCTTCGGTGGAACTGATCCCGACGGATGGATCTACAGGGCTGAACGATTCTTCTCAGTCGGAAGGTTCACGGAAGCAGAGAAGATGGAGCTGGTTGGAATGAGCATGGAGGGAGACGCCTTGACGTGGTTCCGATGGGTGGAGAGTCGTCGACCCATCGTTGATTGGCAAGAGTGCAAAAAGTTGATGACGCAAAAATTTCGTACAGCTCATGAAGGTACCCAATGTCAACGTTTGCTGGCGATGAAGCAGATCGGCACCGTGGGAGAGTATACAAGTAAATTCCTCGAGCTAGCAGCCCCTCTTCCAGAGTTAACCGATGCAGTTCTGGAAAGTACATTCATGAATGGGCTGATGGAGGAGATTCGGCTGGAAGTGCAGCTCCTCAAACCTAGGAATTTGGCTGAGATGATGGAACTATCCCAGCAGGTGGAGGAGAAATTTAGGCGGATGAGTGAATTAAAATGGCACCGATGGGGTGCAGGCACAGGGTCGGGAAAGGTGGGGAATATGGAAGAAGGCAGCAGTCAGACCAGGGGAGGATTTAGGAGGCTGACGGTGGGTGAATTAGAGGACAAAAAGACTAAGGGGCTTTGTTTTAGATGCGATGAGAAGTTCAGCCCAGGCCACCGATGCAAGAAGGTAGAGCTCCAAATTCTGGCAGTCATGGATGAAGAACGAGAACAGGAGGAGGAGTTGGAGGAGGAGGAAAACCGCACATGAAGACAGGCAAGCTAGATTTTCTGACCTTCACCTTGCAAGCTCGATTAGTAGACCTATATGTATGGATGAGGCCACTGCAACACTAAAGAGGATCAGTTATGTGAGGATATGTGTTGAGGTCCTTATGAGCAAGAAGTTGCCTGACAAATCAATAACATGAGATTAGACAGAGAAAGGAGTCTAACAGAAGATGAAACACCAATCACTTATCAATGGAGACCTACTATAGAGGAGAAGGACAAGATTTGGGTCCTCATAAGTAAAAAATTTGAATTTGGAATGAGTGATGAACTTCTGGCACCTCAAGAAACACAACCAAGCTTGCAATAAGAAGACACTACCAAAAACTGTGATCAGATCATTGAGAGAAAAGATAAAGATGGGCCAGTTTTGAGAATTCTGAATCTAAAAGGAATGAAAAAAAATCAAATGGAGGAGGCATCTAAGGGGGGTAACCTAATGCAATCAGGTAGAAGTAAGAACACTATCGATGATGATAACCTGGAAGCAGATCTGCTTGCTAAATCCTTTAACAAATATGTAACAAGTTTGTGTGGTTTACATAGAAAAACAGAGAAAACAATAAACACCAATGATTTACATGTTTCGGTCAATGAGACCTACGTCCACGGTAACTTTCTTCTTTCTTTGTTATTTTTCTGATATTCTTTCTGTACAATATTTTAATCCATATATGGTGTACTATCATGGTCTAAATTAGGAATAAATACAATATAAGGGAGACAAAATTGCCTCTCAATTAAGAGCAAGTCAGGGAGACTGAAATCTTCCCTGATTTCTTGTGATTTCAACACTCCCCCTCAAGTTGGATTGTCAATGTTGATCATATCCAACTTGCTGATGAAATCATCAAAACTTTGCCTTGGCAACCCTTTAGAGAATATGTCAGTCGTTTGCTCCTTAATGGGGATGTAAGTCATACAAATTATTCCTTCTTCAACTTTCTCCTTGATGAAATGACGATCCACTTCTACATGTTTGGTTCTGTCACGCTGAACTGGGTTGAGAGAAATACTGATTGCCACCTTATTATCACAATAGAGCCCCATAGGTGTTTGTACTATGGTCTGTAGTTCTCCCATAAATTTCTTTAGGCACAATCCCTCGCAAATACCTTGTGCAACTGCCTTAAACTTGGCTTTAGCACTGCTTTGAGGCACCACATTCTGCTTCTTACTTCTCCAAGTCACTAGGTTATCCCATACAAAAGTGCAATATCCTAAAGTGGATCTTCTGTCCTCAATCAAATCAGCCTAATCTGCGTCCGTGAAAATTTCTATCCCTTTGCTGTTAGTTTTCTTGAAAAATAGTCCCCTCCCAGGGGAACCTTTTAAATACCTCAAAATCTTGTAAACTCCTTCCATGTGAGCTTCCTTTGGTAAGTGCGTTTGTTGGCTTGCCACACTTACCACGAAAGCAATATCAAGTCTTGTAATGTGAGAGATATATCAGTCTACCCACTAACCTCTGATATCTTTCTTTGTCAACCACCTTTATGTCATCATTTGTTCCTCTTCGAGTTTCAATAGTTGTATCACTTGGTTTGCATCCTAGCATACCGGTTTTTTTCAGGAGATCGAGCACATATTTTTGTTGTGAGACACTAATGCCCTTTCTTGATCTAGCAATCTCCATTCTCTAAAAATAGTGCATTTGACCCAAATCTTTTACTTCAAATTAAGTGGCTAGGGTCTTTTTCAATATCTCCATTTCAACCACGTTAAGACAATGTCGTCAACGTATACAATTAATATTGTTTTCTTCCCTTCTTTAGAATGTTTGAAGAACATAGTATGATCAGATTGACCCTATTGATATCCTTGGCCTTTTACCACTTTTGCAAATCTATCGATCCACACTCTAGGAGATTGTTTTAATCCATAGAGCGATTTTCTTAACTGGCAAACTCTGCCTTGCTCTCCCTCCTTGCAAAACCCCAGTGGTAGAGTCATAAAAACTTCTTCTATCTCACCATTTAAGAATGCATTCTTAATATCAAGTTGTTGAGTGGCCAATCTAGGTTGGTTGCTAGAGAGAACCCCTTTGAAACGAGATGAGCCTTGTACTGTTCCACTGTTCCATTAGCCTTATATTTCACTATGAACACCCATTTACAGCCCACCATCTTTTTTTCCTCTGGGCAATTCTACTATTTCCCAAGTCTCGTTTTTTTCAAGGGCCTTCATTTCTTCCATCACTACCTTTCTCCATTCAGGACTTTCTAGTGTCTCCTGGATATCTTTTGGAATCATAGCCCTGTCAAGACTTGTGATAAAAGCATGATAACTAGTAGACAAGATATTATAAGATGCAAATTTTGTAATAGGATAAAGCGTGCAAGAACAGGTAGGTTTTTCCAATTGTGGGTTGCATCACGTTTACCAGTCATGCCACAACTAATGAATTTTCGGAACCCCATTGTTGCAGCACTGTTGTGCCAGTGGTAGCAAGTTTCCTTGTTTCTCCTGTAATGTAACCTAATTTTCCCTTTCCATCAACCACCAACTAAATTGATTGAGCCCACTCTCTGTAATTTCTTCCATTCAATTTTTCAACCGAGAGGTTGAAGGAGGAGGATTCCAGAATTGCTAGACTTACGATAAAGGACACCTCCCTCTCGTTATCGAGAACTTTGGAGGGAACAAAGCTGTCGCTGGTAGTGTTGGCCATTGAAGATGATGATCAAGCAGCTCTGATACCCTGTCGTTTAGACGGAAAAATAGAAAAAACAATAAACGCCGATGATTTACATGGTTCGGTCAATGAGACCTACATCCACGATAACTTTCTTCTTTCTTTGTTATTTTTCTGACATTCTTTTTGTACAATATTTTCATCCATATATGGTAAACAATCATGGTCTAAATTAGGAATAAATACAATATATGGAAGGGAGACAAATCTACCTCCTAATTAGGAGCAAGTCAGGGAGACTGAAATCTTCCCTTATTCCTTGTGATTTCAACATCTTATCTAGGTTCAAACTGCTAAGCTTGAGATGGCATCTAGATCTTCAAAAAGTAAGAAAACACCAATTGCTATGCATTTACTAGGAAAGCTACCAATTGCAAATCAAGAAGGAAGACTTAGCCTCTTCTCCTTAATCCTCAATGAATTTTATCACATGGAATTTAAGGGGTATCAATAACCCTAAGAAGCAACAATTGCTTCTTGACTTTCTCTTGTGTAAAAACACATATTTTGTTGGTCTCATTGAGACCAGAATAAAGAATGCAGATGCTTTCTTTTCAAAAAAAGGCTTTGGTTCTTTCAGAAGGGTTGGAAGTCTATTAGCAATCATGCAAAGCATCACAATAGAAGAATAATAGTCTCATTTGTCCCTAATGAAATCAAGATTGTTCATCAATCAATGTCGAACAAATTATTCATTGTCAAGCTCTATTGATTAGAAGTTCATTAAGAATGGATATCATAGTGATTTGTGTAGCTAACTTTGAATCTTAGAGGGAAAAACTATAGAAAGATCTAATGGATATTCATGTGGGAAGCACAACACCCTGAATACTAATGTGGGACTTCAATTGTACAATTTCACATCAAGAAGGGGAAGAAACAAAAGCACAAAATAAAACCTATAATGGAGAGTTAGTGAAATGCAATGTCCAAATAGGAGGTGTGGATCTTAGATTCAAAGGGAATTCACTAACTTAGATCAATAACCAAAATGGAGAGTTGTTTCTCAGGAAAAAGCTTGATAGAGCATTGGTGAATTCAAATTGTCTGACTCCATTTCCTAGTAGTTAAGCAAGTGCAACATTCAAATTTGTTCAGATCATTGTCTCAATAAACTACCTCTCAATTATATTCAATTTCACAAGGTCACACCTTTTAGATTTAGTAATTATATGATCAATACTTCTAGTTTTTAGAAGCAACAAAAAGGAGACTAAGCAAGGAAGTTGAAGGACATGAAGCTTGTATATGTGTGGCAAAATTAAAGGCTATCAATGAGGAACTAAAGGTGCTTAACAAAAGCTCTTTTCTATAACAATGAGGTCGCTAAAAAGTAGGCATTAGAAGAACTTAACAAGGTTCAAGAATTTTCGTATAAATCCCCTAGGAATGGAGAATTAAAATAGGCTGAAAAAATTAGTCTAACAAGGTATGTGGAGGCTTTAAAAGCTCATTACTTCTTGCTTAAGTAGAAGACAAGAGTCATTTTTGGTTCAAGGAAGGAGATAGAGATACCAAAATCTTTCACAATGCTATCTTGGCAAGAAGGAATCAAAACACCATTACGTCATTGCAAACATCAAATGGATTCCTAGCTGATAACCAAAAGGATCTCAAGAATGTAACCATGTGCCATTTGAAAAATCTTCTAGGAGTGGAATATCCCTCCTTCCTCCCTCTCTAGACATCAAAAGCCTTATACCATATGGCATTAATCAATAGTTACCTGATTCCTTGGTTAGACCTTTCTCAAACTCTTACATTAAACAAACTCCATCCAAGTTAAGACCAGACAAAGCTCAAGACTTGATGACTTTAATGCCAATTTCTTTCAAAGAAAAAATTGGCCCCTCATAGGGTAACATAATCACTTCTACTATTCAATAATTCACTGCCATTAGGAAGCTCCTTAATGAACTCAACAATACTCACATTTGTCTTGTTCTTAAGATTCCTAACCCCTTTTCTTTGGATGATTATAAACCAATATCTTGTTGTGATGCTGTTTATAAAGTGATCTCGCTCCAAACATCTTATAGTTAAGATTCAAGCCTATATTGAACTATGTCATTAATTTATGCCAAGGTTCTGTTCTTAGAGGGAGATCCATTAGTAATTATTACAGATTGAGTAGTGATGTCCATTGACTCAGTCTTTATTACAAGGATTATAATCCCTTGATCATAGGGATTACATTCCCTAAAATCTAAATTAATATTGTGAATGTGTATATATATCCTTACCTCTCTATAGTGAATATCATGTACAATACAATCCTCTCTCTTTTACATGGTATTTGAGCCAAGTTTGGCTATTTGAGATTCATTATGTGTTCTATCCAAGGGAGTAGAAATTGCATTTCGTGTCTTAATTCTACCCAAGGAATAGAACATTGCATTTTGTTTTTAGGTCACCATTTTCTGTCAACCCCCTCTTCTCATTTTCGGCACCAGCAGGGTGCCCCTCATTGGTTAGCCAGCCCCAAAAGTCCGACTACCTAAAGAGCTGCATGTGAGCCACACGCATCAGTTAACACTCTCAGTTGCCATCCCACTTACCGGCACATCTAGGCATGTCCACCAACACCGTACACTTAGGCCACCATTTTTGACGTCTACTTTGAGTAATCAATGCCTCTGATAGTCTAACTCTGTGTTTCCGCCACCCGTTTGCCACTGCTCCCCTTGTTCTTGGTGTTTCCATTAGGATTTCACTTAGGCTAGTCACAACATCTCCCTTGAATTTCTATGTTGGGTCTACTGCTGGGTTTTTCCAAGGTTTTCTTTGTTTTGGAGCATTTTATTTGGCATCTAATTCCCTCACCTTGTTTTTGACTATTATTATTATGGTCAATGATAACAAAAGTTTTGTTGTAACAAATGTCATTCCTGTGATATCAAAAATCACGGAAGATAAGTTAACTGGCTTTAACTATTTTCATTAGTGTAAGATAGTTGAAATTTATGTAAGGATCATTTATAAGGATCTTCACCTTACCCTCTAGTGGACCATACACACAAGGAATAGTTACGCGATGATGCTCGATTGTTCCAACAAATTCAGAATTCTATTAACAACAAAGTCATCAGTCTCATTTATTATTGAGAGTATGTCAAAGAGCTAATGGATTATTTGGAATTTCTATTTTTCTAAAAAAGGAAATATTTCTCAAATTTATAAGGATTGTAAGGAATTTTATCAAGCTATCTTCAAAACAAGGAAATATTTCTCAAACTTATGAGGAGTGTAAAGGATTTTATCGAGCTGAACAACAAGACTAATCCCTTCAATCTTATTTTATGAACTTCAAAAAGATCTACGAAAAATTAAATGTTTTGTTACCATTTTAACCCTAATATTAAAGTCCAAAAAAGCCAATGAGAACAGATGGAAATCATGTGTTTCTTAGCCAAACTTAACTCACAATTTGAGATTGCTAAGTCTCAGATTCGTTCTAGAACTAAAATGTGCTCCCTATATGAGGCCTTCACTTAGATACTTCATACCTACACTAGTGCTCAGGCTGCTCCCACCACTCAGATCTCTGGTGCCCTTGTGAGTCATAATAGTATGAAAAATCATCCCAGAGAAATACTAGCAAAGGAGGAATAGAAAAATAGGATCAAGATATAAGAGGAATCATTTATCGATATTGTTATGAACTGGGTCACACCAAACACACTTGTAATACACTTGCATGTCTTCTTTCCTCTTCTTCCCAATGGGTTATTGATTCTGGTCATATGACTGGCAATCCCAATCTCTTTTTTATTTTCCAAAAACATTCATCTTCTTCCTATGTTACCTTAGCATATGGATCTACTTCCTCTGTTATTAGCTTTGGCACTATTTACCCTATTTTATTATCGTGATTATCATTTGTCTTACATCTACCTGAATTCTCATTTAATTTACTACGAGTAAACTCCCTCATGGCTTAAATTGCAATATCTCATTCTTTCCTGATCATTGCCTTTTTCAAAATCTTATGATGAAGAAGATTATTGGTAAAGAACTTGCATTAGGAGGTCTCCACATTAGGAGTTCGGACTAATTCCTGACTGCTACATATGTTTAAATCCTAGAACGACCATGCAAAATTAATTATCGCAAGTGGGATTTATGGCCTTCAACTAAGCCATTTCAATACATTACTGTTTCATGTAGCAAACGTCCCTGAAATAATAGAAACTAGAAACCATTTCTTAGCCGCTGATCCCCTGAAGCTTTATGACATATTGCTCAAGACATTTAGCAGAAGATACCCAATAGAGACCTATTAATTAGTCAGACTATCACTTTCATTTCCAAAAGATAACATCAAAAAGCCACAAAAAATGTATTGCTTAGACTAAAGTTTGAGAAAAACAATCCTTAGAAGATTTTCATAGATCTGTAATTTTTGTTTTCAGTTTGAAAACCAAAATATACTGGATAGAGAAAAGTAGGAGAGCAACGACCAAATAAGAATTCCAAGATTAGCAAGAACGATCCGGAAAGAAAAAGACCCACAAATTTAAAGGGCTGTGAGGAATTGCATGACAACAGTTTATTCATTGAACTCAACAAACCACATGTCCAGTACACACAAACTCAAGTAATTTGGAACGACCTATCCAAAGGAAGCACAGAAGGCTACAAAATATCACAGTTAAACAATGAAACAAAAAAGCATGAGAAAGCAAACCAAGTGATTAGAAAGCTAAATCCATAGAGCACGTCCTAAGTAGTAAAAAGTGTTCCTTCCTTACATGGTACCTTGAAAACAGCTCGATGACTTTGAGAAACACGCTTCAGCTTCAGCTTGAAAGAGTGAGAGAGCATCAAGAGGAAAGAGACAGCAAGATGCGGGTATGTTTTAGTTTTTACCACTTATGGCAAAGTAGACGAAAGGGGACTAAACGAGGATAAGGCTGAGAATAGGAAGAAAAATTAGAAATGGGCAATTATGGGCAAGCAAAGGCTAGAGAGATGAAGTGTCAAGTAAGAGAAGTCAAACAATTAACCAGCAGTATGCATTGAATTGAGAAAAATCGCATGGACGAAGGGACAGATACAAAAAGAGAAAGATAAAGAATACTTTCTTTTAGCCCCACAAGAGGACACTGTTATGGCATGCACTGCACTGCATTCGTTCTCTTATTCTTTTCTTTCACCTTTTTTCTTGTAAATTCGACAAAGCTGTGCGAGCTGCCGGCCGGATTCTTTCCAACGTTTTTCTTTTTGTCAGATGGGAATTCCAGAGGCCACGAGACCTCCATCTCAAGATCCTCAAGTGGACCCGCCCTGTTCTTGCTGTTTGTTAGTCTTGTACAGTATTCCCACTCCGAGAGTTATAGTTTCACCAGGCAAATGGTCACTTCCTTCCCATGTCATAATCAACACAACGTTCCGATTTTATTTATAATGTGGAGGTGGCGGATTCGACATGGGCACGGGCACAGATATCACTCCGTACAAAATCCACCCAAGATTTTGTTATGACTTTTATATTTGAGATTAATTATTGAGGCTGCTAAATGACGCGCCATAATATATACTATTATACGTAATGTAACCCAAATTATACACATTCAAGAAGATACCGGTATAATATATATTCTTAACTAACTCCCATTCAAAAAAAAAAATTCTTAACTAACTCAAATGGTTTAGTAAGAGTTAGTTATACAATTTTAAATATGTAAAACTTAGAAACAAAAGTGTTTATAACATAATACCAAATTCCATGTTCCTATAAATAAGTTTTTGGTATGATTTCAATACTAATTAATTATGCATGTGTATGGGGAGAATATAAATTTAAAATTTTCACTATTATATAAAGATAATAATGATTCAGAATTTGTACGCTATATAAATAATAGAGATAAAATTAATACAAAAAATTAAATGTAAAACAAATAAATTACAATTTAAAAAAATTAAATAGCATCTCGACAAAATATCAACGACCGAGCTCCTATTTCTCTTTAGGATTCCTAGTGGAGATTGACAATTCATGTTGCTGTCTGGTCGTTCCTAGTGGTTTTTTTTTTTTTTTCCATTCCTCATCTTCTTGGTTCTTGCCTTGCTGCTTTGTTTCAAACAATTATCTTTACGGTCTCTTCAGTTCAAGGAATAGAATAGTTATTCTTAATATTAGAAAAGACGAGGAATAGAATATAATAAATATTACTTTGTTTGGTTCAAAGAATGAAATATGATCGGGTCGGGTCGGTCGTGCTGGGCTCATATCCAGTCATAACGACCCGTGGACCGATCGGTCCGTTCTTCAAATATCAGTCATGTACCTATGCCAAGCCCAAATCCAATCCACGATCTCATTGGCTCATCCGCATGTAAGAGTCCCCCATGCACACGTAAAGACCTAAACCTAACTATTGCTTCATATATAAGGTACAATTCTATCATAACGAAGGTACGCACTATCATAACCCTAGTTTTATCTGCTTACAGCGATCCCACCTTCACCAAAAGACTGACTTGAGCGTCGGAGGGGCTTATCGAGAAACAACCCCTGATGTGTCTTCTTTGTTTTATAGGAACCTCACACCGAAACTTTCACGTGAAGCAACCGACTCATGGATCCAAACGGCAACGTACAGTTCCGCCAAAATCCGGCAGAACCAGTGGTAGATACAATTTTTGATGGATCCCATAACTATGTATAAAAATAAATTTGTGAATCTTGTGTATTCTGCTATATATTTATACATTTTTATTATGATAGAATACATGATGCAAATTTTTATTTAAAACGGAGAAATCCGCAACTACTACCCTTTAGATGAGCACTGAATAAATATTCGAATTAACGCAAAAATCTAAAACCTAAAAATTAATTACTTTCCATTAGTTACTTAAAATATAATACGAGAGTAGGATAACTTTTTCAATTAGAAAAAAAGATAAAATTTTTCAACTTGAGTTTTGTTTGTTTTTCTGTCCCTGATATTTCTTCAACATTTCTAGTTGATTTGATCATGATTGTTATTGATTTCTCTGCATAAAAGAGCAGTTCCAGGAGAGTAGAAGATGGTTTGGCAAGAAGAAAAGCAGCTGTACGTGAAGCTGTTCGATCCAAACATGGAGGAGAGGCAACATTTGTTCAAGAGTTTCACATTTTACCTTTAATAATTGATACATAATTATAAGAAGGAAAAAACACTCCATAACAAATTATTAATATCATAAATAGTAAAAGAATATATTTTTATGAAATAATTTTTTTATTTAACATTAATAATTACTCGAAATTATCAATTACTAAGACGTAGTTATATCTTGAACTAAAAAATTAATGGTGTAATGAGCAACTTAATCGAATTTTTTTCTTTATTTTTAAGATTTAATGCTGGATTTCTCACACATTATATTGTTTCTAAAATTCCTACTTTTATAATAACCCTTATTAACTCTATTAAACATATAAAGTATACATTAATTATGATTAATTAATTCTGACACCATTTTATCTATTATTGGTAATCATATTTAATGCACAATTGCCTAAAATTTTAAGAATATGAGCTCAAAAGCTTCAGTAAATAGGTGCATATGCTTTGATTCTTAAGAAAACACACCAAAAGAAGCAGTTTTTGAAGACATTGGACATATGCTTTGATTCTTAAGAAAACACACCAAAAGAAGCAGTTTTTGAAGACATTGGATTGAGAAATCAAAACAAGA
>JANJEY010000001.1:36107799-36124143 GCA_024703695.1 Erythroxylum cataractarum | reverse complement strand
GAGGACAGTACCTGATAAGTTGGATGCCGCGGTATAACCCGCAAACACTCGCCGCAGTATAACCTGCAAACACCTACGGGTGGGGGGTGGGGTCCAACAAAGCCACAAGATCATACAGACTAAATGCACTCGTCTTTCAAAAAACTTAGAATCTAGTAGGTGATCAAGTTATAAGTACAATACATAGTTTTTCAAAGGGAACAAAGTGCTAAAAGAAATAAAAAATAATATCCCTACGTGTCCATCCCATCTTCCTTATAAGAATTAAGGTTAATAACTTGTTATAACATATTGTGCAACATCATATGGAATTTGAGATTCATTTTTAAAATCATCTCCAATTTAAGGAGTTCTCATACAGGTCAAACCAATATGTGACAACATCTTAATAACATAAGAATTGTTTAGAAACTATAATAGGAAGTCCTCAAACAAAATTTGTGCAATAAAAATCAATTTTAATAAGATATTTGACATAGTGATCTGGAATTTTGTTTTTGATAACCTTGAAGCATTTAGCTTCCTATTATTCAATAATTAGATTGATTAATGTATTGCAACCACATCCTTGAGTATCTTAATCAATGGTGAGCCTCCACCAATCACTAAGGGAGCCAAAGGTTTGAGATAGAATGACCCCTTTTCATCCTACTTATTCACCATGTTTATTGAGCTCCTTACAAGGCTTTTTAAACATAATATAAGTTATAATGGGCAATTTTATATATCATAAAAAATGTAAGAATATGCAATTGGTTAATCAATTATGTGTTAATGATATCGTCTTAAGTGGACATAATACTCAATCAATTAAATTACTTATGAATTCTTTGCATACTTACAAGTTTATCTGGTCTTACAATTAAAATTAGAAAAAGCCATCTCTTTATCACTAATAAAGCCTAAGATGTATAAAGTAGCATCACTAGGGTTTAAAGATACAAATTAAAGAATCTCCTTTCATTTACTTGGGAATTTCAATAACCACTAAAAGTCTCACTTTTAGGGATTGTCAACCCTCTCCAACTCATTCCACAAAATAATTAGTATTTGGATCAATAGACAACGCTCATATACACATATGCTATAACTAATTAAGTCCATTCTTAAAAATCTTGATATATATAATTGCTAACGGCTAATGATAAAAAAATGGTTAAAGAAATAGAAAAATCCTTGCGATATTTCCCTAACAAGGAGTAGTGACCAATATAACTAGTACCAAAATCATATATGCCAAGCCATAAACACCAAAGGAAGAAGGGAAAGTTGAAATTACTTAAGAAGATAAGAACAATATTCTCCAAGCAAAGAGGATCTAGAGGCTTTTTAATTAAAAACAATTTCATTAGGTCTAATAGAAGCACATACATGTCTTAAGAGGCATAAGTTTCTATAAAATTAAGCCTAATATATCTACTTTATGCACTTTAAACCAAATAATGAGAATGAGGGAAAAGCTTAGTATATAAAGAAAACATTATAAAGAATGGTCTTGATAATGAATTCTAGTATGAAAACTAGAGCTCACTATATTCCTTGTAGTTAGTTAAAGTTATGAGGAGTATAAAGCACCTATTACCTGACCAAGAAAAAGTGAAAAGGATTATAATAGAGGTCATTGGCACTACTAAACTAGAGGACTCTCCTCACGATGGCTAACATTCCCCCTATCATCTTATCCTAAGGAAAAATGACATCGTTATTTGGTACAACATAAATCATTGAAATTCATCAACAAATAATGTTTGATGATGTTTAAAGAGCTTGTTGTTTAAGTGATCAGTTATATATAGGTCTAGTTAGGTAAAATTTACCAAAATTATCCATCATCTTTTAACTTGCCATAAAAAAGAATAACAATAATAAATAAGAAAAGGATCAAAAAAGCAATCTTAGCTTTGAACTTTGTAGACAAGACATACTAACAACCAATCACTTACTCTTTAGTTGCCCCTTCTCTTTAATCACCTAGTTTGAAATCTTGGCAAGATGTAATATCAATTGTCCATAAATAGATTACATATGAATCATAGATTGGTCAAGCAAGCTAAATTTTACCAATAAAAATGACTTTACTTTCTTTAAAATAACACAAAGTTATTATGTTTATACATTATGGATAGAAAGGAACGTCATGATATTTCAAAACCAATCTAATGAATGTGACATATGAACTTATAATACCTTAAACATCATCAGGAAAATTGCTACAACAAATTGTATCAACCTCAACATTACTAGGGATATAACAATGATATAGAGACTAAGATAAATATATTGATAACAACCACCATAAAGCAAAAACGATCAATATACTATTAAAAGAGAATAATGCAGAACAAAATTAAATAAAGTTAGGCCCTACCACAAAAGAGTAGCATAATTTAAACCTGAGTGAAGAATGTATTAAGACCTTAATCTAAGAAAAGACTAAATAGTATCTATTAGGCTATATCTCTCAAAGGGATGTTCAAAACCTTGATGGATGTTACTAAGTGTTTAATATAACATAGTTGTAGCCTTAGACATCTCAGGGGCCTTATTTTGCAATAATTAAGCTATTACTTGTATTTATTTGTTTTTGTAATCATGCAACTAGGCTTTGGCCTTTGTAACTTGAGAAAAATTTCCAATTTACAACATTTTACTTTCCAAAAGGAGTAATTATAATTTTTAAAGGTCACAAATATTAGGGAAGGAAAAAAATTCTTTTAATTTAATGATACTAATTATTTATGTTATTTTTATAATGATCATCAAATTTATTATGTTTTTATACTACAAATTTTATTTAAAATTTTTAATAGTAATATGAATTTTGAAAGTGATCAAATTTTTAAAAATTTTAAAAAATCCCCTTTTTTAAAATACGTATATGATCTCTTACAAGTAATGCCTTTAACTCGAGAGTTAAACACAACTTGCTACAGTATTACATTAGGATTTTCTTGATAGTTCCACCATTAAACAGTGTCATTTAGTCCTTTCTAGTGTAGTTTTGCACAAGCATAACTTCCATTCCTTCTTATTATAATGTCGTATAACATAGCCCTAATCCTTCCAATGCCATATATAGGTAAACTCATTTTTTGAACTTTATTGAAGGAGAAAATCCTATTCAGGTTGTGAATTAGGATATACTCCCTTATATTGTTGATGATTGCATGAATTAGAGTCACACTTACTTCTCCTATTTACTAAGTACAAACTGGTTCCTCCCATTCTGTAAGGCATTCACTGCATTATATAGTTCCATTTTGGAGATGAGCCAATCTGGATCCCTTATATTTTTATTTTTGTAGTACCATATAAGTATTTCCTTCCAATTTTAAGATCGTAATGGTATAACCTCAAATTGCATAAGCACATTCACAAACATTTTTAAGTAATTGAATTTAAATTGTAAGTGGTTCATAATTTCTAATTTTTGCTGATGAAGAGCATAAATTTTAGATATTCATATATTTACTCAGTATATCCTTGGTGTTAAGTTGTCTTTTAAATGATAAACTATATTGTGATTGAAGCCTATGGATATGCAAACTCGAGCAAGACAAGGTTGGTCCACTTTACATAAGGTAGGTTGTTTCTTAAAGATCTCTTGCGTGATTTGTTCATAAGTTTGCCTATTTAGTGATGTTTCCAGCATATCTGGTCCATAATTTAAGGATTTGGGCTTATCAAATGTTGATTAGCATGCTCTGGTCTAAAGATTGAATGGTAGTGAAGTGTAACTGCATCTTGTATTATGGCCTTAGGACCCAATTGGCTCCTCAAGGTCCTTATATCTCAGGCCACTGATAATGGTATTAGATTGGACCAATTATCATACATAATAAGACAGAGGCTCCATCTCATATTCTACACAGGAAGTCCTTTTTATGGAATTGCTTGAGTGCTAGTATGTTCTTTAAGGTTTAGGAGGTATCAACTTTAACCTTCTAATTCCTTATATTACCACGTTTATCATAATAAGAATGCACCCATCTAACCCAAAGTGTATACTTATCTTTAAAAAACCTCCATACTATTTTTAACACTTGTACTTGATTAGAAATCCTTATAAATAGGATTCCTAATCCCCCTTGCTTCTTGGTTTTACAAGCCTTCTCCCATTTTAATTAATTAAGGCTTTGCTTTTTTGCTTTGCCATACCAAATAACCCTATTCAGTATTCTATTAATAGCCTTTATCAAGTTTTTGTGTAATTATAGGTGTGATTTCTAACATACGTATAGGTTGCTTTATATTGATCTTACCGCTTGTGTTCTGTCTAACAATGACAAAAATCTACTTTTCCAACTTGCTAGTGTCCCTTATATCCTTTTCAAAAGTGGTTTGAAGTTTATAAGGTGGGTTTTTTTTTTATTCTTAGGGATTCATAGATAAGTTATACAAGGATTGCTCTAATTTAAACTAGTTAGGGATGTTAGAGAGTTAGCTAGAGGTTCTACCCCTTTTAAGATTAGGAGCTAACTCTTATTTTTATTCATAGTAAAACTAGATAGTTTTTTAAAAGACTTCAAGGAAACGCTAAGGTAGTAATAGAACTAATGCTTTCACATCAATAAATCATCTACAAAGGAGGGTGAGAAAATATTTTTTGGTTTGCAATTAGAGTCCAATTTGATTTTCCCTTGATTTGCTAGGTTTTTCATCATTCTCAATAGAACCTACATGGCTAGGATGAAAAGGTAATAGGATAATGGATCTCCTATTCTTAGTCCCCTATCTCACTAAACCAATATAATGGGTTTGTATTGACTAAGATTTTATAGGAAATTGTGGTAAAACACTAACCTATCTAATTGATAAAGATCAAGGAAGCCAAAGGCATACAAGGTATTCATTAGGAAGTTCCAATATAGGGAATTAAAGGTTGTCTGGAAATCTACATTTATAGCACATTTCCTAGCTATTTTACTTCTATTATAACCATTGAGTAGTTTATATACTACGAGAATGCTATCTCAATTATATGTTCCTCTTATTAAAGATCCTTGAAAGCTATCATCTAGTTGTTTAATGACTAGTTTCACTCTTAATAACATTACAACAAGAAATTGGCCTATAGTCCCTTATAGAATTAGGGGAGGTTACCTTATGGATCAAGAAGATAAAAGTCTTGTTTAATTCGTTCAACATCCTACCATTCTTGAAAAATTCCAGCACTACTTATATGACCATAAGTTTAGTTTGATCCTAAGTTTTTTGATCGAAGTGTGCATTGTCATCTTTAGGACTAGGGGCCTTTTGTGTGATTGAGGAAAATAAGGTACTTTTCACTTCTTGTTAAATTAAGTTCTCTACTAGGTCTATAGGAATCTTATAGTTGAGAATTTTCTTTATCTCCTATACACTAATTATAGCTTCAAGTCTCGTTCCAATATTAGTATAGAAGAAATTATATGATTCTACATTTATCTGTTCACTACTAGTGAGGAGTTTTTCATTCCCATCCCTCAGGAAGGATATTTTTTTGTATTTCTCCTCCCCAGTATGGCTTTGTGAAAGAATTTTATATACTTATATCCCCCCTTTAGCCAGGTTGCCCTAGCCTTTTTCTTCAAAAGTGAATCATTGATTTCTAACATTTTTATATAGTTTAAAAAAGTTGTAGTTTATTTGCTTCTTAGGTGATCATTTTTGGGGTCCACGTAAAGCTCATTTTGTATCCTAACTAATTCCTTTTTTTTCCTTTATAACTACCTCTTACTATTACTCCCCATGGCTTTATTTAAAACCTTTAATTCCCTCTTTATCACTTCCAACTTCTTTATACAACAATACTTTTTTCCTACTATGTTTGCATTTACTCCTTTAATAATAGCTCAACTAAATCCTTCTAATCCAATAGGAAAATTGTTAAATCTAAAGGTGTTACACCCTCTTTAATGGCATAATATATTTTGGATGAGAATTGGGATGTGATAAGATAATATGTTATGACTGAAGGAGACTTTTCCTTCTAGAAAGTTATTTAACTAAGCCTCATTGGCCCTAGACCTATCCAACTTCTTCCTTATCAAACAATTCCCTTATTGTTTATTAATCCATGTAAATAATTGGCCTCCATCTTCAACTTTATGATCTAAATCTAGTTAATGTAGTCATTTAATTCATCTATGTGATTCCTTATGTAGATGGTTACCCCTTGCTTCATTAGCATATAACATACAATTGAAGACTCCAACCATTAGCCATAGTTCCTTTATTCCATTCTTCATACTAATAAGGTTACTCCATATATCTAATCTTTGAAATCTATGATTTAAAACATAAAAGATTGAGAATTGAAAACTTACATTAGTGTTCTTCCTCTTCACTTGGAGATGGGTTAGCTATTACTATACCATAATAGGTTGTGCTTCTATCTCCTTTGTGTTAAAAGACACTAGTGGAAATTTTGATTTGTAAGGAAGCTCTAATTTTGCTTCTCAATAAAGGATTGTTTCCATTGTCCTCCTTATTACTGTTTCAAGAACACAAATTAAAAGGGTTTGGATTCTTGAGTACAGTTAATAACCATTCTTTGTTTATGAGGAAACTCCAACCCTCTGATTTTCCATATGAAAAGTGATATTAGTTCTAGGGGGATAGAGACTTCTTCTTCCCTTTGGATCTTCTCCTAATCAATCTCTTAAATCTAGAGTTCACTTTATTTTCCTCTAATGCTTCCTTGTGGTTTAGTAATTCCCAGGTGGTGAGTCGAAGACATTCTTTGTTGAAGTTTCCTTTGACTGGGATCTCTTAGATGTTCTTAGATAGATTTTTTCAATAATGTTTCATTCAATGATTCCCTTAGGTTGCTTTAATATTTCTTGTATTCCTTATCTGTCCTTTGCATCATTAAGATTCACCTTAGTTGTCTTTCCTTCTTGAGTTATTTTAGGAATTAGGCTTCTTCCTTTATTTCATTTATGTGTTTTAGTTCATTAAATTCACCTATCATAAACGTCCTCCCAGTAGGCACCTAATTTTATTTTGGCTTAAAGCTTTAAGTTAGGTATAGGTGACAATCGGTCAATCCTTGAATGGGACCCCTCACATTCATTCTCATTATGTGAATTACATTTGGAAGTTCATTTGAAACCTCCACTAAGATGCATATTATGGGAAAACTCACTCATTTTAGCAAAGTTATAATCTCATCCAAGAATAAAAACTTTTTAATAAAGCTACCAAGGTGGCTTAACCCTTTGGTGGTCTAGTACTCTAGGGGTAGCCCAAATAGTTATTTGTTTATGTCTTATATCTTCAATTTTGATGTTAAGCTTATAACTTTGCAGTAACTAAATATTGTAGTTATAATGTTAAGGTCTTAGTAACTTTTAAGATAGTTTAGTTGAGCTGAATTTGAATAAAAATATATTGTTGTCATTCAATAACACCACCTAACTGCCAATATTTTCTCTCTATTTTTTGGTGCAGGAGTTCATAGTTTCAAAGGAAGGCCTCTTATCCATGACCCTATAAAGGTAGTTTCCCATTTCTTTATACCTTTTCTTAATATTTCTAAGTTTTGAGTCATTATGGTTCTAGCATTTGCTATTTTTGGGGTGATGCAATTAGAGCTTAAAACTTAGGGAGATATCATCCATAACCTACAATCGGGACTTCGTTTGAGTGGAAATAACTAGTGGTTTATCCAAAGTTTTTCTAAGTTTAGCTTTTAAAGTCTCTAAGGTATGGGAAAGGGGCAGGGACATATTTGTTGTTCTAATTAGGGATTTGTTGTTTCTAGTTGGTTTGTATACAGAGGGGTAGGGTTAGTTGAATCACTAGCTTTTGCATGTTTGATAGATTTGGAAAGTCTTTTTTAGACAATAACATTGTTCATGACATTACTATATTTAGTAGGTGGTTATTGATAAGTTTTGTGTATTATAGGAGACGAGAAGGAGTCTAATGGAGCAAGAAGGTAGAACTCGAAGAAAAAGACGAAAGAGAAGACAAAATAGAATGATAAAATAGATTAATTAAAGGATAAGAGAGTAAATCATACAAAGGAAGTTGAGCAAGAGTAGGAGAGGTAAGACGTACAGAACTTGAGAGACTAAACCATACAAGTTAGGCAATCTAAAGAGAGGTTAGAGAGAAGCTCTCATTTGAATTTTAAAAGTGTTTGAACCTTAAAGAGTTCATGTTTTTATGTGAAATTTGATGATTATTACATTAAGGCTTTCATTTTTTTAATTAGTTTATTAAACATTTTAAGCAACATTTTAATTATGCCATGAGTCAAACTTTGTAGTACTATATATATAAAGATGAGTGCTTGTTGAACTCTTTGAATTGCGTGAAAGTAGGATACTCCAAATTCGGGAGTCAAGTTCGACAATGGATCCAACAATATTGGTGATATGTTTATCCTTGCATTAAGTTTTATGTTACTTCTTTTTTATTTTGTTTGATATAAATAAAGAGTTCAGTTTATTAAAAGAGCAAGATAATTCATTAAAAATAGATAAAGAAATAATTGAAATCCAAAAAACCATTATGTATTATGGAAATAGGATACTAAAATATTGTGAACAGATGACTCTTGATTTAGAATCCATAATAAACCATAAGATAAATGAAAAAGATAAAGAAAAACAAAAAACAATCATGGATCAACTAGTAACTAATAAAAACACATTTATTAGTCACCTAGAAAAACTAAAAGATGTCAATAAGTAGTTCAGATAGTGATCAATATATCCCTCCTGAAATAGATAATCTAGTAACCCAAATAGGAAATCTAGATCTTCATGATAATTTTGTTAATATTAAGCCATCAGGTGTCAAAACTGAAAATCCTAATATAACAGATATTCCTAGTTCAAGTAAAAATCCATATATACGACAAAAGTCAGAACAGAGTTTTAATAGACCAGCCACTGGATATGCAGGATTGATGCATACAGGAGTCAATTCAGATAAATATACTCCATATGAGAAAATGAAAGCTGATACTATTAATCCTTTTGGAATCTACTTAGATTTAGACTGTATTTCTAATATTGAAGAAGCAATAGATAAATGGGAAACTGCTTTAAGAATAGCTGTTGTAGTTAATAAAATGGATTTTGATACTGCTAAAGGATTTATGGAAAAAACTTTAGTAAATAGTGCACAAAGATTTTGGCAAAATCTAAATGAAGAAACGAAGCAAACGATATATGCAGACCCAGATAATTTCATAACAAAAGTAGTTGAAACCTTTCGATTAGAATTTCATGGAGAAGGAAAATATGTGAAAGATCCTAATACAATAACACGATATACTACTGCTTTGATGAGACTGCAATTATGTGATATCTGTAAAATAGAAAAATATATTTGTGTCTTTCAAGATTATTATTATCATATATATAATCAAGTTTTTCATTGTTTAATCATGATGAGTATATATACATTTACTCATCATGATTAAACAATGAATAGCATCCTTCTTAATTAATTTGTTGTTTCAGAACATGGGAGCTTACAGCGCCTTGGACGGAGTCGAAGATAAATGTGCCAGTGAAGTTCGTCGTTGGTGGCCTCGACGTCACCTATCATGTCCCCGGTACTAAGGAACATATAAATAACGGCGGAATGAAAAAACCTGTCCCACGGGTTGAAGAAGCGGTGGTAATGGAAGTAGTTGCTTGCCTAAACCAAGAAAAGGCAGAGGAAATCAACCAACACATATAAGACTTCATTAAGAAGTTCTGAACTATGGCTTCCATATGTTCTACTCTTCCATCATGTTTGCTCACATGTTTCACTGAATACTGTAGTGATTAATATAAGTTTCACTGAAGTACAAACTTGGCAGTTGGCACTGAATACATTTTCAGAAATTACATAAATGGATTTGGAAAATCACTGCATATATTCTAAGTCGTTAAACTTCTGACAGTTTCAATTCATAATCTTTGGAAAATATATGCATTTATTACTATAAATTGTATCTTATAAAACATTTATCTAGGGGATGATAAATTTTAATTTATAAGCTTAAATTTAATTATTTTCAATAGGTCGATTTATGAGTCAAGCTTATAATTAAATTAACTCGAAACTCAATTATTCTAAATAAGAATTAGCTTCAAGTAGATTTGAGCTTAGACAACCCAAACCTAAATTTAATTATAAAAAATTACATTTTTTATATTTTTAATTTAATATAATTTGAGGAATTATTAAGTCTCTCAGTCTCAATTCTAATACTATAATTTAAATCACATAAAATTACTCTATAGTCAGTAGTCACCCACTTTCTTGTGTCATTCGTCGTGTAGTGCGAAAGTCGAGCTCTTTGCGGCTTTGCCTCTACGGCTGCGAATATTTACGTGGTTATGTCAGAATTGGAGGTCAATCCAAACCTAAATCTCCACAGCAGAGGGCAACTGTAGAATTTGGGGGATATGGAGAAGATTAACCACTCAACGGTGACCACCAACGGCATTAAGATGCACGTAGCATCAACCGGCTCGAACTCTGCTCCGGTTATCCTCTTCTTACACGGATTTCCCGATCTCTGGTACACCTGGCGACACCAGCTTCTTCACCTGTCTGCTCTCGGCTATCGCTGCATAGCTCCTGACCTTCGCGGCTTCGGTGATACCGACGCGCCGGCTTCTGTTTCCCAGTACACGGTGTTCCATGTCGTTGGCGACCTTGTGGGGTTGCTTGACTCTTTGAGTATTGGGCAAGTGTTCTTGGTGGGTCATGACTGGGGCGCGATGATCGCTTGGCATTTTTGCTTGTTTAGGCCTGATAGAGTCAAGGCCTTGGTTAACATGAGCATCGCGCTGTTTCCTAGAAACCCTGTGAAGAGGCCTGTTGATAAATACCGGGATTTGTTCGGCGATGATTTCTATATTTGCAGGTTTCAGGTATATAATTACATGACCTTTTGGCCTTTTCCGTGGTTTTTCATTCTTTAGTTTCGGCCCTTTCGGGATCTATTGTTGTGGGATTTCCTTGTTTTTTGTAGATCAATAAGAGTCTTATAACTCATGTCTTTGGTACTTTCTCTTTTTGATATAATCTCTGCCGATGATTTAAACTTCAAGATGCATTGACCTGGATTATGATCTTGCTGCTATCATTGACTGACGGTACTTTCGATGGCCAATGTGATGTTGGATTTTGTTTTCTTTTGATAGTGCTCTGCGTATAGTTCATTGTTCTTAGTTTGTTGACTTAAAAAGCAGAGAAGAAAAACCAAATTGTTTGGCAGGAACCTGGAGAAATCGAAGAAGACTTCGCTCAAATGGAAACAAGTGCAATAATTAGAAGATTTCTTACATCTCGCAATCCAAAACCACCATGTATAGCTAAAGAAATTGGATTCAGAGGTTTGCCCGTCATTAGAGATCTGCCTTCTTGGCTGTTAGATGCAGATATCGACTACTACGCTAGCAAGTATGACCAGAAGGGCTTCACTGGAGGGTTGAACTACTATCGATGCATGAACCTGTAAGTCAGAAGATTGCAATAGCAACTTATAGCTTCACGTAGCTGGAGGATGGATGAGAATTTCCTATCGAATCGTGGAGGCATTGAAGTGACAATTTTTTGTTTTGTTGCAGAAGCTGGGAGCTGATGGCACCCTGGGATGGATTACAGATCACAGTACCAGTTAAGTTCATGGTGGGGGATTTGGACATAACCTACAACACCCCTGGAGTTAAGGAATACATACACAATGGGGGCTTTAGAAAAGTGGTGCCATATTTACAAGAAGTTGTTGTAATGGCAGGAGTGGCTCACTTTCTGAATCAAGAAAAGCCAGATGAGGTCAGCACGCATATATACGACTTCATTAAGAAGTTTTAAACTGGAGTTTGACTTCTTTCTACCATTGACAAGCTCCTTAGTGTCCATCTCTAGGTTTTGGCATTTGGTACCATAGATCTAATTATATTTAGCAGAAAATGAAGTGTCTACATTACTTTCTCAAACTTTGAGTAGGCCTCTTATTTACGTCACTGCTTTCCTTGGCATATTTTATCAGTTTCTGAGTTTACACTTTTCAGTTTATCAGCTTTTTTGACAACTGGTGGAAAATGGAAACCTACTTGTGTGATGTTTTGTGATTATTCAAGTGGAATATAATGTCAGTGATGGGTTACGTTCCTGCTTCCTTGCATGTTTAGCTTCTTTTGATTGTATAGACCGATTTCCGCATATAAATGAAACTACAAAGCTTTGAGCTCATGGCATTGGCACTTCCTGGGAAAGGAGTAATAAATTGAAACAGAAGATGGTGTTGGATATACATAAGTAGCTAATGAGTCACACAGCCTGAAAAAACAAGAAACACGTATCCAAGCTTAATAATATTGATTCTCAGGTGATCCCTTAAATTCCCTAAATCCTTCGTTTAAATTCAAGTGTTCAACAAAACTGCAAAAGTTACACACCAACACAAAACAGAGCCGAAAATTCTAAGTTAAACCAATTGCATGTTGAGATAAATAGGTGAATCTGATTGCTTTTAATAGGCTGATCTTTATCTCTCAGACAAGTTTAAGAACTCAAACTTTGAAGCCACGGCTATTTCTTCTTCCCCTAGCCCTCTCAAATTTCCTTCCCTTTGATCGCACGTAAGGTTTAGTGTGGCTGTGTGGTACACCAGGAGCTGGTCCAAAGTGCTTAACAGCCTCACGAGCATTCTTGGGACCTCTCAGAAGAACCTGCAACATTTGATCACAAAAGGTCCGATCATTATCCCAAGGCTAACCGATTCAAAGTGCATTAAAGAAAGCCAAAAGCGTAAAACGGCCCAGATCATAGCATTTGATAAATTAATGATACGTGCATTCATGCACATCCTTCTATCATACCTTCTTCCATATCCCATTGTCTTTAACAATTTGAAGGCAGCTAAAAGGTACGAAGAGATCGAATGAAAATTACAAAATATCAACTGCAAGAACCATATCCTCAAAGATAGAAAACATCTTATATAAAGGCCAGTTGCTGATAGATAGAAAACGTATGTGAGATTGTACATATTCATATATACTACTGACAACGGAGCACAAAATCTCACACATGGTAGACCATGAATGCTTATGAATTCCACAGAAATTCAGATTGACCACACTGCGGTCTTAACAATTGCATATGGATTCCAAAACAAAAATGGATAAGAGTACAAAGCCATTACTATCTAGCCTCCAACCACAAAATTTGGCACAATAACTCACTACTAACTAGTGATCAATAGGAATTAGTATAAAAGCATAAGGTAAAAAACTTATGCAACCCAACAACCGCAAAAGGCAATTTTGTATTCTATTACATTAAATAGAATGATGCAAAGACAAAGCAAGAAACCTGATAGGTTATAAAGTATATGAAAAGAAAATTGGGATGAAAGTTCTTATCAAAGGTCATACCGTGTTCTGCCCAAGTGGAGCTCGAAGAGCAAGTTGATCAAAGGTCAAGCATTCTCCACCAGCCTTCTCAATCCTAGCCCTAGCAGTCTCAGTAAACCTCAGGGCAGTAACCTTCAAAGCGGGGACCTCATATACCCTAATGTCATCGGTCACAGTTCCAACAAGCACCGCAATCTTATCCTCCTGAAAAGTATCAATCCGATCAATTAACATATTGCTTTAACAATCCTAAAAATCACGCAGAAACCGGAACCAGGCAATAAAACACACCATCTTTGAGAAATGACAAAAACATGAAACAGCAGAGAGAAACAAACCTTGCCCTTCATGAAACGAACCAAGCGGGAGAGTGAAAGAGGAGCCTTGTTGACCTTGCTCATAAAGAGCCTTTTCAGAATCACCGCATTGAACCTACTTCCCGTCCTCCTCACCAAAAACCGGTACAACTGTCAACAGATCCAAGCCATTCAATACCGAAGAAATATCCAATCCAAGCACAGTAAATTAAAAAAAAAAATCGAGAACTAAAGACCTTGACAAGGAGCTTGAGGTAAATATCATTAGACTTAGGGGCAGTGCGTTTGGTCTTCTTGCTCTTGCCTCCGGCTTTCAAATCAATACCCTGAAATCACCAAGTTAAACAACTTAGACACCAAAAAAGAAAAATCATATAGAGAAAGACATATTTAGGGTAAGAGGAAGGGTTTTGGGAGAATAGAGAAGAAGTTCACCATATTGGCTGCTGATTGCAGAGAGACAAAATTCCGTTTGGTGAAGAAGGATACTTGCTAGGGTTTAAAGACATTGTGAAGCAAGATTGGGCTTGGGCCCACATACAATTGTTCATAAA
The DNA here is from genome assembly GCA_024703695.1 of Erythroxylum cataractarum. Lineage (NCBI taxonomy): Eukaryota > Viridiplantae > Streptophyta > Magnoliopsida > Malpighiales > Erythroxylaceae > Erythroxylum > Erythroxylum cataractarum. The sequence continues at coordinate 36,109,908 of JANJEY010000001.1, read as the reverse complement.
AGTCCAATATTCATTTGATCTTGTTGGAAAATGACCCGAAGGCAGATTGGAAAAAAGTCTCATCGCTCCATCTACCCGATGAAACTTGGATTTTTTATTTTTCATATGAGGAAAAAGAAACAACGAAGTTAAATGAATCCTGAAAAACAGATCCTGACATATTTTTTATGAGGAGTCTATAGCATCCTAAAGGTGGTATATCAAAATAAGTGACTCTAATGTCGTTCAAACCGATCGGGGGACGAGTCAGTCCACCCATCTGTTACTCTCTCGAAAGACGTGGCGATGAACAACAGTTCAATTCCGGTAGAGAAACTCCCGTATACCTATGACGAGAGGGATGTTTGACTGAGAACGGGAGGGCACAGAAGACAGGAGCTGGTGTACCTCCATCGAGTCCACTTCCAGCTCAATCCGACGAAATCTCAATCTCCAAGCTAAGGAGAGACCTGTGTAGACTGTCCAAAGTTTCACTACCTGTATTGAGCACCAATCAATGAGTTAAGAGAACCCACCTCGTTAACTGCCATCACTGTCGTGTGAGATAAGTAGTATTACAGGCTTCATCTATATTGAGCTTGAACCAACTATCCTGAGGACGACTCCAACTATTCCGTTGAACCCGACGTGGGGAGAGCCATTTTCGTTAATTAAACTTGAAAGAGTGAAATGGTTCTGATAACTATTGTGGTGCACTGTAAACCGGTGGAGTTGGTTCAACTTCTATTGACAGGATGGACATGTGTCGTTTCTGAGTTTAATTAATGAAAATGGATAAAAAGGCCCCTCTTTTTATGTTAACCAATTTTTTTTAAAGTAAAACGGACATAGTTCAAAAAGAAGTAACAAACATAAGTAACATCTTAATATTGGCATAAATTACACTTAAGTTAGTAAGGTAATAAAGAACTTGCAACGTCTTTTCCGTACCATTTATATTTAAATCCCCCGAAGAAGACACTATGATAATAATTCATATTTATTAAAGTATTTTAATTAAGAAAGAAAAATAAGCAACCTATAAATAACATTATTTTATTTTCTCTTTAAAAATTTATCAAACCAATAAATTTAGTCCACTACTATATTAAGTATTAACAAAATTATAAAATTTGATGTTTTCGATGAGTTGAATAGTAAAAATTTTATGCCAACCAGATTTTTGATTCAGTTTTTAAATTTTCAGTTTAATTTAATTTAATATTTTTTATTATTAAAAATTGATTAATATACTAATTTATCCACCAATTTTCAACTAATTAGTTAATCAAAATAAACTAATTACTTTTCAATTAACAGTTTTTCAGTTAAATTTTAAAATTTTTTTATAAATGAAAATTATTGTTTAATTATTTTTTAATTTATTAAATCTTTAATAAATTTTACGAGAGTCACACTGTTGATCCAGTTTTGAAAGCATGGACTAAATTACATTCTCTAAAATGATTCGGCTATGAAAATATTGCCCTCTTTCTAAAAAAATGGAATCCTTATCAACATCCGCATATCTAAAGGTCTATTTATTTTTAATTTTGATCTAATTATTTGGTTGAATAAAAAAATTATATACTTTACCTAAAGCCTTTACTTCTTGAAGGTTTTAGGTAGAGCATATAGTTTTTATATTGGAATAATTATATTTTAATAGGGTTTAGTTAGAGCATTATTTATTTTTAATTTCGATCTAATTATTTGGTTGAATTAAAAAATTATATAATCTACCTAAAACCTTTACTTCTTGAACGTTTTAGGTAGAGCATATAATTTTTTATATTGGAATAATTATATTTTAATAGGGTTTAGGTAGAGCATATAATTTATTATATTGGGATAATTAAAGGGATATACCCTAAAGTTGTGTTATACGCTACGTACGATTACTGTCTCTCATATACAGAAATGGAACGAAACAAAAATTTAGAAACAGAATAGAACAAAAATTAGAAGCAATGAGGTGTTTGGTTGTGATGGACAAAATAAATAAAACTGTCTCTGTTTCGATGACAGAAATATGTTTCATTGTAGTTAACAAAACATAAAAACAGTGTCAATGACTAAAACACCCCTGCAGTATAGTATAATTAGAAATATATAATTCATTGATTATTT
>JANJEY010000001.1:36073774-36089387 GCA_024703695.1 Erythroxylum cataractarum | reverse complement strand
TTTTAACCAAGAATAAACAAAAACAAATAGCTAAAACACAATTAGATCTAAAAACTGGACAAGATATTCAAAAACTCGATAATAACATAAACAAAGATTTGTATCTCACTTTAATTGGATTATGGCTTTGTATTTTATTCTTTTCTTGTATTTGACAGTAAATTAATGTCATGCAAATATGTAATATTGATTAAGTTAATTTAATAATTCAAGTTTTATCAAATATAAATTTATAAAAAATTTATCAGATTTGATTTTTAAAAATGTTCTCAGATTGAATCGATGGCCCATCTCATAAAAAGAAAAAGGATAAAGCCCAACAATTTGTACCTTTTTAACCATATCGCGTTCCTAAGCCTAACCGCCTTTCTGCAACGAACCAGAGCAAAGATCTGCAGCATTAAAGGTTCATCCTCTTTTCTCCTTCTCCTGCTGTTCCTTTTTGTTTTTTTTTTTCAATTTCAAAGGCTGCATTTTTTTTTATCAATCTCTACTTCCTGCAGATCTGTGAATTTCTGCTGTTCATCGTTTATTCGTTGTTCTCCACCCTAATCAACAGATCTGTAATCATGGATTTTATTAAGGTCTTCGACCAAACAGTCCGTGAAATGTGGGTTTTTCGCTTCTCTCTATTTTCTTTTCTCTGATCTAGCATTCAATTACTTATGTCATTGATTGCTTTGTCATTTTCTTTTCTTCCCATTGGATTTCCAGAAAGAGGGAGGTTAATCTCAAGGTCTTAAAGGTTCCTGAAATCGAACAGAAGGTGCTGCATTCGTCTGCATAATTTTTCTGAATTGTTTTTTCATTTTCTGATGGTCATTAGTTTCTGTAAGTTATGTAGTGTTGTCTCCTGAACATTTTCTCATACCATGAGCACAATCTGAGGATTTCAATTCATAGTGATCTTGCACGAAAGTGTGACGGGATGTGATGATATAATTTTTTTCACTCCGATATCATTATAATTTTCTTACTTGATCTTTTAGTTTAGGTCTTCAAACACTAAGAAATTTAAATTAATTCATTTCTTCGTTTTCTTTATCACCATTGTACTATTACTCAATTAGAATATGCGAGTTTTATGTTCAAGTTTGTCTGTTTTTCCATTTTATGAACTGGGAGCATATCAATGCAGGTGTTGGATGCAACCGATGATGAGCCTTGGGGTCCGCATGGCACTGTATTGGCAGAGATTGCACAGGCAACTAAGAAATTGTAAACTTAAGAAACTTATTTCAATTCCCACAAGTTTTTCTCATGTCCTTTTTGTAGCAGACCTTTTTGCTTTCGTTGTAACTTCAGTAGCAGATTGTTAGTTCCATTATAAATTTAGTAAGATTAGCTACTTTTCTTATGTATATTGTTCATATCATTGTGACTATTAGCACAGAGTGTCAGATGGTTATGAATGTTCTTTGGACTAGATTGGCTGAGACAGGCAAGAATTGGCGTCTTGTGTATAAGGTAAAAGCCTTTTGACACTTGACGAAGACGTTTAGATAATATGAATAGTAACATGTGTAGACTTTCATTGTTATTTCTTTGCAGACATTTTACTGACTTTATGTTTGATTTGGCTGGTATCAGGCGTTGGCTGTTATCGAGTATCTGGTGGCACATGGGTCTGAACGTGCAGTTGATGACATAATAGAGCACACATTTCAGATTTCAGTGAGAATCTTTTTATTGTAGTCAAATTGAATTGCTGATTCTTATTTCATTTCTCAAGAATTGGGAATCTAGTGATAAATTTAACGTAATTTTATCCTATCTGTGCTTTACTACTTCAGTCACTTTCAAGTTTTGAATACGCTGAGCCCAGTGGGAAGGATGTTGGACTAAACGTTAGGAAGAAGGCTGAAAACATTGTTTCCCTTCTGAATGATAAGGAGAAAATACAAGAAACCAGAAATAAAGCCTCTGCAAACCGTGACAAGTAAGTTCACTCTTGAAGTTACTGGTGTCACGTTTGAAATTAGCATTTTGGTAATCGGATTTTCGGTTTGCCACTATTTTTCCAGGTACTTTGGTCTCTCTTCTACAGGGTTAACTTATAAATCAGGGTCAGCATCATATAGTGGTGGCAGTTTCCAGAGTAGTGATAGGTATGGCAGTTCAAGAGAAAGTGACTATAGAGATACTTACAAAGACACGGATTACTATACAGAAGAAAAGACGGATAACAATAAGTATGGAAGGTCAAGACGAGGTGATTTGAGTAGTGACCAAGGAAACTCAAAGATCAGCTCTGAACATATTGGCAGGTCTGAGTTCATGGCACTTTTCTACTGAAGATCTTAATAAACTTGCCCATAAAGATGTATGCTTGTATTTTGATGATTAATAGATAAAGTAGTTGTAAGAACATTATTGAGATTGACTTATAGTAAGTTTCATCACATAATAAGGGCCCCATGGCATCAATATCTTTTCATTTAAGTTTGACCTGTACGATTTTGACCAATATTTCCATTCTGAACATACTGAAAATGAGTCTAACTTCTGCTTGTCCAGCAAAACTAAGCCATCACTTCCAGCTATTGGTTATGCTTTTATTAAATTGGAAATGTTTTCTTAGGCCTTTTTGTGGTAGTTAGTTACATATTCTACTTGTAATGAGTTTTCTTTTAGGACGTTTCCTCTCATCTAATGGTGCTATGCTCTTTGTGGTCTATGTTTTTTTTGGCTGATGATCTTTTGCCATCATTTTTGTTGCACATAAACTAGTTATCATATTCTATTTCATTCTTGAGTGTTCATGACTTTGTCCCTGAAGCTAGTAAATTTTGTACTTTGCTGTCCATTTGCTTAACAGCAAGGATCAAAATAAAATGTCACACACTGCATCAAAAACATCTGCCAAGCCATACAAATCTGATGAGAAGAATTCGCTTCCTTCTCAACACTCCAGTGCCCTGGCAAGTAATTATGGTGACGATGATGATTTTGATCCTCGAGGGACTTCTGCAACTGGTGAGTACTCTAAACAATGTCTTACATGCTTTTCCTTTGTGCTTCATCCAACTACACATGCTAGAAAGGGTTTCTCTGAGCTATGTACCTTTACCTCAGCTAATGTATTAGAACTCTATTGGTTCAGTTCTTACACATAAGTAGAAAATGAGCACCAACTGTCCTAAAGCAGAATGTATGCAATACCAACAAACTATGAACATCCCTGATGATTTGCCAAGTCTATAGATATTGAGGGATACTTCATTGATGCTATCTGGTGATAGGTAATTTTCTGTGCAGATACATTAGAACAACTGACTGTTATTTTTATTTTTGAGAAAACAACTGACTATTATTGTTGCTGTTGGAGTTGTAAATTTATTTGCATCACAAAGAACCCAATGTTGTACCTTGTTTCTATCTTTTCTTTTTAATTGCTAGAATTGTTGTTTTCTGCAATGTGTTTCTCATGTAGATGCATCTATTCTCTAATTTAAATATACGGCATGCTTCTGCACAAAATGTCTTGTCTAAGATTGCTTGTAACATTCATGAATGTGGACTTGATTGCCATTGATTCATATTTACCTGATAGAAAGATACATTTCTTCATTTGTTGTACTTTCTTCTACCTGACAGAGTCAGCTGCTCGTGTTACTAACAAAGTAGACTTGTTTGGGGAAAGTTTGGTTGGTGACCTTTTGGATGCACCCTCTGTTCCAGCAGAATCTGCACCCAAAAATGATGATTCATCAGAGACTGATCTTTTTGCTGATGCTTCTTTTGTATCAGCACCAGTGCAAGTTGAAAAGGGAACCAGTCCCCATTCCGAGGTCATATAACTCTATCTTAATGTACACCTTACTATTGTTGGTGCTAAATTATTGTGTCCTAATAAAAAAAAGGTGTGATGAGTTCTGCAGCCTCAGGTTGATCTGTTTGCTTCTCAGCCTATCAATAGTTCTGCAGTACCTTCCACGATTGACTTCTTTTCAGCTATTGATCCAGTTGTGCAACCAGAGACTAAAGCTTCAAAATCTGCATCAGTTAACTATGCCACTGTTGATCCATTTGCTGCGCTTCCTTTGAACAATTTTGATGGATCTGATCCTTTTGGTGATTTCACTTCTAATTCCAATATGGTTACATCAGAAACCACAAAATCTTCTGAAAATGATGGCGCTTTCAACATTTTGAATGGACCATCTTCAGCAGACTCCAAATCAATGCAAAAGAAAGAAAATTTCCAGGTGAAATCTGGAGTATGGGCAGATTCACTGAGCCGTGGAATTATTGATCTTAATATATCTGCTCGTAAGCATATCTTTACATGAACAATTCTTATTTCTTTAAGCATGCATACTTGCAATCCATTTGAGCATTTCATCTATGAGTGCTTAGCAGGGATTGAGAAAGTAATCTGGTAAAAGTCTGACCTTGGCAATCAATTCATGCGAGAATAATTGATTTTTCATTTCTGTATTCTTCTCGTAATGCCTAGTAAGAGGACTTTCCAGAAGTCCCTATAAGAGATTGTTATGGTTGCAAGATCTATTAATATAATGACAGACATGTCAAACCCGTTTATTAACTGAACCTGACAGCTATTTGGTATGGGTCTTATCAGGCTTTAACTTTCCAAATGATTCTTTCTCTCACACGATCGTTGTTTATTTCAAACAAAGGATTGATTTCTGCATCCTGTACTTGAAAGCTTTTCCATTGAGGCTATAATTGATCGCAAAACCATAAAATCCATGCAAATGAAGTCAGAGGGTTTTGCTTAGACACAGAGGATTTTGTGTGTATCATTGATCTCACTGTTCTCCACTTGTGCAAGAGAACTGTATCCCGGGAAATAGTCTCGTGGAGGAATCAGTTGAAATATATGTACCCTATGGATGGGGCTACAAGATTGCTGCAAATACTGTCCTGTCATGTTTTTCGATACAATGCATTTAATCTAGAGTCATAGTCGATTAATGTTGACCTCTTGTTGTTGATCTTAAGGATCAACTACTGTTTAACAGTCTTGTCATTAACCGCAAAGTAGTTTGCTTGCAAAAAACTTCTTCTATTCTATATATTTCCATTCAACTATATGTTGTAGAATCCGTTGATTTTAAAAACCCCTTGTTAAATCTTCCCTATAAGATTGAATGGGTTTCTCTTTGTGTATTCATTGCCAGCCAAGAAAGTTTCACTGGTAGGAGTTGGTGTTGTGGGCGATCTGAGTGATGGGCAAGATGAAATGAAGAAGGAATTCCCAGCAACATTTTACATGGGGAAAGCTATGGGCACAGGGACTGGTATCGGCAAGTCTGGGTTCACATCGCAGGCCTCGCAGATGACAGGTGCAGATGACTTTTTCTCAAACGTTGGCAGCCAACATTATCAGCATGGCAGTTTCAAAAAGTGAATTTGTTAATTCTTTGATCCATTAACTTCTCCGTTTTCCTTTACCTATTTAAAGCTACGAGCTACTTGTGTGGTTAATCTTGTTTACGAGTCGTGAGTAAAGTTCATCGAGACTAGCTACTGCATCTTATTCTATCGTGGGATACCGTCATTTCGTAATGCAGATTGCCTGCAGATATCCATTTAGTTCATGTTAGCTGGCCATGATATAATTGTATTTATTTGATCTATAATACTACTAGTTTAGGGAACTGCTTGTACCTGAATATTGGACCAACCGTTACTTGGAAATCATTTTCTCTGTCTTACGAGTTCGTTACTCATTCTAACTGGACATCCACGCAGTCAATGAGCCTTAAATTGGGTTAGATTTTTAAGTTGTAATTGATACATCTTCAGGAAACACTAAAACCAGACCTGGTTTTGAATGAGCATGGTAATCCAAGTTTTGTGGTAACTTGCCCTAGTGCCTGAACCAGGATAATGAGAATAGTGAACAAACAAATTAACGTGCGATCAGATGGAACGATTGAACATTATGCCAAATTTTGAGTGTGATAGCTCGGAATCGAGTCTCTGAAGCCTAATTTTTAATCCTAATATAACTGTTAAACCTGTTTGTCTCACTGTTTTTGCTTAGTCTTTGGTTCAATGAGCATGTGTAACAATCTCAACAAATGTTGCAGAATAAAAAGCATTGCGGGAGATCTAAAAACGGTTGAGCACGATTCTATTCTCATTGATTAATTCTTAAAACAATTTGATATAAGAGCAACGAACATGATCAAGAAAGAAATAGCCCCAAGGACTCATGGAGTTGAGCTGGGAGAATTGACGAAAATCTCAAAAGCGGAATGAGGAGATTTTGCTAGACACGTAGAATAGAGTCGATAAACAAGAGAGAGATGTTTAAGCTCAAGTCAATGTTCATCCAATGCAAAGGTTTGGCATAGAACAGGGAATAATCAAATTCACTGATAAGAGAAAACATAAGCAACTACTTGAATCTCCCACAAAAAAGAAGTTTAGCAACCCGGGCGCAGGTGAGTTAGCAAGAGACTTTTCTGACTTAAATGAGGTTGTGGGTTCAAACTCTCCTCATATATACAGCTGTTGAAAACTTAGAGTTAGAACTTTGTCTCCCGCAAGAGAGCTACTCGACTCAAGCAGGGATTAATCTATATATGGCTAGCTTAAAAATGTCTTCTTATAGTTAAAACCCTCATAGAACACCTCGTGGACAACCAAAAAATACAAAGAAATTTAGCATAATTGAATTTTCAGCATTTTATGAGGAGCATATCAAATTATGGTTGTATCTGTGCAAGCAATTCTTTATCCTGACGATACATCAAAACACTTAAAAGTGGGAATGGTAGCAATACATTTAGAGGAGCTGGTCTAGGAGTGGTACCGGCTCTATCTGAAGAATAAAAGTAGGGTAGAAGCTGTAGAATCGAAAGAGTTCGTTGATCTTCAATGACTTGGTGGCAAATTTTAAGGGGTTAAAACATGAGGGGTCATTTCAAGAGTAATATGCCAAATTTAATCATTACTCCAATCAACTGTCATTCCATAGGATTACATGGTGGTTTTTCCTAAAATTACTTAACCCTGAATTGGAGTTGTGAAATTGATGGACTGTATCATGCTTCAACAAGTTTGTCTACTGGCTAGGAAGCAAAACCATTCACTTCTAAGTGTGAAATTGAGGGAAGTAAAACCATTTCCAGATCACCATCGGCTTGGGGATTAGAACTAACATATAATTGACGCTGCATGAATTTCACATGGTTTATGCAAGGATTACAATTCACTGCCGATGTTTTGAGAATAGCTTTAGGAGGTTGTGATGTGGTATTAAGAATATAATGATTAATGGGATTAAAGGATGTTATTTATACAACTTCAGGAGAAGAATATTGACTTTTAGATGGAAAGGGGAGTTGGTTACTCTTAATGGCAATCTAAACAAGGGATCTCAAAAGGTTTCAGGGAGATAATTTCAAAAGGTTCTCAGGCATTTAAAGAGGAGACAACTTCATAATACAATTAATGTATCCCATTGAATGTTAACTACAATCAGTTGACATCAAGGAGAACCAATGAAGTGTTTTTTTATTTATGTAGTTTATATTATATTTTTTAGGTATTTAAGTATTTCTAGATGATTTATCGTATGTATAGGCCTAAAATTGCATTATTGTTAGTGTTTGTATATGTTTTAAGCATTTGAGAGATTTAGAGCATGAATTTGATTTTAGTTTTATACGTTAAGATGTGTTTGATGTGTTTGTGAGTGCATAGAACAAGAATGAAGAAGAAAGAAGAAGAAGTTGGATGTATGAACTATTAAAAAATCGGGCAAATATGTTACAATTTATGCAACAATTAACAATAAAAAATACAGTAAATAAAGAACAAATAAGTCAAAATACAAAAAAAAAAAATAGTAGACAAAAAATTAGACCAAATAACCAACAAAACCAAGGCCCAAAAATTGATATCAGAGCCTGTATCAAAAGAAATTACTTTAATTAAACCATGGAAAATATAAAAACTGTAGAAAAAGATGTACAAACACAACTTGAAGAAATTACTCATCTAGTTAATAAATTAACACTAGAAAATCATTCGTTAAAAAAGGAATTTATAAAACCTATAACAGATCAAGACGAAATCCTCTATGGATATAAATATGATCAAGAAATTTTTATAGACCACGTAAAAAAAAATGACGATCAACCATAAAGCTGTCAAGCAGGAGAAAAACAAAAAAAAAATCAACAAATAACTTATAATTGGGAATCAAAACTTGTTGAAACTGAAGAACTAAATCGATTTGGTTATTATCGTAAGGATAATAAAATAAGAAAATTTCCAACAAAATATATACCAAAACATGTACAATTAGGACCAGATGGGATATTAAATTTAGATTGCGTAGTATCACCAAAGAAGATGATGAAGTAAATCACTTGTTAATATAGAAATCACGTATAATATGTAGAATACATAAGAAGGAGGTTGAATTGTGTTAAATTGTCTAAGATATTAATCTTTAAAATCTTCTTGATTTTCTTTACAAATTCAGACGATTACAAAGCAATTCACTTAATTTGATAAGTAATGCAACAACGAAAATTAGTATATATTCTTCTAACAAAAAGAAAATTAAAGCGATAAGAGTTAGAGAATATGACACCGCAATTTATACTGGTTCATCCTTAACCTTAAGCTATGTTCAGTCTTCAGAGTTTGTCTGAGATTTCACTATATCCTTCAACGTTACAAGTATTATTTCTACACCTGTAGAGCCTCTTCAGGTCTTCCTCACAAAGTATTCTTTATCTGCTTCCTTAGTTTCTCTAGGATTTAACCTTTCTTTTACTTGAAAATATATTGTTTGAGCTTCACGTTACAGATGTATTTGCTTACTTTCTTTCTTCCTTTTCTCAAAATATTTTTTTCACCTAAGCGCTTGAGCATTTGAATACAAAATTTCTCTAAGTATGTTTTGTACAATCAGATTTTCTTTTCTCTTGTATATATTTTGTTTACAACTATAACTAATATTTATAGCATAAATCTTCAACTATCTTCTTTGATAAATCTGCTTGTTGAGTCTTTTAAAAACTGTTATTAGTTGAGTCTTGTAACCAATTCTAACTAACTGACTAACGTTCTTAAATATTTTTCAATTGCATCGTCTTGTATAGATTTCGTATGCTTCGTCTAGTATTTTAGACCAAGCACTTTGCACTTTGTCTGATCCATCTAAGATGTTTTGTCTTATTCAGCTTTTACTTAAGTATCGTCTTGAATTGACGATTTGTGTCACTTACATTTATCTGTTCACTTAACAAATTCATCAAAACAATTCACATACTTCTATGATTATTATTATTTGATTTTCATCAAAATTAATAGAAGAAGTGAAGTCTTCTTGACTTAACAGTTGATACTTGAATAGTCAAATAAATTAGCTCTAGTAATACAATTAGAAAAACCATTTGAAGGATTACAAAATATAAGTACTTTATGGAATTTTATAACTTATAAAACTACAGGAATTGTACTCAATTATTTAGTAGATAATGAAGAACACATAAAACATACTACTGGATTTTTAAATGTACTTGAACCAATATGAGCTTTTCATATGGTAGCAAATGAAATTTATAAAGAATTCATAGGAAAAGATACTATTGCTTATAAAAAAGAAATAAAGAATGAAGAAAGAAAAAAAAACGCTTTATGGCATTTAAATAATCTATGAATTTGTGATATATGTTATTTAGAGCCATATATTTATGAATTCAAAAAAAATATTATTATCAATTAACGAGAACATAACAAGAATTGTATATTCAAATTTTTATTAAAAAAATTACCATATCCTATAAATAAAACTTTCGAAGAACTATTTTTAGCTTAACAAAGAAAAAAAATCTTGTACCTTATAATCTAGGCAACGCTATTTTAGTTGTCAAAGAAGTAATATCTCAAAAATGTCTAGAAGCTAAATTGCATAAAACATTAAAAAATAAAATATTCAATTTGTTTAAAATATTCAGAAGTCCCACAATAATATGATTGTGAATTTAATCCAAGAATAAAAAAATTAAATTTTAGAAATAAATTTAAAAATTATAAATGGCGTAAATATCTAAAAAACAATTCTATAGAAAACCTCCTTGTAAATCTTATAAAAAATTCTTCCAAAAAATCATATAGACAAATTAAACCCAAACAAAATTTCAGCCCTCAAGGAATGAAATAGTTTAAATGCAGGTTATGTAATGAAGAAGGATATTATGCTAACGAATGTCCTAAAAGAAAACAAACACCAAATCTTAATAAATATAAAGAAAAACTCAATATTTTAAATTCAGCTTTACATTATAATTTAGAACCCATAGAATCCGACTATGAAATTGATTCTTCTATCAATACTTTATATTATTATGAATCTCAAGAATCAGAATCAACATACGAATACAAATACAACATTTATTCAAGTACAGATTCAGAATAAAATAAATAAATCATTATATTAATATAGGAGCTACAATATGTATAGCTACTCAAACATTATTAAATAATTGGAAAAAAATTATATAAACCATTACAAATCATAATAGCTGATGGAAGTGTTAAACACATTTGATATGTAAGTTATTACAATAATAATATTATTGAAAATTACACCTTTACGATACCCTCAATTTATCAACAAGAATTTGGTTTATCATTTATTCTAAAAAATATTTTTTTAAAATTATATAATCCCTTTTGTCAGTATTTACATTATATAACCCTAAAAACACCAACAATCAACTCACTTAACCAAAAATCTATCATTCTCAAAATTCCTATTTATCATACTACTTATTATAATACTTTAAAACTTATAACTAAAAAACTGGATCAATTACAATTTTATCTTTAAAATAATTTATATATACAAACTGAAATAGAGACCTTACTTGATCAAGTCTGTAGTGAACATCCACTAAATCCAATTAAAAATACTAATACCCAACTCATTGAGAAAAAATTAAAAGACCCTACACAAGAGATAAATATTCGAAATAATACCTCATATACTTAACAAAATGTGCAAGAATTTATTTCAAAATGTTCCAAATTATTAACAAAACAATTAATCTCTCCAAGTACTAATAAACATTCAGCACTTACGTTTTATGTTAAAAATCATTATGAACCAAAAAGAGGTTAATGTCGTACGGTTATTAACTATAAGAAATTAAATGAAGCAAATATTGGAGATGCATATAAATTACCTTGAAAAGACTATATTATAAATAAATTGAAAGGACATAAATGGTTTACCACCTTAGATGCAAAATCTAGATATTGGCAACTACGTCTACATGAAAATACAAAACCATTAACTGCTTTGTTGATTTCTTTTTTGTTTTTCTACTTCTTGACTGCTTTCTGGTTGATCGTCATTTTTCTTTACGTGGTCCACAAAAATTTCTTGATCAGATTCATATCCATAGATGATTTTATCTTGATCTGTTATAGGTTTTATAAATTCCTTTTTTAATGAATGATTTTATAGTGTTAATTTACAAACTAAATGAGTAATTTTTTCAAGTTGTGTTTGTACTACATCTTTTTCTACATTTTCTATATTTTCTATCGTTTAATTAAAGTAATTTCTTTCGATACAGGCTCTGATATCAATTTTTGGGCCTTGATTATGTTGGTTATTTCGTCTAAATTTCTGGCTACTATTTTTTATATTTGATTTATTTTTCTTTATTTACTGTATTTTCTATTAAATTAAGCATTAGTAGAAAACTTGTCCAAGTTTCTACTGCCATGTATAATTTTCTTCAATTAACCGATGCACCACTTCAAGAAATCCAACTTTATCAAAATAGAATTAATAGACATAATGAACTATATCAATTAAAAAAAGAAGATGCTAAATATTTACATAATCAAATTAAAGAACATTATATAACACATCTTAATGAATCATACTAGTTGCAATTTCTATACACAATTACAAGAACATATATTATATATTGACAATTTAGTTAATCAATATAAAACCGAAAAAGAATATTATGAAGACAGATATAATTATGTACAATTTGTTATTAGTAATCAAAATGGAATAAAAATCGATAAAAGAACGATTAGAATTAGCTAAAAATCTCTATAATTTTTATATACAAGAATTAAACTATTTAAATAATACTTTACAGAGTCATCACCATCCGTAAAAATGACCGACATAATTACAAAAAACCAACCAAGTATAGAAGACCAACTAATATTAGATATCAATACTTTAGAAATAACTTAATCTACTGGTAATTTTCATATAAACACCTTACTATTTATTAAGTATATCGTAAAGCTGAATTTAACATATTGACTTTTTCTTTATATTTATTAAGATTTGGTGGTTGTTTTCTTTTAGGACATTCGTTAGCATAATGTCCTTCTTCTTCACATAACCAGTATTTACAATGTTTCTTTCCTTGACGGTAGAAAAATAAATTCTTGTAAATCCTGTTGAGTGTATGTGATATTATTTCGAATATTTATCTCTTGTGTAGGGTCTTTTAATTTTATCTCAGTGAGTTGGGTATTAGTATTTTTAATTGGATCTAGTGAATGTTCACTACAAACTTGAACAAGTAAAGTTTCTATTTCATTTTGTAAATATAAATTATTTTGAAGATAAAATTGTAATTGATCCAGTTTTTCAGTTATATGTTTTAAAGTATTATAATAAGTATAAATTACCTCAAAAAGACTATATTATAAATAAATTAAAAGGGCATAAATGGTTTACCATCTTTGATACAAAATCTGGATATTGGCAACTAAGTCTACATGAAACTACAAAACCATTAATTGCTTCTACTTGTTCTCCCCAAAAACATTTCCAATGTAATGTATTACCTTTTGGTTTAAAATAAGCTCGTAGCATTTATCAATGTTTTATGGATAACAATTTAGAACGATGCGAAGATTTTCCGTTAGCTTATATCAATGACATTATTATCTTTTCAAATACAGATAAAGAAGATCATTTAAAAAAAGTGAAACTTGTCCTTCAACGATGTAAAGAAAAAGGATTAATTTTAAGTGAAAAAAATCAAAATCGTACAACAAAATGTTGAATATTTAGGCATCGAATTTCATAATGGTTTTTTAAAATTACAACCCAATATTTTTCTTAAAATACAACAATTTACCGATCTTTTAAAAAATTGAACTCATGCACACCAATTTTTAGGAATAATTAATTATATATCCAATCAAGTTTTTTTTTTTAATCTTGCTAAAGAATGAAAAAGATTACAACTCAAATGTAGTACAAAACATCAGTGGCAATGGACTACAGAGGATACAGAAGCAATATGTACATTGAAATATCTCTTAAGGATTTACCCCTCTTATATAATTATTTACCAAAGGATATACTCCTGGTACAAATTGATGTCAGTATAGATACATAGACAGGATGCTTGTTGGCACAACCACCCAATCAAAAACAATATTTATTGTGCAAATATATAAATGGAACATTTAGTTCTGCTGAAAGCAAGTATTCAATACATGAAAAAGAAACATTAACCTGTCTTAAAACTTTGAGAAAATGGTGTATTGATTTATTCCCAATAAAATTTATTATTCAAACATATTCGAAATATCTTCGTGGATTCACTAAATACAATATCAAAACAAATTATAATCACAGAAGACTAATTTGATGGCAATTAGAATTAAATCAATATAATTTTCATATTCATTATATAAAATCTTATGACAACAGTCTTGCAGATATCTTAACTAGATAATGGAAATAGCCATTATGAGTCTCAAGGAATCATTATCCAAGAAAGAAGTCAAATTGTTTGAACTACAACAATAAGTGGGAATGGTAACCAAAGAAATTAATCAGTTAAGGACTATACTACTTTACTCAAAAAACAACTTTCTCCATAAGAAACACCTCAACCAACCTCTGCACTTACTATTTCTCCTATTACCCCACAACAAATTATCCAACCCACTTTATCCAAATACACACTACTGTCTATCAGTTCTCAACGTAAAGAGGATTTCAAAGAAGAAAAAGTTATATGATTTTTAATAGACCAATGGTAGAACTCTACGACGAATGACATAAAGCATCAGTACACATCACAGGAAAATCCTCTATTATACATAAAAGTTTTTCCACTGGACAAGAAGCTAAAAAAACCATAGCCGACTTTAAAAACTCAACATTAAAACCTCAACACAAACAAGCCCTTAAAAACCTCCTCTTGAGCCCAACATGAAAAAATTGGGAAGACCTATTAATATGGATAAAATCAATGCTTTACTTACCAGAGCTTTGAAGGAAGAAATGTGAAAACTTACATCAAAAATATTCTGTGATTGTTTTCAAGCCCTCAATGATTGGAAGGAAGAACAAAAAGTATTTCAATACTACACACAGAATAGAGGCAGATATGGACCCAAAGCTATCATTTTCCCTAAAGCAGATCCATTAACAACCTACCTCTTCTTCCAAAGTGGATTGAAGGAAGGCACGATTGTACATAACGAAAGCAATTTACATTGAACAGTTCTCTATCACTATCATGATAAAAAGTAATCAACAACTTAAAGTAGTATCATGCCAAGTGTGAGTTTTGAGAGTTTAGGGCTATTTTTGGAACTAATTAAAGTGGGAAAACCCTAGACACATCCTTAAAACCTTCACTATAAAAGAAAATGAAAAATACCAAAAAGAGGCAACAGTCACTACATTAAAGCAAATCAAAGACAAGGATCAAAAAAGAGCTTCAAAGAAATTCCAACATTCTTGTTGGGACTCGATCCGAGAACTGGATCCCAACCGAAAAATGAAGAACGAAGGAAACAGAATCGAATGGAAAGAAATTTCGCATCGAAATAACAAAATGCGGAAGCCAATAGCAAAAACGAACTCAACTCACAACGCAAGCGGAAGCAAAACAAATGCGAATCGAATACAGAATCGAAACGGAAGCATAATAAATGTACCAAAGAAAAACCAAACGAAGCGGAATCAATACTTAACAAATGTCAGACATCCGAGAACAATAAGGAACACAATCGAATGAACAAAATCACGTTGGAAACCTTACGACATTTCAACTCCGGTATAATTTTTCTTTTCTTTTCTTATTCTCATTTCTTACCTCATTAGTCAACCTCATTCAAATCACACAACCACATTCCACTTTTGGAAAAATCATTCTCATGCAAATCTCTAAATCTGATCATATTCTTATTTATCCATACAAATCTAATTTTGGCAGCATAACGGCTGCAATTATCCTAACCCAAACCTGCAAAGTATTCAAAAATACACTTCTAAAGGCCCAATCAATCATACAATCATCAAAATCAACCGGACCCTCCGTCCGAGATTTCAGCAGAAACAATCGCAATCCTAATTCTAAATCATTCTCATAATTGTAATTCAATCCACTATTCTCACACTTCAATCTCATTCCCAAACTTATACACAATTTCATATACAATTTCTTACTCTCATTCATTCATTCATAATCTTCATACATTCTGAAATACATACTCGAATATCCAAATTACTCAAAATCTAACTTATACAAATGTCGAAACTGACGTCTTCACATTCTTTCATCCGATCTCCTGCTCGAAACCTGGAGATGGGGATGAAAGGGGG
>JANJEY010000001.1:36058306-36073674 GCA_024703695.1 Erythroxylum cataractarum | reverse complement strand
CTCTTTTTAGTTCTTGTCATTTAACTTCATTTCAATCAACTCATCCACTTTTGAATATTTCTTACTTTTACTTCAAAATTGGGGTCCAACAATTCTAGATCAAGACTTCAATCAATTTTATTCTTTTTCTCTTTATTTCTTTCATTGCCTTGATTAATTAATTGGATTTTTCTTATATAAAACATGATTATGAATTTCTAAATCCAGATTAAGGATTATTCTTGAATTATTTTGTGAACCTTATTTATTGTTGAATCCAATACATTGATGAATGTTTGTGATAATTTTCATGCATATGCTTAGTAACAAATATGTCATGCATATGCTTAGTAACAAATCGAGAGAGTAGATCAAGTCATTAGTGTTAAGGTGCGCAACAAAAGTTGGTAGCTTAATAGACCTACAATTATCAAATTAACAAACAATTGAAGAGAGATCTTAATTGTGAAATTAATTATCTACATGATTGAATAAGTTAGGAGTAGTTTTGTGAATCACGATATTACAATTGTTTAACTATCGAATTCAATTAGGATTACTTGACTAGATCTTAAGAGAGAGCAATCAAAACTTTAGGATATATTGGATCAAACCTAAATTGAATCAACAAGATCAAGGTAAACAAAATAAGGATAGAATAGTTCTTAAGTCTTCAACTTTGATCAATCTTAATTTCACTAGCAACTCAATTTTATTATTGAGTACTTGTTTCTTTTATTATCTGTTTTAATTTCAGTTATTTATTTTAATTCAAATCAACTCTTAATACGTTAGACAAAGTTCTTTTTAAGTTTTTTAGGTGTTTAATAGTCCTGGTGGGAACTATACCCTTGACACTATAAGATACGATTTGTATACTTGTGGTATTGAGAGTTTTATTATTATAAAACTTGCTCAACACTTTTAATGAAATGGATCTTAGCTAATTATGCATAGGTGTTCAAGAGCCAAACAAAAATCATAATCATCAAATCCACTTGAAGGAGGTTATTAAAGCCATCATTTCTAGAGCACAAAAAGATGTTATAGAGCAATATGTATAAAAAGTGACGATAGAAGAATTTATCATACATAAAACTAGCTCTTTTGGCTCACAAGTGGTCTTAGTTAACAAAAAATATAACACATTGTGCATGTGTGTGAATTACAGTGAGCTCAACATACATACAATTAAGGATAAATTCCCAAGTCCCCTTATTGAAGAGCTCATAAATGAGTAGCATGGCTTTACTTGGTATTTAAAGTTGGACTTGAGGTTATGTTATCACCAAATCAAGTTCAACCAGAAGTCATCTTTAAGATAACTTTTAAAACCCACTAAAGCCATTATGAATTCCTTGTGATAGATTATCCAATGCCCCCTTTATCTTCAAATGTTTGATGAATGACATGTTTAAGCCCTTCTTAAGGTAGTTTATATTGGTATTTTTTTAATGATATATTCATCTATAGCAACTCTTTCCAATCGCATCTAGAATATTTAAGTAAGACCATGGACACAGTTTAAGCAGATCAATTGTTCATTAGAAGGAGCAAATGCATGTTTGGAGTTAGATAAATGAAGCACTTAGGGTATTTAATATTAGAGAAAAGAGTAGCAGTTAATATAAGGAAGGTGCTTGTGAAACAATGATGGTCTAATCTTAACAATATCAAAGAACTAAGAGGATTTCTAGGAATTATTGGCTATTATCACATATTCATAAAGAATTATAAAGAGAAAGATAGACAATTAAGATAATTGTTGAAGAAGCAGCATGTTTCAAACTAGAACTAGAATAATTCCTAGAACTAGAACTATAATATTTTTTCTAAATTATTTGTCATAGAAGCTGACGCGAGTGAAATGAGAACAAGGTAGTGGATTCAATAGGAGAAACATCTAATAGCATCATAAGCAAGATTTTGGCAAATAGACACCAAGGATTATCAACATACGAAAGCTAGTTTCTGGCTATGATCAAAGCTATCAACTATTGGCATCACTATCTTAATATAAAGTCATTCACTATACAATCATATCACAAAAGTATTAAGTATCATCTAGACTAGTGTTTCACTACACACTTCTAATAGACTTGACTTTTAAAGCAATTAGCATATGATTCTGAAGTGTAATCTAAGAGTAAAAAAGAGAATTTAACAGTTAATGCCTTGCAAAACTGACTAGTTTAGACTTGTTGACAATGTTAGTGGAGGAAATTAAAGACGTTGGACACATGACCTTACTATTTAGGATTTAATCAAGAAGCTCAATACAGAGACCATTAAGTCATAGGCTATAAGGATTTTAAAATGAAAGAAAAGGATAATAATTAGGTTTAGTCCACAATTAAGAACTAAAACTAATCAAGATGGGGCATAAAGATGCATCTGAAAGTCATTTTGAGATGTTAACTACCACCAAGAAGTTGCAAAAGTTTTTTTATTGGAAGAGCTTCACTAAGGATGTAAAGAATCACATTAAACTTTCCATGTTCTGCTAATAAACAAATACGACATTTCAACATTCCTAGGACGATTTTAACCTTTAGCCATTCCAAAGGGAAGTTGAAGGGAGCTCAACTTGAATTTCATTTAGGAACTTCCTATGTTTAAAGGAAATTTAGTGATTCTAGTGGTGGTTGATAGATTCACCACATATACTCACTTCATTGCCTTGAAGCATCCCTGCTCATCCTCAAATATTTTAATTTGCATGGCATTCCTAAAGCTATTATAAGTAATAGGAATCCAATCTTTTTTAGTAAATTCTAGTAAGAATTATTTAGATTACAAAGAGTTAGCTTAAAATATTCAACAATTATTGCCCTCAAAGAAATCGACAAACAAAAGTTAACAATAAGACCTTGATAACTCATTTAAGGTGCTTTTGTGAAAAAAACTACACTCAAATGGAGTGAATAGATTCCTTTGATAGAATGATAATACAACACTACTTATTATTCAACTAGTGATTCATCCCCATCTAAGGTTTTCTATGGGTATTCCCAACAATTCATGTCCCATATTTAGTTGGAGATTCCAAGTTCTTAGATTGTAGATCAAACTTTAAGGCATAGAGAAACTATACTAGTTATGACAAAGTTCCATAAAAAAAAAACCCTAAAGGCGCAAGTGAGTTGGTAAGGAGATCTCCTGGCTTAAGTGAGATTGCAGGTTCGAACCTCCCTAATGTATACAATCATTTAAAACTTGAGGTCAGAGTTTTACCTCCCGTAAGGGACATATCCGGCTTGAACGAGGATTAATCTGAATGTGGATAGCTTAAAGGTGCCTTCCTATAATTAAAATCTTCCTAGAACATCTCGTGAGCAATAAAAAAAATCCCATAAAAAAAGAGCCCAACACCCAAGAAATAAAAAGTTAAAAAGTGAGTGGCTGGCTAAGAATTTGAAGTAAAAAAAAAAGGGTATTACTCAAGTTACACTTATACAAACAACACTCACTTAAGTTTAACAATCGAGCCCAAGCCTGGTTTGACCAAGTCTAAAATCAACAGTCAAGCAAAATTAAGAGCATTTTTTTCAAAGATAAATCAACGTTATTTTCCTTTTTTTAATTTTAAAAAATTTAAAAAATTTAAAAATTTTTGATCAAATTGAGCCAAACTGAGCTTCAAGTTACCTTGGCCCGAATTGGGCCTCGAGCAAGCCCCATCCATTTCCACGCTTACTCAGTATTGAGGATTAATCATGAACTCCTGTATTACGAGCCGTATAAAATTCTGAAGGTGGACAAAGCAACTAACAAAGTAGCATTGCCTACAAAAACTATAATTCATACCATTTGCCATGTGTCTTAACCAAAAGGATCTCATGCTGTCAACTTTGGTCATCACAGAACATGGACCACTATATGAAAAAAGATGGTTAATAGGAACAACAAACCGGCGACACAGATAGTGATTCAGTGGCCAGATGGTATGAGTGGGGACATAACGTAGGGATACTTGCTGGAGCTTCAAAAGCAATTTTATTTTATTTTTTTTGCATGAAAGGAAAAGTATCAATTACATAACAAAGCGGGGAAAGCAATAACTATATCACTCTCTCTGACTCCTCTCCCAGCTCTTCTGTTTTCTTTTTTGTTTTTGTACTCTTCATCGTTCATGTACTGGCACGATTCTATTCCAGTAGATCAATTGTCAAAACTATAAATCGAAGGTGTGTGCAACAATCATTGAGGTTCCCCTTTCAAAATCATTGTTAATGAAAGCTATCTCTGACAGCATTACGGTAACTTCATGAAAACTTTGTAACTTCGGAAGAGAGCTAATAATGAATATCATGCACATAGACCTGAATAACATTTTGTTTTGTTAGCGATTTTTATTGTTATGCTGAAATTTGATGGATCATATATCTAACATCCTCCCCCTTAGCATGGCTTCTGCTTTCCTCACTTGTTTCAGTGGTCCAATTATGAAAACCTACAAACAAAAAATAATAATATTCAGCATCATGCGGCTAAAAATCTACGTTTTATGAAATGTTTACAGATTAAAAGTTCTACCTAAATATATTTGTGTTTTATGAAACCAAGTCTAAGCTCAATGTTTACAGATTAAAAGCTCTACTATAAAAAATATTTAGATATTCGAAAACCTACCTTATGTCTTTTACCATATCTCACATAACTTTCTGAAGAAAATTTTGATGGCGTGACTTTCTTAGGTTTGCAAATAACATTTTATTTCGCTTGAAGATGCGCTAAAAAAAACGGAGTTCAAGAAACCTCATATAGTCCTATGAGTTCAAATTCAAAGGCAACAACAATAACACAATCTAAACTATTCTTACCTTGTCAGGTGGACCCTTTGCACCTCCAATGACAATTTCAGCACTGAAAAGTATACATGTCAGGAAAGCATAGTGGTATTATTAACCAGAGGATCAAATGTTCATATGTGTAAGGAAGTGACCAATGAGGATTGAGTGCACATCTGAGTTGAGAGTAATACTTGCAAGATTCCTTGATTGACAAAATGGAAGCTCCTCTTCTTCCAATAACACATCCCATCTTTCCACAAGGAACATGAAGGACTGAAAGGATTTCCTCCTCGGGAGGATTGCTCTCCAATGTAAGTTCATCTATGAATACAAAATTCAGAATGATTAGCAATCTACTTAAACGTAAAGCATCCTCTTTCCACTTTTGACAAATCTGTTTCTTCCGGTAATAGAAATCAAATTAGTCAAACAAAAAAAGTTGCAGGAGATTAAGGATGTATACAAACCAATAACTCAAGGGTCCTTTAATATTTAAACTAATTATGAAAAACTGAATTAAATTATTTACAATTCTTATTAATAATTAAATATATAATATTGAATTAAATTATTTATAATCTTATTAATAATTAATATTAGATAATTAAATAATATATATTTAGTTGATAGTAAATTATGAAAAAAAACAGAATAAAATTCACTTTTTATGGTTTTCAAAATTTATGAAAACTAAGAAAAAAAAAACCATAAACTCAAACAAACAAGCTTTTTTTTACTGAATTTAAAAACCAAAAACATAAATAGAAACAAACAGGCCCTTAGGTCATGACGTAACAAAAAAACGATATACCATGTAGAGTAAAGGCTTTCATTTATATATAATACCTGGAATAGAAGGGAGAGATGGCCAATCAGCATAGGCATCGTCATTGTCATTCATGCAGAAACATCGACAATAAAGTGCCCCACGGACAGCAAGATACCATATTGATTTTGGGTTCAGCTTCTCCATCATCTTCCGATAGATGAAAAGAAGAAATCGAACATCATCTGTAGCTGCACGGATCATTAATTCAGAAAGAGGCCTGTATTTCCAGAAGTTAGGGTCCTGAAGATCATAAAATTAATACAGGGCTATGTCAGAAAGAACAAGATGAAAGATGATGGGATTAAAAGTTTCAGTTATGTGAGACCTAATTAACTGCCAACACTTTTACTAACTCTTTGATAAAAAATAAGTAACCATGAGTATCAGGATACAACTTCATATTAATGTAAGGACAGCCCACATCAAAATCACTGACGAACATTAGGCATTTCAATATTTTCCTTAAGGTTTCAGGCAATGTTTTCATAGTTCATTGCCTTTATTTCATATTATTGGTTAAAAAGTTTGTTACAATAATTTGATCACAGTTAAAGAACTTTTATCTATATATGGCTATGTAGAAAAGCCAATCTCTGTGATGGAACAATTTATTATATTGGCACCACAAAAGCAATATCACATCTATCTTACAATCAAAGTCGAAGCACTTGACCATTTCTAACATTAAAATGAAAAGTTATTACACAATATGTTTGAAATGTTTACTCTAACCTGTTGAAGGAGGAGACGGACCTCTTCCTTCTCCTGATAAGATATGCCTGCATTAGGAATGTTAGAGCCTCAATGATGTAGCGAAAAGGGTTTAGGGAATGAAATTCAACAAATATTACCTATTGATAATAGGAAAACCAAGTATACCTTATTGAAAAGAATATCTAAACTAAATAACAAAAACATTACAAATAGCAGGAAACTTCACCCTAATTAGGAATAAGCAAAATAGAGTTCTTGGGCTTTAGGGTGGATGCTCCTGCATCACTGAAGTTATACTCCAAGCAGTAAAAAGTTCAAATATTTAACAAGAAATAAGATGAATGAAAAAGTCACTAACCAAGGACCTGCGTGGAGATATTTATAAAAGGACAGGAGAAATTCAAAATGTCTACAAATACTAATACTTAAACAACACCATTCAAACACTTGTAAGCACATTCCAGGAATTGTACAATTGAAAAAAAATTCCAAAAAATACCAGGACATATATAGTACCACAATATCGTGGATCTGCAAGGAGGCTGACAAATGAGATATAATCTGGGGATTTGGCCCTTCCATCTTGCTCCTCAATAAGAGAATAAGCAATCTAACGGAAGAAAATCATAATTAGTTTGTGATTTATTATAACATCAAAATGATAGATTAGTTGATGACCAGTATTTTTAGTTTTGAAGATATGCTGAAGCAAGCCATCAAAAACAAAATTGAGAACAGGATCACCTTTGGAATCAGTTGCTAGATAAATGCTTGCACAAAGCTAACAACATACCCAACGGTTCATTGGCTAAAGTATTAAAATAATAGAAAGTTATTCCTATGGTAGATTAGTTCTGTTACGCCTACAGAAAATTTACTATTGAAACCTGTGTCAATCACACAATCAAAACCTTTTAATTCTTGCTGACCCAATATTGATTATTGAAAGTTAAACACTAGCATATATAAGCATGAAAAGAAATGCAACCCAAGAGCCGCAACTATTGTGTTAGCTAACAGGAAAGAAGCTTACCTGGGTGTCAAAAACATTGTGCAACTTGATGCCAAACTGAAAGTACAACGCCTGTAATATTGCAGTAGTATCATCAAATATGGAAACTACAGTCATAAAAAGGAGATGATACAGTGTATAAAGCAGGAAGAGGTACATGAAATCAAACAGAGACCTCACTGTCGCGTTTGCAGTCGTGAATAACTTTTTTGACGTAACTAGATTCAAGTGCAGGCTTACACGCTTTCACAACCCCCTCTCTGCCATTAATTGCATCAATCAAGTATATATCATCCGGAAAAGCAAGCTGCCACAAACAAAAATGCACTATCAGGAACAAGTATGAAATCCTTAACTTGTAGATTCTTGGTGTTGAAAAGTTATAAGGAAAAGAAAAGCACCTGCATGATACACAAAGCTCCATGGCGACAGAGATCGACACCCTCACAATCAAAACCAACAACTAATTCCTTATCGGGCGAAGGGTTAAGGAATTCGGGTGGAAGTTGAGAAGCCTCAGTGACAACATGAACAGCGACCAACGAAGATTGGCATTCATGATCTAAGGGTTTGCTCCCTGAAATATTAAACAAAACAACTCAGCCCCAAAAAATGCACAAACACAGAAAGACTATCTACCAAGATTAACTCACAAGGCAACGAAAAATAAACAGAGGAAGCAATCGAACATTATATCCAATGCTTCAACAAGGACTAAGCAACCATAGCCGAATTAAACTAGTAATTGAAAATAACTCTGGGTAGAGATCTATAATCAGTGACCAAAAGGGTATCATGAAAAATCATTAATAGATTGCAGGAGAATCAACAAAAACTGAAGCTTGCGGGATAAATAGCGGCGGAATTAGTAAAGGAAAGATAAAATGTGAAGAAATTACCAGGGAGAGGAATGTGCGCTTTGTGACTGTCATGAGAAGAAGAAGAGGCCATTTGAGGATGGAAATCCGAACATGGAAACCTCGGTCCGTATCTCCCAACTGCAACTTTCCGGAGTGGGAAAATAAGAGAAGAAAATGAAGTATTTAATATAGCAAGTAAGAAATACCTTATTACATATCACTTGTCCTTCATGAAAGGCTTAAAAACGAAGCAAATATGAAATAGTTAACTATTTTTTTTTTTCTGATTTTCTGAAGCAATTTTTGAGGCTTAAAGGAGCTCCAATCTCTTGAGATTTTAATAGAAAACATTTACAAATATGCACTTAACGTCTTTCTATAATTTTCTTAAGAGGGACGAAAGCACTCTTAACGAATCAGATGACTCATATGCTTATAAATTATATGAGTAACTGCAAGAACATTAACCGTTATATATAGTTTTCATATCGAACTTTCTTATCACAATCTCAATATAAGTCTAATCCACACTAATCGGGATCTATTTTCCTCTCAAATTTTGACTCATTAATTTAGATCATTTATTAGGTCACTTTATTATCTTTATTTAGATCAAATTATGTACCTTAACTAATAAGTTATTGAAAAATCGAAAAATACAATTAATATTTGTCTAGTATTATAGGGGAAGGACAAAATTGTCCAAGATTCTCCCATTTGGACAAGTATTAATTATAGTTGTGACTCAGGTTTAAAAATAGTTTAAAATCAGTTAAGTCACACTATTGTATTGGTACCAAATTTTAAAAAATTAAAAATATTTGATCCAAAGGTAATGAAAGTCCAACATTATGTCTTCAACGCTTTTGATACTGAAAAATATCAAACACATGTGTCATTTGCGACACAAGTCCAATATAATCACAAATATCTAATACCTTACTAATATGAATGAAAAAATGGAGTGTGGCAAACTAGAATGATATTTTATCTTCGCTTGTAGGTCTTGATTTCTCCAATTTTAAGCTAAGCTCCATGTGCAAAACTGCAGTGAAGAAATCTTGTCTTCTCTAACCGAATGTTAAACAGTATCAGAGAAAACATGTCTTCTATCACCAGATGCTAGCAGTATTAGAGAAAACATGTCTTCTCTCACTAGATGCTAAATAGTATTAGAGAAAATATTTATATTCTCTAACTGAATGCTAAATTACATTAGAGAACTTTTATGGAATTGAAAACTTATATCCCCCTGTGTCATGTTAAATTTATGTATATTCATACTAAATTGTATGTGTCAAAATGACATAGGCTTAAAGTCAATCTTTACATATACTCAAGGACGTTTAAAATGTTTAAGATCAACACAAAACTTAAGGCTTTCATATGTATTAGGCTATACATAATAACATTTATTACTAAGGATAAAAGGATGATCATCTATATTAATAAATAATCATAATGTCATAATACATCAAAATGTACAAACTTTTAAGGAGCAAATACAATGATCCCTAACTACTACCGTCTAATGACTTTAACATGTCCATATTGGATACATGTTTAACAAACACTAATAGGTGAAGTCCTTTAATTAATTGATCAGCTAACGTCTCCTCAATCCTGATGTGCCCCACTTCAACGTCAACCTTCTGAATCAACTCTTTTATGGTCAAATACTTGACCTCCAAATGCTTAAACTTTGTGATATTCTCGTTGTTGTTACTGAAACACATTGCAGCAAGATTATCACAATATAATCGAATGGGTTTAGTTGTTGAATCTACCATAGACAAATCATAAATCAAATTTCTGAGCCAACCGCCCGTATAACAGCTCCATAACATGTAACAAACTTTGCATGCATGGTCGAGGAAGGTACTAGTGTCTGCTTGACACTCTTCCACAATACTGCATCACCTGCTAACATAAAAATATACCCTGAAGTGGATTTGCGATCATCCAGACACATAGCGAAATCAGAGTCTGTATACCCTGTGAGGTTTAAATCGTTGACTTTCCTGTATGTCAACGTATAATCCTTAGTATCCTTTAGATATCTTAACACTCACTTAATTACATTCCAATGGTCCACACCTGGGTTAGTTAGATATCGGCTCAACAGTTCGACAACAAATGCAATGTCTGATCTAGTGCATACCTGGGCATACATAAGGTTACCAACTATACTAGAGTACGGGACATTCCTCATAGCCTCTCTCTTATCTTCATTCTTTGGACACTATGCCAAAGATAATATCTCATCATGAGAGATAGGTACTACAACGATTTACAGTCACATATTAAACCTTTGTAGCACTTGCTCAATGCATGTTTTTTGTGAGAGGCTTAATGAGTGTTGAGATCGTCCTGGTGAATCTGTATACTGAGGACAAAAGATGCTTCACCTAAATCCTTAGTTTCAAATTGTTTGGCCAAAAGTTGCTTTACTTGATGCAACTTGGTCAAATTATTTGTTGCAAGTAAGATATTATCCACATACAAATAGAAAGATAACTATGCTCCCCTGGACTTTATAATATAAGCATCTTTCAACTTTGTTTTCCACAAAGCCGAATAAGGTCAAAATCTCATCGAACTTTAGGCACCATTGTCTGCAAGCTTGTTTCAGACCGTATATTGATTTAGTCAACTTACAAACTTTATCAGTTGCATCTTAATCCTAAAACCCTTTAAGTTGCTCCATATAGACCTCCTTATAAAGGTCACCTTTTAGGAAGGTGGTCTTAATGTCCATCTAGTGTACTATTGTAATAATCACTCTAAAGTCAAATCTTTCTATCTGAGTGAATCACCCGACAACCAAACACTCCTTAAACCGCTCAATTTGACCTTGTATTATCCTTTTTGGTCTTAAATAGCCACTTGCAACTAACAGGCTTGCAATGTTGAGGTAAATCAACAAGTTCTCATACCTTATTATACCTCATTGACTACATCTCATCCTTCATCGCTTCCCACCACATATTTGCATGGGGTCCAAAAAGGGCTTCTATAAAAGTAACTGGATCCACAATATGTCCTATGTCATAATCTTGCTCACCCAAATAGATTATGTAATATGATGAGATAGCAAGTCACCTCTTTCTGATGGATCTGCGCAACTGTATAGGTTCTTATACTTCAAAAACCTCTTCCTGAATAGGTATAGGTTCCTGTGCTTGCATAGGCATGGTATTTGGACCTACATCCATCAGAGAAGCGGATACGAAATAATCGCAGTATCTGTCTTGATATCTCCTGAAGGATATGAAGATCCTCCCTCATCATTGACATCGTATTCCAGAAATTTAGCCGTCTATGATTCCACTATTATGGCTTCTCCTTCTCTATAGTAAAATATATAAACTTTATAATGGTCGGGATAACCTACCAAGTAGTAACGAGTGGAACAAGGTTGCAATTTTCTCTTATAAGGATTATATAACCTTACCTCAGCAGGGCAGCCCCATACACAAATGTGCACACAAGGCTTGGCTTTCATCCTTGCCAGAGTTCAAAAGGCATCTTGAATACTGAATTTCTTGGGACTCTATTCAAAATATACAGTTAGGTCAAGAGGACTTCACTTCTATTAATTTTGATGACAATAAAAAATAATAATCTTAGAAATGTATAGATTGTTTTGATAAGTTTGTTAAGTGTGCAAAAAATGTAAGTAACACTTAGTCAACTCAAAAAGTGCGCGGTCAACGCCAGATGATATATCTACAATAGAGGATCCGTTAGCAACAGATGATATATCAACACTAGACGAAGCACTGCACCAGGAGAAATGCAACAACAGACGAAGCTTGACACTAGACGAAGCATTGCACCAAACGAAGCGTGACACCTAACGAAGTGCAACATCAGACAAAACGCAACACCAGATGAAGCGTGACAACAAACGAAGCGATATAATAGAAGAAGCGGAATAATAGATGAAACATAATAACAGAAGAAGCATTATTCCAGTTGATACAAAAGGAAAATATTCTAAAATGATAGACAGTTAGTTAGTTGAAGTTAGTTACAGGACTCAACTAATAACCGTTTCTAGAAGATTCAAGAAGTAGTTTTCAATAAGACAGTTGGAGACTTAGGCTATAAATACTAGTTTTAGTCGAAGACTAAGACAATGAATGCTTTGACATTAGCAAAAATTATGTATTCAAAGTGTGAAAGAAATGAGTGAATACATCTGTAACCTAAAGCTCATAAATATTTTTCTTAGAGAGAAAAAGGAAAGCTAGAGCCTGGAGAGGCTAATACAGTTGATAAAGAATACTTTGTGAGAGAAAACTGAAGACGCTCTGCAAGTGTAGAAAGAATACTTGTAATGTCGAAGAGTATAGTGAAATTTCAGACTAACTCTGAGGGCTGGACGTAGCCCAAAGTTTAGGGTGAGCTAGTATAAAATCGCAACGTTTATTCTCTAACCCTTACTCTTAATTGTCTTATTGTTAGATGAGTAGATAATATTACTTGTGATTGCATTTCTTATCAACTTTAACAAAGTGTTTTAGTAATCATTTGAATTTTTCATAAAGAAATTCAAGAAGTCTCAAAAGATTAATATTTAAGAAAAGATTACAAAATTCAACCTCCCTTTTTTGTGTAGTTTACATATCATATCAGATTTCTATATTAACAAGTGATTTACTTCATATACAATGTCATCTTGCCAAAGGTATTCGGGTAGGTTAGTCCTACTCTGCATTGATCTCATCATGTCCTTTAGGGTATGATTGTGCCTTTCGGCCACATCATTTTGTTCAGGACTGCCTAGCATAGTGAATTGAGCCACTATTCCATCTAATTCCAAATACTTTTCTTGTCCTACAACTCCATATTTGCTATAGTATTCCCCTCTCCTATCAGATATGACAATCTTTATTGATTTTTCCAACTGGTTCTCAACCTCAGTCTTAAAAATCTTGAACTTATCAAGAACTTTAGACTTTTCCTTAAAAGATAACATATAACCATAGCGAGAATAATCGTCTATAAATGTTAGAAAGTATCTAGCATGACATAACGTGACTGTATAAGGACCACTAACATCTATATGTATGAGGTCTAATAAACCAGAAGCACAAGTTGACCCTATTTTCTTTATTTTGGTCAACTTACCCTTATAACAATTAATACATGTTTCCAAATCACTAAAGTCCAAAGTTAGGAGAATGTTATCCTTTATTAATCTCTCAACCCTCTCCTTGGAAATGTGGCCAAACATTTATGCCACAATTTGTACAATGTTTTCTTTACGAAGGCTCTCTTTTGAGTAACAAGTTTGACAACATAAGAAGAGACATACATTTCATTAGGAGTAAGACACATTCTGTACAATCTATAAGATAAGAAGGCAGTTTCGATATATCTTGTATTGATAGAAATATTTACAATCAAAGTATCAAATACAAAACGATAACCTTATTATCCAAAATAATACAGAGATCAAGTTCTGTCTAAAGGATGGTTTAGAAAACGTGTCTACTAAAACCAATATAAACCTCGTATCGAGGTTCAAACCTATATCTCCTATATACAAAACATTAACCTCATCATTGTTGTCGACCATAAGCTTTTCATCTCCTTTAGTCATCCTTCTCCTTGATTTGAACCCCTTAATTGTGGAAGCAACAAAGCTTCACTATCTAGCCACCAAGAACTTGATGTGGTTATAGCTACATTGGATTCATGAATCATATAGGCCAAGGAGTTACCTGACAGTTCCTACTTAACCTTTCACAACTTTTACTTCTCACAATTAGCCTTCCTATATCCATTCTTCGTACAAAAGAAACACCTCGTACCCTTTAGGTCATGTGGCCCCTTAGCAATACTGGATTATACAGTCTAAATCTTTGGAGAGGGCTTGGGTTTCTTACCCTTACCCTTCGATTGTTAGGGCTTAGCCTTCTCCTTATCTTTGGCAGTTGCAAACATGGTTGTATGAGGAGAATTCTTAATCTTCTCCTCCATTGCAACATTCCAAAAAATCAAGGCATTGATGTCCTAGGCCTCATCTTGAGAGATGTAGGAGGTAACTAACATCTTAAACTCTTGACGGAGAGTATTTAGTACCTGATGCACTATAAGGTTAACAGGAATTGGTACATCAAGTGCCTTCAACCTAGTCTAAAGGTGAACCATTTTGATAGTGTACTCTCGAATGCCTCATTCTCATAAATACTTAATGAAGAATGGCTCCTTAATAAAGTGCTCTACTCTGCATGAGAAGACACCTTGTATCTCTAGGAAATGCCATCCATAAACGCCTTCGCTATGATCGTATATGATAATCCACTTAGTAGGTGATTTGGGATCGACATCTTGATGGTCAAATAGCACATCCTATTTGACCGCTCCTTGATGGCCATAGCTATTTTATCGGCTTCTGAGCTGATATCAATAAGTGGATAAGGTCTCCCGATGTGCATCACTATATTTACGTTAGCGATTTCCAGTGCAAACTCCACATCTTTCTTCTACTTCTTGAAATTGAAACCATTGAAGGTCTCAATCGTGACAACATTGTTGTTTATAAAAAAGTTGACAACAAGATAGAAAAGACAATGTAAAAATATGTTTAAATGCAAGACAACAACGATAACAGTATCTATACAGAGAATCTGATCGCATATATTGTTGGATCCCGTTACCGGAACCCAACTACATAAGCAGAACGAAAAACGAAGCAAACGGAAACGAAGGGAAACGAAAATTTCGGATCAAAATTTCGAATCGAAAACAAAATGCGGAAGTGAATAGTAAAAGAAAACTCGAATCACAAAGCAAGCCGAAGCAAAGCAAATGCGAACCAAATACAGAATCGAAACGAAAACAAATCGGAAAGCATAACAAATCAAACCAAACGAACGACAGAAAGCGGAAAACGAAATGCGGAAGACATAATGCAAAACGAAGAGGAAACAAAGCAATAGCTGAAGCGAAAAGAAGCGAAGCAGAATCGATACTTAACAAATGGCGCCGACATCCGAGAACAATCAAGAACATAAAAACATATTCGAATAGATGAACATAATCGCGTTGGAAACCCTAAGACGTTCCAAAATCTGGTATGAATTTTTTTTCTTCTTTTTCTCATCTTATTTATCTTAAAACCATTCTCATACTAATCAAAACCATATCGATTTCCCTTTCTAGGAAAC
>JANJEY010000001.1:35976233-35992010 GCA_024703695.1 Erythroxylum cataractarum | reverse complement strand
ACTACTTTCATTTAACTTAAGCCCAAGCCCAAGTTCACTTCTTCTAAATCCCTTTCTTCCCACATCATCTTCTCTTTAACTTCCTTAAGCCCATTTGTTCTTTTAAGGCCCAATTTATTCCTCTTTTCTTTTCCTACTTCATTTAAGCCCATTTCATTTTTATATCCTCTAATTCATTTAAATCAACTAACTCATTCAATACATGCTATCTAACTCATTTAATCACATTTATTTATTACCTAACTCATTTAATTCATGCCAACTAATACATGTACTAACATTAATTCTTAACACCTCATTTATTAATTCCTTTTTAATTCATGCTACTTAACTTAATTAATTAATAAATGTCAACTGAATTTTATCTATAAAAGCCTTAATTTCCTTTAATCATGCTTAATAACATAAAAAAAATTTCAGGGCTAACAATTTGAGCCATTCTTTTCCCCAAAATGTAAGTACTAAACTTTTACTTTATCACCTTAGTAGCTAGAATTCCCTTGCACCTGAAAAATAATATTGCAATTTTGATGAGTTTGTGAACTCAGTGAGTGAATCATTATCGATGTATTCACTCAAGTTAGATCACAAAAATAAGTATATCAAAGTTTATCATACTTCCATGAACATATATTGTAAACTAGCATTGCATATCACAACACATCATCCATTAACTTCAACTATAATTCACTATTTCAAAACAATTCAGTAATACAATTCAATTCAATCATTTAGTATATGTAGGGATGTTTATGCAAATGCACATGTGTTTCCATTTTTATTTTTATTTTGTTGTGGCCAAGGGCCTATCAACCCAATTTACTATCTCTTATTCGTTGTAGACACTGAGATCATTTCTGGCTCGTATCCAATATAGATACTGAGTCCATTTCATCTGAGCCTGAGGCTCTTTTTTCATAATCCTAAGCTCAAATCTCTTTTCCCACATCGATCACTCTAATCACAACTTCTTTACCTGATCATGCATTTCAAAGTGATGAGATGTGTCATTTCATATGCTATGTTTTTTATTTCCTTTCATTTCTATGTACTCATGCCACATGTATCAAACTCTTCAGATCTAAGTCTGGCAATTATCAATCAATTGTACAAACGTTCCATATTAACATGCAATTCATATAGAAGCACATATAAATGAGTTTACACATCTAAGTTAACTCACAGTATGCTCCAGAAAAGTTATTGCCTCGATCTTCCGGCAATGTCTAGATGTTGACGATCACCTTGTGCGTCTATCATCATGCATTACACACATAGTTAACAAATCACTAATTTGCTTAATCATATGAATGTACAATCATGCACATGTATATATGTCATGTTTCAATGCTTGCTCAATTGACTTTCTGGGTATGTATTTTTATACAAATATCTTGACCATTCAAACATTATAGCTTGTATACATCTAGTTTGCAATCAGGTTTATACCTTAAGTGAGCTTAATATACTCAAAATTTATCAATCATACATTCACCAAACTTTTATAGCAATATATATATTCATACACTTACCCAATTCTTATTCACAATTACCTCATGTTCTTCAATGCTTATTCATTCATGCCTAATACACATAACTTGTATCCTTAAGATCATGTTTGCATTTATAAGAATACCTTTATTCCTTCATCACATCATAATTTCCAAATTTGGTTACACTGATACAAAAACAGTACATTCTTTAAATTATGACTTCGATTAACTTAAACTTATCATGCTCTTAAACAATTAATTAAGCAACAATCTAGGTTCATTCTAAGCCTTAATCAAGACCAAATACACCAATTTAGAGTGATTTTTCCTCAGTTGGTTCAATATGTACACAAAACATAAATTATTAATCTAGAACTAGGCCCACGATCATGGGGGACCTTGCCATGATCGTGAAAGAAGACAAGTAATCAGGCCACAATCGTGCATTGAGGGCCACTATCGTGTATAATCTTCTTCCTCAATTCTCCATGAATTTCACATACTTAGAGACATAACTACTACTTGAATTTTTTAGAATTAATGTCTTATAAAGCTATTTCATTTCATGCTAGTCTAGCTTCCATATTAGTTACATTAAGTCCCACAAAAATCTACTCATTTGTTTCATTACCATTCACTTTATACCATCTTACATGTAGTCCTAACTTTTCCATACTTGAAAACACTTCAATAACACCTATCTTTAACATGAATTCATGATCAATTATACTTCATATCCTAAATTAGATCATACTTATAATAGCCTATAAACTACTATTTTCATTCATCCAAAAACAAAACAAAAATGTAACCAATTCATTTATGATTTTTCATCCCAACTTCAACTTCCACATTACATTTAATCCGTCTTTAATAAGTAATCATAAAATTATGCTAACATATGGCACAATAGTTTAGTATTTCATTTACTTATTTAGCTCAAATGCTACCTCAATGTATCAAGCCTGCTTTGCCTCACATGTATACAAGATCATCTCACGAACATGATGGGAGTAGGATGGTTTCAATAAAGAAAAGAATATAACAATAATTAAAACAATGTTCTGCTTCTATAACTATCTTTATAAAGGATTTTTGTATGGATTTTGGTGTGGAAATTGAACAAAATTTAGGTAGAAACACAGAGATGTGAGGGAGAAGTAAGTTTCAGTAGTGAGAGGAAGAAGAAGGAGAGAGTTTCAGTTGAAAACAATAAATGAATAGACTCTACCATGTGTGTGTCGTGTGGTGTGAGTGGAAGATGAGTTTAAGGACATTGTCAAGTGTCTAAGCCAACTACATGTCCTCTCTTTAGGCTGCCATATGTCACTTAGTTCCTAGGCCATTTGTCACTTAATTCTACTAGCATATAGGCTTATTCATCCTAAATTTCAACACATTAACTTGTCTTGTTACGTGAAAATTTTCCTAGTCTTAATGGACATTTTGATCCATTAATCTTCTAATTGTAATAATAAACTCCAAATTACTAATTGTAATCCATCAATTCTTTTTATTGGTAAATCAAAATACAAGACATTAGAAATGCACAATCATGTCAATTATTTAGATCTTTCATAGCCCGAAACAAGTCAATTAAGTGCGATTTTTCTAAATCAAATTTCATGTGTGTATGCTCATATTATACATGTGAATGAAATCATAAAAATCATATCCTAAATGCACCAAATTCATTATAATATGATGTAATTCATGTGACTAAGTAATCTAACACTCTAATCCCTTAGTAGGTTTGGAAATCGACTATTACAACCATCCTTTAAATTGTATAAGCACCTTCAATTTGAGTTTTTTAGGTTTCATTTTTTTGGGTGCCCTTCTTTGGAATTTATTTTTAATCCTAGTTTCCTGTCTTGTGTTATTTCATTGTCTTCTTTAGCTTGTGTTGGGTATTAAGATATGAGTGGTGGCTTTAACTACCGATGATAGGGTAAGGGCAAGTCCTTTAGTGAGTGTTGGGTCTAAGAGTAAAGAAGATGTTGACATATTACAAACAAGTTTTTAGAACATAGAGACCCTTACTGGGAAATCTTTAGAATTAGTGGAAATTTTAAAATGGGGTAGGTATCTTGGTTGTTAAAGAACTTATAAATCATGATATGGTGGTAAAAAGGACTAATAGTAGGATTATAACTATAAAGATTGTGGTGAAATATGTTGTTCTCAATATGGTATGTGTATGCACCTCAAGCAAGTTTAGATGAACAACTTAAATGCCAAATTTGGGATAAGCAAGATGATTTGATTTAGCAGATCGCCTTGGACAAGAAAGTTATTCTATGAGGAGATTTTGTTGGGCATATAAGGGCAACCTCATATAGGTATCTGTGGACTCACTAAGGTTTTGAGCATGGGGATAAGAATGATAGTGAGACTGCTTTGTTGAATCTTACAGTACAATTTGAGTTAATAATAGTCAATTCTTTTCTCATGAAAAATGAGGAGCACCTAGTGAATTTTAAAAACAAAAAACATGAAAATTGAAATTGACTACCTCTTCATAAGACGGAGCAATCTATCTAGTGCAAGGATTTTAAGGTGTTACCAAACGCTTACTTCTCAACTCATCATATATTGTTAGTTTTAGATCTTATAAGTAAGGGATGGAGGAAGAAGAGAAGTCCTAGGAGGTGTACTAGAGTTAGATGGTGGAATCCAAAAGGGGACATATTGAAACAACCTAAGGATATGGTAATATTTGGAGATGAATGGAAAATGGTAAGAGATGCTAGCCAGACGTGGGAGAGAGTAGTAACTATTTTAAGGAATACAATGAAAAAGATATCGAGGCTTTCTAAAGGACCTAGGGGTAGTAAGATGGAGCCTTGGTGGTGGAATGAAGATGTACAAGAAAATGTTAAGGTTAAGAATGGTGCTTATAAAACACTATATGATAGCACCATAAATTGGAGAGAATAGTGAATAGAGTAACATACAAACTGCCTTAGAAATAGGTAAAGAAGACATTCTCATTAAATAAAAGCATAGTGTACAAAAAATTGTACCAAATGTTGGATACTAAATATAAAGAAAAGGACATTTTTAATTTGCGAGAACTAGGGAAAGGAAAACGAGAGACTTAAATCAAGTTTTTTGTATAAGAGATAAAGCATAATGGGTACTTATGGCAAGAAATGGGATCAAGTGAAGATAACAAAGTTACTTCTATAGCCTTTTTAGTGAGGGCATAGAGGACAACATCTCTTTAAGTGATCATAGCATGTCTAAGAGGTTTCGTAACCTGACTAGTTTTAGGCAGATTACAAAGGAAGAAATTAAAAGAGGTTTGAGGGAGATGAAGAGCAAAAGGGTAGTAGGGCCTGATGAGATACCCA
Source organism: Erythroxylum cataractarum (assembly GCA_024703695.1). Taxonomy (NCBI): domain Eukaryota; kingdom Viridiplantae; phylum Streptophyta; class Magnoliopsida; order Malpighiales; family Erythroxylaceae; genus Erythroxylum; species Erythroxylum cataractarum. The sequence continues at coordinate 35,987,161 of JANJEY010000001.1, read as the reverse complement.
TTAAGGTGTGGAAGAGCCTAGGCGAAGAGGGCTTTACTTAGCTAACCAAGCTCTTTAATCTGATCCTTAAGACTACCAAAATGTCAGATAAGTGGAGACTAAGCCCATTAATTTCTCTATATAAGAACAAAAGGGACATTAAAAATTGTAACAATTATAAAGACATCAAACTACTTAGTTACACCATAAAGTTATGGGAGAAGGTAATTGAGAAGAGAGTGAGAAAGGAGGCTCCTGTCTCAGAGAACCATTTTGGCTTCATGCCAGTAACGTCCATGATGGAAGCTTTACATCTGTTAAAAAGATTAATAGAATATTACAAGGAGAAACAAACTAATCAACACTTGGTTTTTATTGATTTACAGAAGGAATATGATAAGGTACCTAATGAAATCATGTGGAGGTGTTTAAAGGCAAAGGGAGTTCTTTTTTTTCTTATATACAAGTTATTAGGGATATATATGAAGGGGTAGAGACTGGAGTAAGGACGACAAGAAGAGATGCAAAAAAAATTTCTATCGATATTAGGCTACACTAAGACTCCTTATTGAGCCCTTTTCTGTTTGCTTTAGTGATGAATGAGCTCACCATGAATATTCAAGGGGATGAGCCTTAGTGTATATTGTTTGTTGTCGATATTGTCTTAGTAGATGGGACAAAAAAGGGTGTCAATGTAAAGCTAGAACGTTGAAAGGATATGTCAGAATCAAGGGGTTTTAAACTTAGAGTGTATCTTCTCAGGCTATAGGTGAATCCTGATGTGAAGGTAAAGATTCAAAAGTTATATTATAAAAAGAGAGTTTCAAGTACCTAGGGTCTATCATTCAAAGCAATGTAGGGATCCATAAAGATATAGTCTACCGTATTAAATAAGAGTAGCTTAAATAGAGATGTTCATCAAGAGTTTTATGTGACAAGAAGATATTACTCAAGCTCAAAAGTAAATTCTATCGTTTAACAATTAGGTTGGCTATGCTATATGAGGTAGAGTATTGACCCATCAAATAAGTGCATAGTCGTAAGCTAATGGTGCATAGATGATGATGTTTTGTTAAATGTGTAACTTTAGTAAAATAGATAAGGTCAAGAATGTCTTTGTAAGAGACAAATTAAAGGTGACCAGTATTAATGATAAATATATATAAACGAAAACTTAGGTAGTTCAAACATGTTGAAAGGAGACACGATGACACTCCAATAAGAAGATGCGAGAAAATAACACTTAGAGATTGTAAAAGGAAAAAAGGGAGACCTAAAAAGAATTAAGTGAAGTGATTAGGAACAATATGAATTTGTTGGAACTTACTAAGAACACGAGTTACAATAGAAAACTTTGATGTACTAGGATATGGATAAAGGATCTTATGTAGAGAGATCTTTATCATTCTCTTAAGTCCTCTAAATTGTTTCCTTCGAGTCGTTGGTTTTATATAGAGGCTTAATAATTTGATGAAGTAGTAATTTTTTCCTAATTATTTAGTGCCTGTTTAGATGGGCTTATATTAGTAGAGCTTTTTTCAGTAGAGCTTTTGTCAGTAAGGCTTTTTTAAGAAGTCAATTGACTGTTTGACTGTCATTTAAAAAAAACTTTTTTGAAAGAGCTTCATACAATAAATTGTTTGACAACATAAAAATAAAAGTATTTTTAATTTTAACTATATTTTATTTTATAATAAAATTATTTATGCATATAAATATTATTTAAATTATTTTAAACAATATGCAAAGCATAATATGTTAATTATTATATAATTTTAAACCATATGAAACATAAATAAAAATATATCTAACCAAATATTTTATATGGATTATAATACAAGTGAAACTAATATAAAAAATAAATATTAAAACATACAAAAAGTCAAATAATATTATATAAATCTCAAAATAAATGTGAAGATATATTTGTGAGTATTGTGGGAATTATATGTAAAAACATAAGGGTAAAGGAGACTAAAAAAGACTTATTAATTGATATAAAAAATCTACCTGAAAAAATATTTTTTTGAAAAACTTCAAATTTGATATTTTCAAAATTTTGTATTTTAGCTTTCAAAAAAACTATTTCTATGAAAAAAGTACTTTAGATTTTACAGCCAAATATTCAATTTTCTTAAAAGAGCTTTTACGATGAAAAAAAAAGTGATTATTTACCCTCCAAAAGCTAAAGCAAACAGGTACTTAGTGTAAGTAGTTGCTTACTAGTCTATTTACTTTATTGTAAAAATTATTGTGATTTTATTCTTGTACTTGTCTCCTTTTTTCTAGTTTGTATATTTATTTACTTATTTTTTATTATTTTCTTAATCCTTACCATGTTCTATATGTATTATATTACATATTTTTATATGTTTAGTTATACGTATTTATTTATATTATGTATATCATTATTATTTTACATTATATGTAAGTTTATCGAAAATAGCCTCTTCATTATATAAGAGTAAGGCTGCGTACTATAAGATCTCTTTAAACCTCGCTTTTTAGTGATACTTTTACTAGGTATAGTTGTTGTACAATATTAGTATAGATTAATATTAAATACTAGTTTTGAATAAATCTTTAAAATTATGAAATATTTTCTTAATTTTACATAATTAAAATTTAATCTCTAATTATAAATTTTTTAAAAAGATATGGTTATATTAATTTTAATTTTAATTAGTAACTAATATTAATTAAAACTATTTCACATGTTATAAAAATAAATTAAACCTACGTGCCTATGTTAGAAAACTAAAAACAATTATTTAGAAGCATGGTTGAAAAATAAATTAAAAACAAAAATAATGTATAAAGGATGAAAATATTCAATGAGCATAAAAACTATTTTATTATATACAAAATTAATCTCCTCTTAAAATTTAGACCTATATCATGATTAAAATTAGAAAAGTATTTTAAACTTTGATTCAATAAATTTATTTATTAAATTAACATATTAGACATAATAAATAATTTTTAAAATATTTTATTTCAAAATGTAATTCTTTAAAATTTTAATTTATAAATTTGACTCAATATTTTTCGAAAATTCAGTGTAATAACCAATATTTCCTAATTTATTTTGGTATCAAAATCTTTGTGGTACTGGGCGAGACCAAAACTTTGTTTGAACTAGCAAAAAGAATATATTTTATAACTCAATTTGAGTGTTGGGTATATAATGCCAGATATAAATATTATAGAATGTTATAAAATCCAATAAATTTGATTTGGAATGGGCTGTGGGCTGTGGGCTGTGGGCAACACAGCTTTTATTTTATTTGTTCGACGAAAATGGGAGGGGAATGAATGGCAGTCTTCTTTAGCCGGACAGACTTCTTTTCTTTACGCTTTTCTGAGAGACAGAGCGAGCTTTGATTCGTTGCAAAGATGGTGAACTACATGCTCATGATCGCCGCCGACCTCGAGAATCTCACCAACCTTCAGCCTCTTGGCGGCTGTGACGATCCTACCTTCTCCTATCTCTTCAAGGTCTTTCCATGTCTGATTCACCAACTCTTTCCTTTTCGTTGTTGTCTCTATTTGCTTTTCTTTTGGCTTCTAATGCAGTTTCTTGTAGATCCCTGTGCGCACATCATTGGGGTTTTTCCCTATCTCTACTCTGCTGATGACTGTGGCATTTGCTTTTTTATTTGTTTCTGTCTCTGGTTTAATTTGGATCGAAATGGTAGGTGAAATGTGGAAGGTGTGGAGAGCTGAGCCAGAAGGAAACCTGTGTTTCGTTGAATGAGACTATTCCTCTTTCAGCGGGGAAAGGAACGACTAATCTGGTTCAGAAGGTAATCTCTATTGCACATTCTGCGCCTTTCTGTCCTTTCATATTTATGCATTTATGCCAATATAAAGGTGTGCTGTAGTTTTCTTGACGCAGTGGTTATTATAGTGACTTCGTTGGTAGTGTTGGTTGTTAGGTAGACTCGAAACAAATAAAAAGTTGGACCTGGGGATCTGATTGCTCGAATTACTGCCGTTTCTGTTATTTTGGGATTTCTTTAGCGTAAGAAGCATATGTTCTCTTGAATTTGACATGGTTGGTGAAAATTTAGATATCCATTTCTGATTACATTTCTTTCATATTTCTTTCAGAGAAAGCAGCTATTTGGATGTTTGCATGTTTTTGATTATGTGATCAAAGTATAAGATTCAGTTTGGTTTTCTAGCTTAATGTTTTATGTCTGTGTGACTCAATTTCGAGTTCAGTACCCGTGGAGTTAAAACTCAATTTTGTGTTCAGTACTTGTGGGGTTAAATTGTCTCTAACATATATGAAGTAATTAAAATCTTTGGATTGATTCAAATAATCCAGTTTTTCTGGACAAAGCATCTTTGCTAATACCATAGGTTGGTAGAAGCCAACTGCCGTTTTGCGTTAATGGTGGTGTGATTACAGTGCGTTGCCACTCTTATTTACCTACCAGTGCATTCTAAATTAATTGATAGAGGACACATTTGTTTATGGCTTTATAATATATGCAGTGCAAGTTTTGCGATCGGGAGGGAACTATCACAATGCACCCAGGCAAAGGAAAACCTCTGACACAACAAATCAGTGATACAGGAAAATATGCTCCGTTGATGATGTTTGACTGCAGGGGATATGAACCAGAGAGTTTCATATTCACTGTTGGCTGGAAAGCTGAATCTGTAAGCTTCTCTTCCTACGCCCAATTCTTCCCTCTCATGTATGTCATAAAGCATTAAAATAAATAAGTTTAATTATTGCAAATTGTTAATTGGACATTTGAAATAATATAGGCTTTCTTTCAACTGAAATTACATGACACTATAAGCATAGACACAACTGGTTTGCTCAAAGTTAGGATTATTAGATTTCACCTAACATTCCAAGGTGAAAAAACGGGCAAGTCCTGATCATGTGTTTCAACTTTGTGGTTCACGACAGCATCTTAGAGTCACCTAGTATGTAAAATTCAGGGTATGTTGGACTTGTTTCATGTTCAAGCACTCCTTTTCAAGCTCAAAAATTCGTTCCTTTATGTCAGCTAAGTTCGATTTTGTGAAACATCATTCTTGGGGAGTCCAAGGTTTCCACAAGGATTTTGTGAGTTATCAAGATCTTTTGAAAAATCAATCTTGGGGGTTCCAAGGTTTCCACAAGGATTCTCTGAGACAAAGAACCAGGCAGATACCCATTTACATAGTCGAAGCTGTACAAAGGAGAACTTGGACTATGACTCTTAGCGGCAATCTTGCATTTTGGGTTGCATCTGTGCTGGCTTCAAGTGAAAGCTTCTGAAAGTTCATGGGTCTGCAAAGTTGTTGCCTCTTTGAATCTGTCAGCCAAGGATGTGCGTGGATTTGTTAAAAGCAGATACGATATCAACGGGGACTTGCACATTGCAAATGCTTTTAGTTCTTTTTAAGACCCCATCAAGCGCAGGAAACAGAGGAAACAATTATAAGGATTTACAAGAAAACTTGAAAATAACTTACAATCCGTTCTTTGAAGCTCATAACTCAGATCTAAAACCAGTTTTGCTTTCGCATCACCTATTCACAAGAAGAAGAAGAATCAATTCTTTAACAAATATTAATTAGTTGGAAAATATTTTACACGTGGGTCATATAAAAAATCTGACGTGATGCCATTAACTTGAAGGTTATCAAATTGAGAGCTTGAATATTGTAGCGTCATTTTTTAAATTTTGGGTTAGTATAAAAAAATTGAGATAAGTTTGAGATTTGTGTTGTAATTTATCTTAAAATTTATCACATTTTTACTTTGGAAAAACTTAGTTCTTTAGAGCAGGTTATATTATTTGTTGTAATTTTATGGCTCTAGATCAGCTTGCACACTTCAGATTAACATCTTAAGGTACTTCTCTGCAGTTTATCAGTATGCCCATTAGTTGAATACTGCACCACTGAATGAACTTCTTTTTTACCGTTTTTAGTTACGTTTGAGCTCTCCATTTTGTAGCCAATAATTGCCCACTTGTGGGAGTTTCGAGTCCCAATTAGTTGTGTTGCAACTGTTAGTTTTTGTTTTGAAATTTAGCCCTATGATGTGCAGCTTGCAGGAACTAAATATGAAAACATCGATTTGTCTGGTGGAGACTTCACTGAATATGATGAGAACGGAGGGTGTCCTGTTATGATATCGAATCTCAGTTCAAAGTTTGAAGTTGTGAAGTAGTATCTTCTCATCTGTGTGACACTTGTTCGTACAGAGATCAGACAAATCTGATAGAGGTGTAAAGCATTTAACTGGTGTATATGGAGGCCCAAAAACTGAACCTATGGCTGGATTTATGTGATAACTGATAGTTAGATTTGGATGACGATAAGGGTTATCTGGATGTTTGCTTTCATCTTAGTAGCAAGTACCTCTATTAGCCAATTGTGTTCTGTTGTCATACTTTTGTTTCTTGTTTCTGCTCGTGGTTCTGTTCGTAACAGTGCGTCAAGTGGATTCACGATCTTTGCTAAAGGATGCCAATGAATGGACTCTTTCAAACACGTAGAGAAAGAACTGAATAGTGGGGTTCTAGGAATGGTGACATCAGGAATCCTTTGTGACTAAGGCATTGAGGATTCCCGTATCCCATTTTCAAGAAATTGCACACCTCCTAGCTTATGGTTTAGGTCAATTCCGAGGTTTTGACATTTTCAAAATAAAGCTTGTCATTGCTTGAGATACCTGAATAACTGGTTCAAATTGGATGAAGTTACTCTGGTCTTCGTGGGCTCATTTTACCCTAGAAATGACGAGTCTGAATGCACGTTGGCAGATGGGTACACCGGAAGGTTGCTATGCTTTCTTAAAAGAATCACGTTAATTAAGGGGCCGTTTGGTTCCACTTCTGTTTTTCTGTTGTTTTTAGTTTCTGTTTCTTGTTTTTTGTTTTTATTTTTTTCCTTAAAAAAAGGAAAACCTGTTTGGTTGAGATTTATAATATAAAAACTGAAAATAAAAACCTGTTTGATTGAGATTTCTAATAAAAAACTGAAAACAAAAATATGTTTGGTTTTATTATCATGTTTCTATTTTTTTGTAATTATACTATTATGTGTAATAATTATAATCTAATACTTTATATTTTTAAATTAATTAATTATCATTATAGTTAAAATTAAATATATACTAATCAAATATTATTAAATAATTACACATTATATTTAAAAAGTACATTAAAAATTACATTAAAATTACATTGCAATGAACATAAATGCATTTAATATTTCAACTTTGCAAATGTATTTAATATTTCAACTTTACATTTAATGCATGAATCCACGTTGCATAAAAGGCATTCAATGTTTCAACATAAGCATTTAATACATGGCCATTAGTTTATTGTAAAGATGAAGCTTTTTAGTTGAATAAAAAACGATGGAAGCCATGAATACACGTTGCAAGAAAGGCATTTCAACATAAGCATTTAATGTTTCAGAGATGCATCGAATGAATGTAAGGCACGTAAATAGATGCATTTAATGCATGATAGGCAACATAAAAGGCTCATTAGTCCACACAGTTCCTCTGCAATTCAGTTCTCTCCTTTATTTTTTTCTGCTTCTTTCACACAGTTCCTCTGCAATTCGGTTTTCTCCTTCTTTATTTTTCTCTGCTTCTTTCACACAGTTCCTCTATATCTGGGTTCTCTCGTTTTTTATTTTTTCTGCTTCTTTCAGTATAGTTCAACACCTCGGTATCAATCTCCATAGATGGGTGCTGAGAGAACCAATCATCGTCCTCTATGGAGAGTGTATGGGAACATGGAAATATACACACTAACAAGAGCTATGAAGACATAAATAAACGCAAACCTGGATGAAGATGAGGTGCAGAGAGGATGAAGATGCTGGATGAAGATGCGACGCAGAGAGGATGAGTGTAGAGAAAAAAGAACAGGGTTTGAAAACGCGATATTTTTTGTTGTGAAATATCACGGAAACGTGAATTTTCCATTTCTGTAAATGAGTTGCGATTTTTTTTTAAATAGTGAAATAAATCAAATATAACCAAACGTGATTTATTTGGAAGTTTCAATTTCTATAAAAACCGCAACAGGAAACGAGAAAAAAATAAAAAACAAATAGGGCCTAAGTGATTCAGGAAAGATGAATGATTTACGTGGATCAACGCCAAAGGCATGTAATACAGTAAGATAGACATAAGAGTTAAGTTTACTGACACTATAGTGATGTGAATTATTAAGTGAAAGATAAATTATCTCTGAGAGTATCACCGCGCCAAGGTGTGTTCAAGTTAGAAAAAAGGATTAGCTAAGCCTGACATGAATAGGTTTGTGTGAAATAGTTATTGAGAAGTGCTACTGATGAAAGATGTCTTAGATTTGTAATGTGATATATACGAGTAATCTGAAATATATTGAGGGAACAATTAAGATAGTGTGATATCTAAATAAGTCATGGAAAGGCTGATCGAATCCATTGACTAACGTCATTAGAAAGAAAATTATTATAGTGAAGAAGTTAAATGGAAAACAAAGAAGCATAAGAGGAAGCATGCCCCTGCCCTTAGATCAGAAGGTAAGAAGTTTGAGGACAATTTTTTTTAAGAGGGGGAGAAATGTTGACCCCCAAATTTTTTTCTTGATGAATAAGCATGATTTAAATGATTTTTGAGGTTTTCATAGATTAATTTTTTGAGTTAATTATTATGTCAAAATTAATAGGATTTACTGAATGGGTAAGTGGAATTTAAGTGTTAAGGTTATATGAATGTTCAAGGGTGTTTTTGGCAAGACATTTAAGGATAAATAATATAGGGCATATAAATAAGGGTAAAATGGACATTTCACACTCATTAAGGGTATGATTGGAAGAGAAAATTGTGGTCTTACATTTAAGAGAAGGAGAACACTTAAATTGGGACAGAGGAAGGGAAATAAGAAAGAGAAAGAAGAGGGATTTTGGTGGTTGAGAGAAAAGAAGAGAAAACAAGCTAGGGTTTCAATTTTCTTAGCCTTCAAGAGAGATTTTGAGGTTGTTCAAGATGGGAAAAAGGTAGAAGAAGAGAAGAGCTTCCATTTGAGCCAAAGATCTCGTCATTTGGTGAAGAATCAAGGAAATCAAGAAAGACAAGAGAAACAAGAGTAGAGACATTTTGAGCAAGCCTATAAGCAAGGAAATCAAGGTGGGTACATGTTTATAATAAAGTAAATAAGCTGCTACATGTTTTCTTTGAATCAAGAAAGTTGAATGATTTCAATTGCATCATAAGTGTTGCATCTATCGCTTCTTGACTGAATTGAAAATCTGTTATATGTTTGATATATGAATTGTGGTGATATGTGAAAATATTTTGAAAATGAATTTTTGTGAAAAGATACATGTTTATGGAATCATGTTTTCGGAAATGTTTTCGAAATATCTCTTGTCTATGAAAAGTCAAGATTTAGAAAGTGTCATTTTGGGCAATATGTTTACAAGTATATGAAATCAAGTTTCCAAGAATGTGGCATTTGGGCACAAAGTTTTCAATTCATGAATTACATGTTATGTGCGTTTGGTGTAATCCATTCAAAAATGTCATGTGCACGTTGATCATGTTAAAAGATTCTCCCGTCTGTCGGCTTGTAGCACGGAGTTCCTTCATAGACTCCCTCAAGTTTATGCCTACACAAAACCACTATGTGGGATTGCGATAATGCCTCAAGTTTACAACTACATAGGACCATTATGTGGAAATGTGTAGTTCGTCATGCTTAAGGATTTAGCCAAACCATTCTGATGTACTTACGTGCTTACGATCTGTAAACAAGTTTGATGCATTTATGTTTCATGGTTTGTAAATTTGACTACACGATAAGAATTCGAGAAACATGTGTTTTATGAACTCAAAGAGAATTTTCTGCGAAAAGTAAATGTTTTCAAAGGTTTTGCTTGTTTTCCATTATAAACTATTATCCATGAGCTTTCAAGCTTACCTCCCCTTTTTATCCCATCTTTAGGTGAAAGCTAAGAGACCAAGTGATCAAAAGCCTAAGGGCATTCCTCCAAATTTGCTTATTTTATAGTTTGAGTTGATTTTGAGAAAGTAAGAAGTTTGTTTGTTTAAGAACCTTTTGTAATTTGAGATAACAACGTTGTAAAGTAGGAAATTTTTGGATAACGGCATCAAAATTTTTGGTCCTTATAACTGGAGATGCTCAAGAGTATAGGAAGTATCGTCTAGAGATGACGTATCATCTGGCACGTCATCTGATGAGGACACATCGACTAGTGAGGACGTATCATTTGGTGAGGACGTTTTGTTTGGTGAGGACGTGCCATCTGGTGAGGATAGATCGTCTAGTGAGGATGCTTCATCTGGTGAGGATGTATCGTCTGGTGAGGATGTTTTGTCTGGTAAGGACATATCGTCTGCTGACATCTTATCGCCTGGTGATGACGTCATATCGTCTGGTGCATTGTTCATTTGATCCTATCGTCTGGTCACATTTTTGATCCTGTAGAAGATAGAATTTGTCCTCAAGGTCTTCATGAAAGTTGTAGATCTTGAAGTCCTCTTTCAAACCAACTAAAGAACAAATTGATCCGATATCTCTAAAGAAAGTTATATTAATTGCAAGATATCTTTTGTGTACTGTTCATAACCTTCTTTTGATCATTGTTCATAATGTATCACCTGGTCCAATTTTGACCCTTTAGACAAAATCTCACTTCAATGTCTGCATAAAAGTTGTAGATATTGAAGTTCTCTTTCAAACTATCTAAGAATGACCTCGATGTGATATCTCTAGAGCAAGTTATATCGTTGTCTCGAACAAGTTCAATATGATGGAGGACGGAACCTTGTTTGATTCCTTCAGCCCAATCTTTGTTATCCGACCTCTAAACGAAGTGATCCTTGAGACAACAGATTCCTCACACATTGTGCTATCTGTCCACAAAAATTAGAAGCATTTTGAATTGATTAAGAAAAGGTTTTG
>JANJEY010000001.1:35956113-35976133 GCA_024703695.1 Erythroxylum cataractarum | reverse complement strand
TATAGACGTTTTTATCAGTTTCCCTTTTTGGATTGTTGTATGTAGTTGTAGGGGACTGATAGACTGGTCTATATTTTTGTATTGATGTTATGAATGAAAGATGATTATTATGGTTTTAAAATTTAGTGAAATGCATGATACAATTTATTTATATTTTGATGCCATGCGAGTGTTTAGTGATCGTTTGCGATCGTAGTACTTCCTTACTGTGGGATATGCGTCGAAACGACCCTCGAGCGTCTCGGTGTGTACCCTACGGTGAGGGGGCGCTACAAGTAAACAACATGGAAAATGTTTATTGAGAAGAAAACTTGATAAGGCTATTATCAATCACAAATGGATGCACTACAAATGCACTTAAAATTTTCAAGATATCAAAAGCAATCTCAAAGCTTTATATAGTAGGATTTCCTCAAACAATAAACTGGACATTTATATTACCAAGGAAACTCTTATAAATGCTGAGCCAAAGTTAAGATAGGATCCTCAAAACCTGAAACTTGGGCACAGGGAAAAAGTGGCTCAAGAGGGATATTATCATGCTCTAAATGCCATTATTCAACATAAAAGCGAAAATCTAGGATATAATGGCTCGAGAAAGGTAAAAATGCATTAAATTTATTTTAAAGCCATTTATATAAGTAGAAACATAAATAGAATAAGTTGTATAAGAGATGAAAACTGGGATAATCAATATGGAAAATGAAATAAAAATATTTCTGGCAAATACTTCATTAATATATTGTGTATTAGGAAAATTGGTGAACCCTCAAACCTTACTTTACAAACCTTTCTGAAAACTATAATTTCAAGTGCATAAGCTACTAACTTAACTGGGAAATATGATCTAAAGGATGTGAAGAAGCTTTGAAGGGATTAAACTTAACTAAGGACCCTAGACCTAATGACATAAATGAACACTTCTTTGAAGTTGGATCGTAATGGATTAGAATCCAACCTCAAAAATATTCCTGAAATTTTTCTAAAACGGTAAATTGTTAAGAATGCCCAATCTATCTCACATTTACCATGTCTTTAAGTCTTATAGTCCTAGCAAAATAGGGGACTTCAGGCCAATTTCTTTTTGCTACACAATGTATAAATTAATTCCAAGATGCTAGTAGCTAGGTTTTAATATATCTTGGGTTGCTTTACTTCAAAGTCTCAGGTTGCTTTTATTCAAGGAAGGAATATGGAAGAATATATTGATTGCCTAAGACTTATTCAAAGGTTTCATAAGGAAGGGTTTAGGCAAGATATGTGCATTAAAAATAGACTTCAAGAAAGTCTTTTAGTTTTTAAATGGAATTTCCTGATCCAATAAGTGAAGCATTAGGAATCCATGGTAGATTCATATGATGGATAAGAGAATGTGTAACCATCACTACTTTTAGTTTCCTAGTAAATGGTGACCTAATGATTTGGTTTAAATGGAAAAAGGAACTTCGGTAAGGGGACAACATTACATAATAATTTAACTTTTAAGATTCACAGAAAGTGTGGCATATAAAAAATGTTTAAGGTTGACCTTTGCTGATGGTTTGTTGTTATTTTACAAGGAAGATGTTTCATTAATCTCAATTTTAACGAAGTCTATTGATTATTTTAACAAATTTTCTGGACCTAAAATCAATATTGATAAGATTTTTTATAATGATATCCAAGTATTTAAAATCTCTCCAATATGAGCTTATTAGTATTTACCAAATGAAAGTATCTCATCCCCTTTTTTACTTACCTAAGAATCCCAATTACCACCACAAAACCATCCTATAAATGTTGCAAACCTCTATTTGAGTAAATTGAGAGGAAGCTTAGAAAATGGTTCAATAGAGAGTTAAGCTATGCTAGCAAAATTTATTTGCTAAAAACAATTATATGTAACATATACAACTATTGGATTTCCATCTAATCCTTTTTAAGAAGAAGATGGCCAAAGATATTGAAAAGATGCTGAGAAACTTCTTGTGGAATGGAGATCCATACAAAGCAATAGGTGCTAAGGTATCTTGAAAAGACATATGTTGCAGAAAAAGCAAGGTGGCCTAAGATTAAGTTCTATTTAACTAACTAACAAATTTCTCTTAGCCAAAAGGATATGGAAGCTCTTGGTTGAAAAAGAAAGCCTATAGGTTTAGTGGGTCCACCATGAGCATTTTTAAGATCAAAACTTCTTGGAAGTAAAATGTAATCCCAATTCCTCTTGGATATGGCAAAACATACTAAAACTGAGAGCCAAATTAACTCCAACTTTCAAATGTATCATAGGAAATAGGAGAAGCATTAGGATAAAGTTTGATAACTAGTCCACAAAGGGTCCTTTATACTTGTATTTTGATCTGTTCCACCTAAGATGCTTGCTGAAGCTTAAGGCCAAGGTTAGTGAGCTAATAGTTGATCATTAATAATGTATTAAAAAGAGAGGATTTGAGAGGCTAGCTAAAACTATTCCAAGTTACAGGCTAAACATTGATATGGAAAATAAGGTCACTTAAACCCTCGATTCCTCAAGAAACTCTTCATGCACTATAATCCAATGGTAGGTTGGTATAAATTAATATGGTTTCCTGAAAATAGTCCCAGACTGTTACAACATGGTTAGTTGTAAGAAACAGGTCAGATATAATAGATAAGGTAGACAGGGTTAAAAGTTCATCTTTTATTGACCCTATATGTATCCTTTGTTCAAATGACCATGAACAAGCAACCAACTATTTTTTTAATGCCAATTCTCAACAACAATGTGGAATATGATCAAATTTTCATACAATGTTGAAGGTGTGAGCCACCACTAGGAGTAGATGGTGAACTAACTCGTGGATTGCAAAATGCCAAGGTAATGCTAAATTTCTAAAGCTAGCTTTCTATACTGCTATATATGAATTTTGGTAAGAAAGAAACCCGAGGAAGTTCAGGCTAGAACCAATGGATTCTACCTGATTCTAAATGAACACCATAAGTAAGATAAAAGAGTACTACATGTTATGTAGGAATTAGGAAACTGTTACTAATAAAGTAACTCAATGATGAGGAATCTCACAGTAACAATGGAAGTTAACTGAAAATATGATGAGTACATGTAATGTAATGTAATATGATGATAGGTACTAGCTAGACACTTGCAATTGTATTCCTCACTTGCATATGGTGAGATATACTAAACTTGTAACTCCTACAATTTGTAAGGCATAGCCTTAACTTTGGAATATAATATTTTTTTATTTATAAAACAATATTTTCTAAATTTTTGTGTCTTCTTAAAAAAAATTCAGATCACTTACTTCTAGTCATGAATCAACTGCTAGACCTGAAATAAAAAATATCGTGAGTATAGAAAAAAGAAATTAAATTAAATTAAAAGAAATATAACCAACTATATTAGTGACTATTAAGCCTCCTTAATATTAGTAAATCTAAAAAAACCAAAAACTTGTTGATCAAGAGTTTAATCACCCTAATACTATTAATTATAACTTAATTAAGTGCATTTATCATTTTTAATAGTATAGTAACAAGTAAAATATCATTTCTAGAAGGATCTAGTAAGCATTAAGTCGAATTCTCCTATTATTATCTAGTAAATCAATAACATTTTGAGATGATCTAAATTTATCCTAAAGTTATTCTAAAACATATTAAGATACCACTAAAAATAAGACAAAGTAATAAACAAAGAGAAGATAATCAAATTTAATGAAAAGACATCTAGATGAGAACTCTCCCTAGTATCCCATTATATGACTAAGTTACTTAGAGATTTTATGACTTAGATTGGTGAAAATTTACAAGTTAATGAATTGCTCCATCTCGAATTACAACTACATATCTATCACGAAGTAGATTAATCAATATTCTTATTTATTTAGACCTCGCAATAATGCATTAAGATATATGAAATTCCATAAACTGTTTGATCCTAATGCTAGAAAATTTATGTAAGCCTATCTCTAATATAACATGCAACTCCTAATATCGTTGATCAATCTACAAACAAAATTTCTCAAACAGCTGTTAGCTTTTTATCAAATCAATATTAAGAACAATAAAGATATTTTACAAGTATAAAATTATTTATAAAATAACTGAAATCATTCTATATAAAGTAATAACATGGTTCCTCTTATCTAGACACCAAGTGGTTCATATATGCATTACCTTTGAAATAAAATACATAAACAAAAAAATTTGTAGAAATTATAAAAGGGTATTCAATGGAGATTCCCAATCTTTCGATAAACTATATGCATCAGAATGATGTGAAATCTCTTTTCTTGATAAAAAAGGCTGGGAAGTATTACTCTTTAAGGTTTCTTTTTTTCCCTTAAAATGATGATAATCTAGTTAAAACTAAGACTCCCTCAAACTAGGATTTCAGTTTCTTTCTATAGCACATACTATAAAAAGAAAGTGAAACCTTACATGTTCTAGGCTATATCTAGTACTACTATAATTCAATTTCTTTATTAAGATTTGAATACAATCTTTAACATACCCGTAGTGAGGCTATATTCAATTATGTAACGTTAACTTCGACATAGGTAATTTGTTTCTTTAAACTCTAGTTTTAGATTTAAAAAAATAACCTAACATGTGGTCATTTTTAAGATCGTATTCAATCTTCTTATCAAAGAGGGACACATATTGTAATATATCTGTATTTAAAACTAAGTGTAACTAAAGATGAATCGTCTTCTTAACTTAATATGCAAAACTCCTTAATCCTTGACCAAAATAACTCCTAAGCAAATTTTCTCTAAAATTACCTAAAAATCAAATCAAATAAAATAAACTAAGTATCAAATCAATGTAATTTCTATAAGTGAAATGCTAAGAATTTCTTTAAAAAACATAATTATTCTAAGCTTATGTCTTTAAAAGTCTTAACTACATTCCTCCAGAGACCCATGTTCATTTTTTAAAAAAAAAAAGCCTATTAGATAAAATTTAGAAAGTTAATTGGCATTGTTGATTCATAAGTGTTAGATTTGAGTTTCATTTAGTTTCAGATTCAAATTTTCATTTAGGCCTATAGGTTTGTTAAAATACATTTGTGTCTTTTTTTTCTAAATTTATTTAATTTTCCTGTATTTATACTTAATTTAATTTCCTATTAAGTATACCATCATTATAAGTTATAACTAAGTTAACTGAAACAAATCTGGACAAGACAATTGTACAACGAAAACAGAAGTAGCAATGCATTTTCTGTTGGTCCGTGAGTAAATCTCCATTCTTGGATTTTGTTTGTCTTTTAATACCACAATCTCCCGTTTTTCTGGCATGCCATAGCCAGATGGCGTCGTCTCTTCAAATAAACTCCGAGAAAGTTCTCTCTCCTCTAACCCTACAAAGAAAAAGATGAAACACTTTTGTTTTCGCTTGCAGTCCATGGCAATCCTGGTGCTTCTCTGTTCTACCTGTGGTCATGCAAGCACACCAAGATCACATCCTCAATCAGGTAACCCTTTGTCGGATTAAAAGATCAGGACCTATGAATATCGTCACCTTTTTAAACAATTCTCATCCCTTCACTCTCTCTCTTTTATTTCTCTAAGAATGGAGAAAAGATACTAACTTTTAAGACTTCGACAAATAATCATCGTTGAGTTGGAGTCTTATCATTGACATCGTCAATTTTCTTGGCAGCCAAGCAGAGACTAACTAACGCTTCTGTGTGCTAATCTTTTTCTTTTCGCCCATTTTGTATACAGACCCAAGTTATTTGAAGCTTGTCTCCAACGCAACAAGCTTTCCATCAGAAGAAAACTACGACTACATTATGGTAGGAGGTGGCACCACAGGTTGCCCTTTGGTCGACACCTTGTCACAGTCATTTCGGGTTCTTGTTCTTGAAAGTGGTGGTGTTCCTCATGGAAATCCCAATTTGATGACCCAAGAAGGCTTCTAGGCCACACTCACAGACGTTGATACGTTCGATTCTCCTGCTCAAGCCTTCACATGAGAGGAAGGTGTTCCAAATGCCAGAGGTCGTATTCTTGGTGGTAGCAGTGCCATCAATGCTGGGTTTTATAGTCGTGCAGACCAGGACTTCTTTAGGAAATCCGGTGTTGGAGTTAATTTTGCATTTTGATTTGACAATGATTGTGTAAAACCAATAAACTTCCCCACCAAAATAACTTCCACAGATTCACCAATTTAATTCTTTGATTTAAAGCCAACTGTGTCATTGAAAATTGAGTTGAACACAAACTTCACTCTTTTGTATTTTGGAGTAATCTAAAAAAGGTTAGACCTAAACCATTATTGCAATTTTTTGTAATTTTTTGTAATTACATATTCATAATATAATCATATTATAGTTTGTAATCTGCTATTTAAAACTTTAATTACTCTTGAATAACTTTAATAAAATAATAGTAATTGATTTCATACGATAGCCAACTTAACCTACCAATACAATTAAATTGTGGTCGAAGAAGGTCGAAGAATTTTTATCTTTAGATGACTTAGAAAGTCAATTTAACTATCATAATATAATAGATGGATCCTTTTATCAAAAAGAAAAGCCATCATATAAAATAACTAAATCATTATTAGGATTAATAATTTTGTATCAATTAAAATTAGTTTCATTATACACAAACATTAAAATCAAATTTTAATTTTAATAAAAATTTCTAGAATTAAAAATGCACCTTTTGTTTATAACTATAATGGTTGTTGTTACAAAGACTTTACTAAGAAGTCCAAGTTCGTATACAAAATAAGTCAAAGTGTAAGTTTGGTAGTTGAATTCTGAGAATTCAATTCAACTTTATCAAATCTCTTGTGTTTAAGGCGTTTTCTATAAAGGCAAAGTAAACCTATGAATTTTACTAAGCCAACATAATCAAATAGACAACAATGAGAAGAGAAGGATGCACCAAGCTTTACAACAAAATAGCCAACCTTTATATTACTCTCAACTGAAACAAAGGGTATGAAAGATTCACCTCTCTCTCTAATTGAATGAAGCCTTTTCTCAAATAAACTATTTACAGACTTTTGGAAACTTGTTAGACAAGGATAACAAAAAAGTGACTCTGACATCACTAAGCCACTTAGTTGATGGTTGACATCTCCAGCTACTTTAGATACTCTTTTAGTGGGTAGTTTACATAACTTACTACCATCTCACTTCTAAGTAAAACAACACGTGTAAAATGCTTAAAAGACACATCATCCATGTTTTTTGCCATGTCTTTTCACTTTTTTGATGATTCATCCCACTAACTCTGCCACATCACTTATGATCTTCATCCAAAAGTTAAAGTTAGTCCAGTTTCAAGCTAATACGCATATGGTACAACCAATGCACACCTATGGTCTAATTCGTTCATCCATAGTCTGTCATTTGGGGATCATTTCAACCTTAATCCCATCAAAGATATCTTAGGTATGTCCAACTTGCCCTAGTTAAGTCAATCAATGCCCTACGATTTATCAAAGCTTGCCGCCACTCAAACCACGCTTGATCTTACTTGATTAAGTTACCTTGGTTCCGTTTTGCATCCTTCACTCGTTTCTATTTAGCTTTTGGTATGACATCCAAATCATGCATCTAGTCAAATATTTACGCCAATATGCACCATTGCATGTCAAATCACTGATAATGCTCATTTTCCTTACCTGCTCGCAAGTTTTTGCCTTGTTTCGTCATTTTAAGTGTCAAATATTAGTCAAGGCTTACCAAAGTTCGCACGATTCAATAATGTTAAAATTAGGGGTATAACAATAGTCTCTGGCAACGTACAACTATTATTTATGTTGATGATATAAGAAATGACATGACATTCTTTTACACTCGCATGAACTTATCAACGAAAATATTTGACTAAAAAATAATAAAAATAAAATGAAAATATTTTGAACATAACTTCTAGATTAAGTATTATGGCATAATAAAAAATGAAAAGAAAATTACATTCTCTTAAACAAATGAAATGTTATAATCAAGATAAATATATACCTATGGAACTAAGGAATAAAATCATCTGGTTAGCAAACCTTCATAGAAAAATTTCAATTTTTTTATAGAAAGTTTTTTATATAACTTGCATTTTCTAGCTTTTCGTTTTTAATATCTAGCTAATAAATACATTGTTTGAATTACTTCTTATTTCATATACAATTCTTTAAAATTTCACTGCTGAAAATAAAAATTGATATAGAAAAGTTTTCTCAATTAATTTATATTTCTTATTGCACTTATTTTAGAATTATTAACAATATTGAAATATTAATAATGAAATGAAAATTATTTCGATGTGGTCTTATTCATTTTATTTAGAATTTATTAAATAATATTCATGATTATTTCATAAATAACTAATAATATATTGTTCACTTAATTCAATGACGCATTGCTTTCCAGTTCCGAGTCCTCTTTTCAAAAACACACTTCTGCTGTCTACCTGATAGGAGGTTCAAGGTTTGTGAATCAATTGGTAGCTATGATTAGAGTAAACGAAAGAAAAACATATTATACTAATGAGACACAATTCAAATGACAAGGTAAGCAAGATTTTAAAAATCAGATCGGACCAAACGAAAACAGTTTGAACCGACCAGTTCTTTGGTTCAGTTTTATTTAATAACCTCTCAGTATAAAAATCCGTCAGTTTCAGCGAATCGGTTCAACCGACCTGTCAATAACCTAAAGGCTAAACATCAAATTTCATTTCATAAATCAAAGTCTCCATTGCCTCTTCACCATATCTCATCACCTATTAATGAAATAAAAGATTATAACGGAATTTGTGTATTACGAGTTGGAATTTGTCAGAAAGGAAAGACGCACATCAAGGGAAGAGAGAGGACACAAAATTCATTGATAGAGAGAGAAAATATTACAATCAACACACTGTATCATGTCGTTGAAGCCACATGCAATTGGCTTAAATCCAGCTGTTGCATTCCTCTGCTCTCATACCCATTCTATTACTCTGGTCCCTCCATTTAATTAAACACTGTGCTTTACTTCTCCGCCTCTAAAACGTTAACGTTCGTCATCTCTTATTACTTATCGTCTTCTCCAATTTACTCTGCAACAATTCCCTTCCCCTTAATATTCTTGTCCACCAAATTAAACTTCGGATAACGCTTCTGGAGATCAAATAGATATTCCCACGTCGCTTCCATGCTTCTTCCATCTAACCATTGCACCAGTAGTTGCATTACTGCTCGATTGTTGTTCTTGGCGATGCATCGATCTAGTATGGCTACCGGAATGCGCTTCACCAAAGTGATGAGTTCTGGCAATTCTGATGAAACTTTGGCCTGGTTCCTTCTTACCTTCTTCAACTGCGAGACATGAAATACAGGGTGGATTAAGGAGGTGGTTGGAAGTTCGTGTTTATAAGCCACCTGCCCTATTTTCTATATAATTTTGTACGATCCATAGTACAGAGGAGACAACTTCTGAGTACTCCTCCGTTGTAACGAGTACTACCTGTAGGGTTGTAATTTAAGTAGCACCATGTCCCCTACTACGAATTCACGTTTTGAATGCTTGAGGTCTGCATACTGCTTCATCCTATTTTGTGCCCTCTGCAGATGAAATCTTGCTACATTGATGATCACTTCTCGATTCTTAAGCACCCTATCCACCTCCAACAACTTGGAATCTCTTGCAATGTGGGGTGTATAAACAAGTGGTGAATAGCCTTATAAGACCTTGAAGGGGGTACACCCGATAGACGGACAATAAGTAGTGTTATACCACTACTCTACCACAGCCAACCACTCACTCCATTTCTGTGGAGTCTCAACAACACTGCAAATATGTCTCTAAGATCTTATTAATTGCTTCGGTGAGGCCATCAGTCTGTGGGTGGTACGCAGTGGAACATTTAAGCTAAACCTCTTGTAACCTTAATAACTCTTGCCAGAACTTGCTCATGAAGATAGAATCTCTATCACTAATAATTGACTCCGGTATGCCATGCAATTTAAATACGTTGGTAAGGAACAATTTGACAACATCACTAGCCGCATAAGGATGCTTCACCACTATGAAGTGAGCATATTTCGTAAAACAATCGACTATCACCAGGATGACTGACCTTCCTTTTGATGCCGGTAACCCTTCAATAAAGTCAAGACTAATCTCTCTCCAGCTTCCCTTTGGAATGGTGATCAGTTGTAAAAGTCCTGGATATATTGCATTGTCATACTTGTTTTGTTGACAATTCATACAATCCTGAATGTATCTTTGCACGTCTCTCACTAATCCTTTCCAGAAGAACATACTTTATATCTTCTTGGTCGTAGCTACCATTCCTGCATGTCCACCGATTGTGTCATCGTGACTAATCCCAATTATTTGCTTCCTCAACGCCCTATTATTACCAATTACCAATTGACCCTTCCATCTTAGTAATTCATCCTTCCACACATAGGTGCTTGATTTCATCGTTCCATTGCTTAACTCAGTAATGATACCTTGTATCCCCCAACTTTTTCTTATCTCTTCCATCAATTGGCCATGCAACTGCGACATAGATAACGTCATCAATTCTACACTCGTGATTCTAGATAAGGCATCGGTGGCGTTATTCTCCTTCCCACTCCGATACTGAACTTCAAAATCGTATCCTAGCAATTTGGGAAGCCATGATTGCTGGAATGGTGTCATTAACCTTTGCTCCAGTAGGTATTTGAGGCTCCGGTGATCAATCTTGACCACGAAAGGTTTACCACTTAGATAATGATGCCAGTGTTTAATGGCCTTGATGATGGCCAGAAATTATTTTTCATATGTCGACAATCTGCAATGTCTTCTTGCCAATGATTTACTAAGAAACACTATTGGGTGACCCTCTTGTTGCAACACTGCCCCTATGCCCTGCCCACTGGCCTCCGTTTCAATAATAAACATCTTCAAAAAATCAGGTAACGTCAGTACTAGGGAAGACGTGATCGCCATTTTTAATTTCTCAAAGGTGTTCTACTCTTCTTCCCCCCATGCCCAGTTGTTCATATGGTCCTTCTTAAGCAACTCTGTCAGTGGCTTAGCTAACACTCCATAACCCTTAATAAACTGTTGATAGTAACTCGTAATCCCTAGGAATCCCCGAAGTTCCTTGATTCCTTTAGGTGTCGACCATTCCGTGATCGTCTTAACCTTTCGGTGATCCATAGCATCTCCCATTTCTAATATAGTGTACCTCAAATATTCTACTTGTCCCTCCGAAAATGCACTTATCCCCTCTAAAAAATTATTGATTTCTTCTTAACGTCTCCATGGCTATGGAAATATGTTGAACGCGCATATATAGAGATGAGCTATAGATAAGGATGCCGTCAAAGAAGACCAAGATAAAACGACGTGGGTACAGCTTAAATAGCTCGTTCATCGGCTTAAACAGCTCGTTCATCAATCGCTGGAACGTCAAGGGCGCGTTCGTCAGGCCAAAGGGCATTACGAGGAATTTGTAATGACCTTCGTGAGTTCTGAACGCCGCCTTTGCTACATCCTCTAGTTGCATTCGAATTTGATGGTAACCAGAATGTAAGTTCAATTTAGTGAACCGCCCCGTGCCATGTAGCTCGTCCAGAAGTTCCTCAATCAATGGTATCGAAAATATGTCTTTCACCGTTTGTTTGTTCAGTTCCCTGTAGTTGACACACATTCGCCAGGAATCATCCTTTTTTTTACTAAAACCATCGACGATGCGAACGGACCATAGCTTTATCTAATAAAACCCTGTTTTAGAAGGCCCTTCACCGCTTGTTCTATGATATTGTTCTGAACCCCCGAATATCTATACGGTCAAATGTTAATGGCTTCCACCCCTTCTTTTAACACTATTTGATGATTGTGCTGGAGGTTTGGAGGCAACTCGGTTGGCTTTTGGAAGACATCAGTGTATTCTGACAGGATGACATTGATTTCATCAAAAGCGCTCCACTGGTCCGTCATCATTCTCATTTGTTGTAGCTGAAATTCTACAGGTGTTGACAATTGCATCATACATAATTGGCTCTCAGGTGCTCGACGTAATTGCTTTTGAAATTCCTTACTGAAAATTATTTTGGATCGTCCCTCCGGATTCCCACTCAATGTTACCATACGCCCTTCCCACCTAAATACCATGGTTCGGTTCTTAACGTTGCAGAGAACCTCATTTAGCCCGCTCAGCCATTGTACTCCAAGGACCACACCACACCCACCCAATGCCAGTACCATCGCATCCATGGAGAATAGTTCCCCTTGCATTGTCCACTTGAACCCTTCATAATACAGGTGGCACTTCAGTTGTAATCCTCCTCCTACTGTAATGAAGATTGGTTCCATCTCTCGAAGCTGACAATCCCCTTTTTTGATAACCGAGGGGTCGATGAAATTATGAGTACTTCCATTATCAATCAGTATATATATCTTCTTCCGTTGATGCTCCCCTACCACTCTCATCTTCTTAATACTCGATATTCCCTGATAACCTCAGCATCGCTTGTATAGAGACTATCATTTGATTTTCTTCGACTAGACTTAGCTCTAAATCGTCCTCCTCCGTTTCCAGTGAAGTTCCTCCACTATCATCTTCGCTCATCACCATGTGAAACTGGAGCTGACGTTTTTTACATTGGTGACCTATTCTGTATTTTTTATCACACCAAAAACAAAGACCCTTCACCCTTTTCTCATCAAAATCCATACTACTGAAGCACCTCTGACTCTTCGACATTCCTATTGAGGATGGAGACTACAACGACGACGCAGGAGTGGGCAATATACCATCATATGACGATCTGCGTATGATATTTGTTGGTTGTGACACACGTGCACTTTGCGAGAGTTTACCGTAATCGTTCGTTCCTTTCATCAACGATCCTTGCTTAAGTGTCATGCCCCCTGTGGAACTCAGAATGGCCTCCTGCTTCCTCGCTAGTGTGTAAGCTTGATGCAACGAGTGAGGCTCGTGCAATTTTACAGTCACACCGATCTCCAATTTCAAACCTTTCGCAAAAAATCCCACTAAATATTCTTCGGATAACATCAATCTGTTGGAGTGATGGTCAAATTGTGCGCAATAGTCTGACATCATTCCTTGTTACTTAAGCTCCTTGAAGTCTCCTACCGGATCGTCAAATATTTCTGCATCAAAACTCTGTTTCAGCGCTTTAGTGAACTCCTCTCATACAACTGCTTTTGTTATATTGCGATTCCTCATGTATAAACGATACCATTCTTGAGCTTTTTGGTCCATATGCAGAATAGTCACGCTCACCTTCTTGTTCTCAGGGGTTTGGTCTAATGTGAAAAATTGCTCGCATCTATATAACCACATTTTGACATTTTCGCCGTCGAATGGTGGAAACTCAATCCAACTCATCCTTGTGGGCGTGCTTCCTTCGCGCTCTTGCACCACTAAACTCCCATGTGGTAAAGTTCCAACCGTGCCTGCCTCACTCGATTTCTAAAAACCTTATAAAAGTAGAGCTCTTATTTCAAACATTTCCTTTTCTACCTTCTCCGTTTTGTTTTGAATTTCCACTAACATCCTCTCCTTTGTCATTTTCAAGCTTTCTTCCACCCTTCGAAGTTCTGCAATCCTGGTGTTATCTGCCATTGTTGGTGTTCACAGAACCGACTTCTCTGATACCTAATTGTTAGGGAAATAAAAGATTCTAACGGAATTTGTGTATTGCGGGTTAGAATTTGTTAGAAAGGAAAGATGCACATCAAGGGAAGAGAGAGGACACAGAATTTATTGATGGAGAGAGAAAAGATTACAATAAACACACTATATCATGTCGTTGAAGCCACATGCAATCGGCTTAAATCCGGCCATTACATTCCTCTGCTCTCATATCTATTCTATACTCTGGTCCCTCCATTTAATTAAACGTTGCGCTTTACTTTTCTGTCTCTAAAATGTTAATGTTTGTCATCTTTTATTACTTATTGTCTTCTCCGATTTGCTTTGCAACAGCACCTCCATAAATGCATGTAAGTAAATATGATACTTATGGGTAACCTATAGATACAAAAATTGCGCTCTGTTGACTCTCTGTAGGTGGCTACTGTGACTCTCATTGGGGAGCTACCATAGTAACCCATAAATACAAAAATCGATTCATGTAAGGGGTTTTTGATACTTGTTTGAGTTTAAACCTTTCATTCTTTCTTGAAATTGTCGCTTCTCTTGTTGATCTCTCTCTTAGAGTTGTCGGAGATAGTGTGGCAGGTCAAAATTGATGATGTGAAGGTCTTGAAACTTTTGTACTAATTCTGTGACGTTTCATTCTGACAATTACATACTCGATTTTGCTTACCGTGCAAACTCGAATTGTCCTCTTCAAGTCCAACAATTTTGCGTCCATTTAAGTGAAAATTTAAGGGGTCGTTTGGTTCCACTTTTGTTTTTCTGTTGTTGTTTTTGGTTTTTGTTTCCTGTTTTTTGTTTCTATTTTTTTCTTAAAAAAATGAAAACCTGTTTAGTTGAAATTTGTAATATAAAAACTGAAAACAAAAACTTGTTTGGTTGAGATTTCTAATAAAAAACTGAAAACAAAAACATGTTTGGTTTTATTATCATGTTTCTATTTTTTGTAATTATACTATTATGTGTAATAATTATAATCTAATACATTATATTTTTAAATTAATTAATTATCATTATAGCTAAAATTAAATATATACTAATCAAATATTATTAAAAAATTACACATTAATTGTATATAATAAAATTACATAAATTAGAAATTACATTAAAATAAACATGTGACAATGTATTGTATTCTACATTTTTTTAAAAAAAATTTACATTAAAAAGAAGTATTACATTAAAAATAAAACCATATGAAATCATTAAAAATAGGAATACACATTAAAAATTGCGATGAATGTAAATGCATTTAATATTTCAACTTTACAAATATATTTAATATTTCAACTTTACATTTAATGCATGAATCCACGTTGCATGAAAGGCATTCAATGTTTCAACATAAGCATTTAATATATGGCCATTAGGTTATTGTAAAGATGAAGCTTTTTAGTGAATAAAAAACGATGGAAGTCATGAATACACATTGCAAGAAAGGCATTTCAACATAAGCATTTAATGTTTCAAAGATGCATCGAATGAATGCAAGGCACGTAAATAGATGCATTTAATGCATGATAGGCAACATAAAAGGCTCATTAGTCCACACAGTTCCTCTACAATTCGGTTCTCTCCTTCTTTATTTTTCTTTGCTTCTTTCATACAGTTCCTCTACAATTCGGTTCTCTCCTTCTTTATTTTTCTCTGCTTCTTTCACACAGTTCCTCTATATCTGGGTTCTCTCGTTTTTTATTTTATTTTTCTGCTTCTTTCAGTATAGTTCGACACCTCGGTATCAACCTCCATAGATGGGTGCTGAGAGAACCAATCATCGTCCTCTGCGGAGAGTGTATGGGAACATGGAAATATACACACTAACAAGAGCTATGAAGACATAAATAAACACAAACCTGGATGAAAATGAGGCGCAGAGAGGATGAAGATGCGGCGCAGAGAGGATGAGTGCAGAGAAAAAAGAACAGGGTTTGAAAATGCGATATTTTTTGTTGTGAAATATCATGGAAATGTGAATTTTCCGTTTCGGTAAATGATTTGTGGTTTTTTTATTTTTATTTTTTTAAAACAGTGAAATAATTCAAATACAACCAAACGTGATTTATTTGGAAGTTTCAATTTCTATAAAAACCGCAACAGGAAACGAGAAAAAAAATCGAAAACAAACAGGGCCTAAGGGGTTGTTTGGTTATATTTTTGTTTTTTTTTGTTTCTGTTTTTATTTTTTGTTTATATTTTTTCCTAAAAAAACAAATACTTGTTTAGTTGAGATTTGTAATATAAAAATTGAAAACAAAAAATATGTTTAGTTGAGATTTGTAATAAAAATTGAAAACAAAAGCATGTTTGATTTTATTATCATGTTTATATTTTTTTTGTAATTATACTCTTATATGTAATAATTATAATATAATACATTATAATTTAAATGAATTAATTATCATTATAGCTAAAATTAACTATATGCAAATCAAGTATTATTAAAAATTGCACATTAATTGTATTTAATAAAATTACATAAATTAGAAATTTTATTGTCATTTTAATTAATAAAATATGTCCATCATAATATAATTCTTGAAAACATAATAGTGCTATCATTTACAAAAAGAAACGTAAATTAATTAAAAATAATATAATCACTTTACATTTGTCTAGCAATTTTATCTTGTTTCTAAGATATACTTTGAAGTTGTGTTGAAGTGATATTATACCCCACTTGAGAACTTGCATCTTCATTTTCACTCTCCTTAATTAGTTAAACAAATTATGTGGACCTTATGGTCTTCCTCTGCCTCTATAATCTGGCAAATGATATCTTTCATTTCGATATGGTGACAAAAATTCAAGAATATTAATGTAGCCCGAGTCAATCAAATAGTACTTATCTAATATAGAAAGAACATAATATTAACAAAAGGATATTAAAAATGAATCATCATTACTATGTTTATTTAAAATAATACAATACCTTGTGGAGGTATAGAAAATTGATTCACTAGATTTGTCACTATTTTCAAAATAACTTGTGAGTCATTTGTAATACCTTTTTATCCAGCCATTACATATGTAAAATGATGTCAAATGAGCAACAACACATAATATTTTGGGTTAAATTAATTCTTTTGGCCATGTATGGTATTTGTTCATCGGTTAGAACATGAGCATCAATATGTATACCATCTATTGCTCCTATACAATCCTAAAATTTAAAAAATATATTAAAATAATTTTTAATCATAAGGACATATTTAAAATAGTAATTAAATATATGAATGTACTTGAAAATATGGAAAGAATTTTAAATTATATTAAATCTTAGGAGGTATATTAGTAAAAGATGGTAGAGTAATGACTCTTTCTGCATTGAGTCTAGTCGTCTCACTATGCCTATAATCATCAATAAAATTGCTACTTGTTTCTCTACAGTCAAATGATTTGTTGTCTTTAAGCTTCTTAAACTCGTCAATTCATTACATAAGCTCAAGAAGATTTTCTTTCTCATTCTTAAGTTTTCATAAATCTTTGTAAGATTCCCATTCAAAAGTTCTAATATCCATTCATGACCTGATATAACAGAAGTTCTATATGGTTGCTTTTGTAAATAAAAATATTTGTTCTCTCCCCTAGCTACAGAAAGAATGATTACCTTCTTCCGTTTATCATCAGAATCAGATTCGAAATCTGATAAGAAATTCATATATCTACAATGTCAACATTAAATAATTAATAAAATATCAAGTATATTTAATCAAATATAGAAAAATATTTATACAAAATATAAACATAAAATTAAGTCAAATATTCGTACTAAGCACAAACTTAACATGTTCAAAATATGAAATAATGCTTAATACAAAAATGACAAATAAATAAGAATTTGATATGCAATAACATGAAAATATAACTAAAGCGACATAATACAATCCAGCTTCCTTGTTTGTGTCATCTTCAAAAAAATATCCTTATAAAGTGGAGAATCATGCAAAGCCTTCATTTGTTTTTTCCATATTGCATACCGTCAACACCCAATTCATCTAAAGAATTTAGACATTCCATCATTATGTTAAACTCTTAAGATCTATTATTTGCAATGGATGATGTTTCACTTAATTTTTTCTAAAGTAAATCATTCTTCCTTTTTGATTGTTCACTAAGTATAAGTAAGACTTTTTATACAATATTACAATGTGTCTTCTTTGAACTCTTGTTCTTAGGAGACTTCTTTCTCTTAGACGGAGAACTTTTATCTTGATTTTCTTTTCCATCGTACGAATAATCTTCATCAATATCATTTCTATGTTCCGCTTCTGTATTATTTGATGGAGATTTAGTTGAAAGATGTGCATGTACACCAATTGCAGTAGTATCTACAAAAATATGACACAAGTCTAAAAATTCCTTATTTTTTTTTAATGTGAAGATTAGTCTTCACTTTTGTAAGGGATAAAGGCTCTGCTACATTAAATGATGTGAAGACAAGTGCTCCACTCTATGGGTGTTCCACTCTATGTGTGCTCTACGTGAGGATGAGAAGAAAAAATCTATAGAGACGTGAGGACAAGGAGAAACAATTACGTAAAGTTTAAGAATAAATCAGCTGCAAAGACGTGAGGAAGAAGATAGCTGTCTCAGATTTAAAATAACCCAAGGATTAAGAAAAAAACTATAACCTTCGATTTTAATAACATTACAACTGTTCATAGTTTTGTTGGTTCTTTATAAAGAATCAGATAATTCATCGTTATGTTTAGTAGCGGAGGTTAAGCAATAACTGAAAAGTTGAAACACGTTGCATGGAAACTCATTCTACTTAGAAAAATTGATGTTCATAAGAAGAACGAGAGTCTATTATCTTCTTTATCATCACAAAAAATTGCAAAAGCTTATTCCCAAAATAGAAGTTCTACATGTTGCTTTTAGTACGTATGGCTACATCTCTTTTTCTTTTCACAATTTTCATATCTCTCCCCCATTATGCTTAATTTCTCTATTTTGTTATGGGTTTGATGCTATGGACAAGAGAGAAAAGAGAAATAATAAAAACAACAGATATATATATGAAAACAAAGCTAGAGACATTGCAACTCCGATGAAGATGCATAAGACGAAGTCGACGTAGTGGAGAGAAACACCTGATGTTTTTGTGAAAAAACGTTTATGAAAACTTGTTTTAAAAAAAACATGAAAGCGTTATTTTCACATTTTTGTAAAATAGTTTCCATTTTTATTTTTTTTAAAAAATATACAAACATGTTTAACTAAGATTTTAAGAGTTTTTTTAATTTACAAAAACTAGAACAAAAAACCTAAAAAATTGAAAACAAACAGCCCCTAAATTAACTTGAAGTGATAGACAATCTAAATAAATAAATAAACTAAATAGGAAAATAGTAGGAAAAATTTTAGAATTGATAGTGGTCAATCCCTCAGGATAACTCTTCAAAGTTTTATTACCTAATCTATTTAAATGGATAGAAACCAAAATGTTACATATAATCTTCAAAAAAATTTACAAGAGCTTACCTTTTTACAATCATCACAATTCACTACAAGAAAAATTAAGTTTAGCGACAGAATTTACCGACAGAATTTGTATATATTCCGTTGGTAAGCTTACTTAGCGATAAAATTTAGCGACGGACAAAAGCGTCGGAGATATGACCGTCGCTAAATTTAACGAAGGACATTGTCTGTTGGTAAATTTTCCGACGGAAATACCGACGGATAAAAATTTCCGTTGGTAAATTTACCGACGGTTATTTTGTTCAGTCCTTAAAAAATTCTGTCAGAAAATTAGCAACGGAATTTGAATTCCGTCGGTAATTAGCGATGGACTTTTTTTTGTCTGTAAAATCCAATATATTTACCAACGGAATTTTTTTCCGTCTGTAAATTTGCTGAAAATTATTTTTTAAAATTTACTTGCTAACTGTTTAGTTTCTCTAGAAGCCACCATGGAGAGAACATCATTATTTCAAGTAAAAGAATTAAAATATTAAACTTCATACTAAAATAGAACTGAAAATAAAGAACTGAAATTATTTTTTCAAATAACAAACATTTCATTAAACACCTTACATGCATCAGAAATTTATTTTAACATCACAACTAAAATCACATCTTGTCCCTTCTATCACTAACATTTATACCTTAAAGTTATTTTTCAATAATAAAATATACAAATAAACGAAAGTAATAAATATCTAAATTAACTTTCATCTAATATATGAAAAAACATATAACAGTAGTTGCAAAAATACCTCTACCGAATGACACGATGACAATAGCCGGAGAAGACAACATCGTCAAGCAGAAAAGGAGTCCACAACAAAGAAATGGGCTCCAAGAAAACCGAAAAGAAGATGTAGGAAGAAGGAAGAAGAAGAAAGGAAAAAGAAGATAGAAGTGAGAGGGAGATGTCGGGTGAGTTTATATTTAAAAAGAATTTA
>JANJEY010000001.1:35885372-35898042 GCA_024703695.1 Erythroxylum cataractarum | reverse complement strand
ATGGCTTTTTGTTCATTAAATGGCTTTTGTAAATTATTATTGAATGATTGTAATAACTGAAAATGTTTATTTATGAACGTGGGCTCAGATTGTTTACTGTCTATTCCACGCACATGAGTGTAATGAAAAAAAACAAAAATTTCATACTGAGTTTCGACTGACTGATGTAGCACGCCACCCTCGTGGAACACGGACTCGGATATCACCAACGATGCCGGGTTCGGGTCACGCGAGAGTGGGGTGTTACAGTTGGCTTGCGCGATGGTGTTTTTTGGCTAAACCTCAAAGTCACCCTCGTGCTTTTGCACGATGGTGCTTTTCTACTTCTTCTTCTTCTCAAATATCCTAACTTCTAGACTCCATAACTTTTGATCCAGAACTCCAAATTTTGCAAACTTTATATCAATGGAAAGCTAAAAGAACAATATACATCTTTCATGAGAAAATAAAAACAATTTCTGTCTCTATAAAGGTCAAAATTGTAAAACAAAGAAGCTATCCTGAAAGACCACCCTATGCAGCATCACAAATTTCTAATAATCATATTTCCAAACTCCGATGTCCAAAAATCTCATACTATATATCATTGGAAAGCTAGAAAGATAAACTACAACTTTCAAGAAAAAAACTTTGACTAATTCTACTTGAATTGATAAAGTTTTTCCTTTGAATTCCGAACACCATTTTTACACCTAGGAAAGCTTACTCAATGCAATATCTCTTCATATTAATACACTACTAAATACCTTTCGGTAACTCTTGAACGTCACTTCAAGTAATTCATCCCATACAACCTTTCCAATCTCTAGCATGTTATTCTAAAACAAATAACCATTCACAATTTCACAAGGGAAGAATATGCACATACTCATTCCTCTTCCACAACCATCATACTCAACCTATAAAATAGCATAATCATACACAAAAAGGAAATCCTTAAATTCTCATTCTCATTTCTAAATAAAATAAATGTTCATACATAGCTTTAATTGCATATCAATAAACAAATCAAACTTAATACAAAATACAAAAGGATGCTCATAATTGATATGCTTATAAAGCTATCCAAAAGTCTAGTCACTAACTTAGTTACAAATGTATCTAATGTCTTGGAGTTTTCGATGCCTTTCAAGGTTCAACGCTCATCTTGTTTTGCACCTGAGGAGGGAATAGTGAAGTGAGCTACATAGCTCAGTGGCTAATACATTTATAGTCATCGTCAATGAGCCAAACAAACAAACAAATATACATAGATGTCTAACGATTCAATAATTAACAATTCATCTTATAACTTATAATTAACAAAATGTCATCACATAGAGCATATTATGTAATTATCTATCAAAGCATAATACTCAATGATGCATCATACTCAGCACAAAAATGATGAAATGCACAACAAATGGCTGGAAAGTTCTATGAAACAAAACGGAGAAATTGAAGTTTACATCGTGAACAAGACGAGTCTGATTTCTCAGGATCTTGTGGCCTCAAGCGAGCAGTCAGGAGAAGGCTATAGGTTGACATGCACGTGACTAATGAGACGATCCTCTCTTTCCCAATCACAAACAAATTTAGCTCAATTTATTCAATCACAAATTTGTACTCTCATGCTTCTTTCATTTCATCAAATTCTCATATTTCATGTTTTTCTTCTTTTCATTCAATTCAAAATGTTATAACCGTTTCCAGGGTATAACATGGTCATAATTCATCATGCATTTTTTAAATCTTCACAACAATTCAAATTCATGAAATTTAAGCATAAACATACAAATAGGGCATTTGCCCATCACACAACAGCTATAAACATATTACCTACCTAATTTTTGTTGAAAATTCAAGCTCAAGATTGCCTTTCCTCTTTCTCTTGAGTAAGGTTTTCATGATTCCCTTCAAATAAACCAATTTCTATTTAATCCATATTCAAATGAAAGTTCATAAAACTTCAAGAATCAAATAAATGCTAAAATTGAATTTAAAACTAACCTACCCATAGCTCATCTATGCTAGAAAAACCAAAACCCTTTCTTAAAAACCCAAAATCAAATTGGTTTCATCTTCCTCCTCTTTCTTCCTTCATTTCCAACACAAACCCTATTCTCTATTTAATCCCTTTTTGAACCTAGCTAGAAGAAAGATGAAAACTTACCTCCAACAAGTTAATTTCCTCTTCTTTTTCTTCTTTTTTCTTCTTCCTTCCAAGTTTCCTATGATCTTCCTTCTTCTCTTCTCCTTTTCATGTTTTTTCTTTTTTCTCTTTGGTTCTTACGACACTTCTCCCTTCTTCTAATTCAAGACACAATCTTAGCTTATTCTTCAATTATACCCTCACTTACTTGATCTTTCCCAATCTACTCCTCTTTCATTTATTCCTTTACTAACTCCTTAAGCTAACTTAATTCTAACCTTCCCATATTAATTCTTACTTAATTCTAATCCTTCCATCAAATTCTAATCTCTATTCATGCCACTAAATTAATGACTAATTCAAATAGAATAATAAACCAATTAAAAAATCAATCAAAACCTAAATAACTAATTAAATAAACAAATCGATAATAATTGGAAAATTTTTCGGGGTCCAACACATATTGCTCAGAGAGTCTTCCACACTTCTCTTACAAAATTTATGGGAAATCAGTCTTACTTGAATCTACATGTTATGAATAGAAGCGACATAAATTTCCATTACTTGATCAAATTGCTCTTCCAGTCTCTTATGGTTCATTCATGATTTTGTCCAATTTGAAATCGTATGAACTGAACTTATCTTGCTGAAATTGAAATAGGTCTTGCTGTCCTATGTGAGTACTTACATTGTTGGACCAATAAAAATCTAGGTGGTTCTACCACTTCAAAGTGTACGGGTTCATATAAGGATGATAATTTTCCCAACTAAATTGGGGCTCATTGAAATTTGCAAGAGTCCTTTGCTCCTTATAATATACGTCCTCCATAATCGTTCGTTTTATCTCTTCTTAGCATTCAACTCTTGAGATTCCTCATTTTTATCTAGTGATATCCAAGTTGATGTGTCGTCTAGTTTATGTCCAATTTTTTTTTAAGAAGGTGAAAAGGTCTTAGACTAAAGAACTAAACTAATCGCCTCCCTGGTATGTAAACAAGTACCTTTCTTATGTTTTGTTGCATGGATGAGCTTTTGCACCTGTTCTAAACCCATTGAAACATGAGTTCAAATCTTTTATCTAGTCCAATCCTATTCAGCCCTATCCAGCCAAAAAATGTCGTCATCCTATATAAAGAAGGGTGAGTAGCTTCTTTGTAGTAAATTCTTCTTAACATCACGTTGGATGGTAATGTTTTTTGACTGGACAAGGTTGTAGGATTGGATGAAACAAAAGATCCAAACTAATATTTCAGTGGGTTCTCAACAGGTGCAAAAGCTCATCCATTCAACAATTTATACCAATTAAGCACTTGCTTGCATATAATTTACACATCACGTGTAGTCAAAGTTATATTTGCATTGTGGCATGTTCTCGGTAATGTTCGAATCCTCCTACTTACACTTTTTCGATCGAGTTTATCATAAAAGGCTTGCCTAGTATGAAATATCCTGTTAGAGTGATTTGCAAACTATTACATCAATCCAGATATTTACCCAGTATACATTAAAAGGATAACAACTGCTAATTTCTTCGTTTTTAAAAAAATGTTTCCTTGAAAAATTTTATGTTTGATCTTATTAATGTAATTTATTATTAAATTTAAAAACTCTATCTAAGATGACAAATTTTAGTTTAATTAAGATTAAGAATTTACTTAAAATATAAATATAATTAAGAAAATTGAATTATATTTCATAATAGAATAAAAAGATTAATATAACAATTTTCCTAAAATTCAAAACTGGTTCCGTTACCATGAGACTGGACATCAGAAGAGACCAATCCGCATGACTAGGGTTTATTACTCTCCGAGCACCATCGCAATCTAAGGCACCCATTTTTGGTTGGAATCTTTCAATTTCACGTCCCACGGCTACTTTGGATTGAGTTCAAAACCATGAACCGACCCGCTTTTGCCCCCGACCTGGACGCCTTCCAATTCATGCTCAAAGAATCCGTCGACCGTTTTCTGACCGACTACCGGAAAGGCGCCTCCGATTTTTCAAATTTTACCTCCATATTCTCTCGCTTGCTTCACATTTTGCCCGATCCTCCTCTTGAAATCGTATGGTTTTACGCTTCTTTGACTTCATTCTCCACCAAATTGACCACTCTACACAATTCAAACCAACTCTCTCTCGTTAAGGACTTGTTTCAACTACTTGTTTCTTGCTGTTCTTCATGTAGTACGGCAAAAAAGATAGCTCTACTGGCTCCCGTCATTTGTGAGATTTATGGGTTGGTCTTTGTTAGAAGGGACTTGAGGGAAGAGATTGAAGTTGTTCTAGAAGGTGTTATTGGTTACATAAGCATTTGTTGTGGCGCTTGTTGTCATACGAGCGAGGAGTTCGAGGTTTTGGGTTCGTGTTTCGCTGATATGGTAAGGGTTTGGGTGGTGGAGAAAATTGGGGATAACGGTAAATTTGGAGAGGACTTGAGGGTGTTTTGTCCAGTTATTAGTGATGGAATTAGAAAACAAATGGTTAGTAGAGAGAGATTTGGGGTTGGAGACTTGGCTGGTGTTGTGATGGTTGAGGCTTTCTTGTTGAGGTTGTGCCTGAAGTTTGGTTGTGGAATTTCAAGAGCAGAGTTGAAGAGGGAATTGAATACCGGTGCAGTTCAGATGATGGCTGCTTTTCGGAGTTACTACTTTTTCGGTGATAGTTGTTTTCTTCTATTGCACCTTTAAATTCCTTTAGAGTTGCAGAACTTTTCATGTTTTTTGTTAACGGGTCTGAAGATTATTCCTTAAGAAAAAGAAAATCTCCATGCTATAAAAGGAATTCTCATGAGTGTAGGTTATCCTGTATGCCCAATTTTATGTTTAAAGGGATTAGATCTCGTGGCTTTAAAATAGAGTTAAATGCTTCAAATTTGAGCTGTTCGGTCTGTGATTGGATGAATCTAATTTTGATTCAGTGATGAGTGGATACTTGCCATGCATTCTCATTCTTTGATGATTGCTTTTTTCTATTGATACTGTTTCATCTCCAAATAGTTGAGCCATGTAGTTGTTTAAGTAACCTAGTCTGTATAATTTTCTTCTTGTTAAGAAATGCTATTCCGTTTACATTGCAGATACACTTCTCAGGATGTTGTTGGAACCAGTTTTACCTGTTGTCTCGTTAATTGTCAGTATTCTATCTTCTGCTTGTTTACTAGTTTTTTTATAGTCAAACTTGAGCTTTAATCGACAATTGATGGTTTTCCCACCATCTTAAATATCCTAGATGGATTAAACCATTTTTATGAGATGATTTAATATCAGAAAGAAAAGATCATTTAAGGGAGCTTTTAATGGGAGATTTTATGCATTGAAGAAGTTTTATAGGTTTATCTAGTTAGAACGGAGTGTGAAGAAGACCCTAAAAGTTAAACTAGAGAGATATGGAGAATTTGATTTACGAGGCTATAATTAAGTTATTACAGCGAAGATGTAATCGAAGAGCAAATTGTCCTTGATATGATTTGATTGATCTGCGCCTGTGTGGAGTTGCTATACACTGAACAATTTACGAAACCTACAACATATGATGCTGACTTAAAACCAGGGGGCTATATATTGTGTGTTTTATTTTGACATAAAGCCAAGGAGTGAGGCTAAGTTCTGCTATGCTGAATCTTTAATTGTTCAAAATATTACCAGCATTTCATGTAGTTGAATAAGCTGCTGTGCCGAAATTTCGTATCAACTGCATGTAAGGATCTTGTAGATCACGCAGTTTGCAAGGTTCAAGGCCATTTATCTTTTGTTGTAGTGCTCCAGTAACATGACAGCTGTTCATGGTTTGTTGTTTTCCTAGTTTTCTTGACCAATTTATGTAGTCATTTTCAATTAATCTTTATTAGTACACATCCCTAAAGTTAAACTTTATCCTTTTTCAGAAATCTGATGATGCAGCTTACTTACAAGAAATTCTGATGGAGGCTGTGATAATGATGGACTATTCATTCTTTTTCCCTCAAAAGGGAATACAAATACCTGATGAA
The DNA here is from genome assembly GCA_024703695.1 of Erythroxylum cataractarum. Lineage (NCBI taxonomy): Eukaryota > Viridiplantae > Streptophyta > Magnoliopsida > Malpighiales > Erythroxylaceae > Erythroxylum > Erythroxylum cataractarum. The sequence goes on along the minus strand of JANJEY010000001.1, from coordinate 35,891,920 downwards.
CACTTGAAAAGTCTTGCTGTCATGTGGCTGTTAATTGCGGATAATGCAATTCAGTTTGTCAGGTATTAGAGAATGAATACCATAGTTGTGATGCAAGAGTTAATTTGCTGGGGCCATTCTATCTAATTCATCTCACCGTTCTGATTTGTGATAGGGAAACTGGTGAGTGGAACAAGGTCACATCATATGGACAAGCATTTTTTGGATCTTGTGTGCGCTATCAGTTGATAAAGTGGGTTATGGATCAGCCTGGTCTACAAGGCCAGAGAAGCCTTCCAAATGTGTCCACTCCTGTAGCTCTTATCAGTGAGTTCCCGATTATCTTTATCCTCTTGCTTTATTCCTCAATTTTTCAGGGGTTAGCATCTCTGCCACTATATTGTGTGGTTATGATTCTCAGAAAGTATGCTATGATATGGAGAGGCTTCTATCATCATATCATTGCTAATGGGGAGCATTAAATTACTTGACCAGCTTTTCCTCTTGGAAACATCATGACAACGTCTTCTAAACTGAAATGTGCCCCACTGTGTTGCTAATTGGACAAATTTGGATAGAAGCTACTTAGTGAGGAACCACTCGTGCAAATCTTTTTCATATTCTTGTTTTTATCTGTGTCTATGTTGCATCATTTCTAATTCTTGAACTGCCCAATTCCAGAGTGGCTGCTAAATGTTGAAGAACGAGGTGTAAGAGTGTTTGACTGCAAAATCTTAAAGATCTATGCAAAAGCCATCATTTGTAGATCGAGAGCAGATGAGGAGCTCTCGGCAATATTTTCACAAGCCCAGAATTTGCCTGAAAATAATTTGTATTACAATGGTAATGTGGGAAAATGGAAACAGGGCATCAATTATGATTTAAAGATGGTTGATTCCATGAATGTTACGTTCTTGGATGCTCCTGAACCGTTCAAAGCAGGTGCAGCTAATCTTACAAGGAAGCGGAAAGAAGGGCCATTGGATGAAGGGGATAAACAATTTAAGGTTGTGAGAAGTCACCTAACTGACATTTCAGTGATGGAGAAAGTTTTATCAGTTACCGGGGATGACAATTTCAGTAGTGTGACTGAGGTAGATGATCCAGTTTCTTTTGAAAACGTGGAATATATGGAGCAATGACAAAATCATCCATCAACTGATGGCGAAGTTACTGGAAATCCATGGCCTGTGGTGAATATTAGTGACAGCTTTTCTGTGCTATTACAAATTGGGATAAGAAACTGTGTTATTGCAACACGACTTGTCATCCATGGCGGCATATTTCCCCTTCTAGAAATGTCTAGGCCAGAGTTACGTTTATGCAACTGGGTTTTTGGTTCTGGGTAGATTCCATCATTCAGTTCATTAATCCCAATCATACATTTCTGCAAGCCACTTATCTTTGCCAATGATGAAAATGAAACTGCCCTTCCATATGAGCTCATTGCGAAACCTAAGCACTCGGTGGACTTCTCGCATTTATATTCATTTGCTATCTCCTAAAATTCTAGCTGTATTACTCAATTTTACCTTGCGTATCAGAGGCAGTAGATTAAGTTACCACTAACTGACTGTCCGAGCCAGTTAATCGAAGTATTCAAGCAAATGCTTAAGCTATATATGGCTGTGTTTGGATCCTAAGGTATGGCCCCTTTTTCTGTTGAAAATTATCATTCATACAAGTCAAATATGTTGAACAAAAACGGTTTATAACAAAATCATGAACTACCAATGACTTCATTTATGTCTAATTATCTTAAGTAACGCATGAAGAATTCAAATTTTAAAGGTCACAAACTACCACTTGATTAAGAGATTTTGATTTGCGAAAAAGTTTGAAGTCTTGGATTTAAAACTTTTGTTGCCTTGAACGATTGATCGGATTAAGGATCAAGAAGCTTGTCCTTTTGAGACTAAGTTGACAGACGAGTTGGATTGGGATTTGGGTTATAGGGCAAAGGTGGTGTGGTCTCCCACACAAGGAGTGGTTAGCCTCCTCTCATCGGTTGGCCGTGAAAACCCTTGCTGAAAAAAGGGTCTTGTGAGTCCTTTTCGATTTTGGGTAGACAGCACAATTTCGCAACTTTGAAAATATAAAGGTAGCATGTTGTGGCAAGGTTTAAGGTTCCTTTAGTAACATGTAGTCATAAAACCAAAATTAGAATTATTTGGTGTAAGCAAAGATTATAAGTTCCAATTTGAATGGAAAGTCGTGTAGATCATTGGTGTTTAGTGAGTATTTTTTTTTTCGTAAAGAAGAAAAACAATTACACATTACACACAACACATCATATTTGCATAACAACTTTTCTGTATATTCCTTCATGCTAGTGTTTATATATTTATCTGGTAGAGGCAATTAGCGAGAATCAAGGAGTTTATTACATCCTGTCACTGCTTCCACGTTGGCCTACTACAAACTGTCTATACCAAGGCTTACACTATCTTATACTGACTGCTTGATAGTAATAATATTAATACTGGACTACAAGGCCATCAAAATAACTAGCTCACTTTTAATCCATTAATGACCCAACCCTCATTTACAAATAAAAGAGGAGCTCCCGACTACCCTTAAAGAAGTTTCCCCAATTTCATTTCGCCAAATCCCTAATTCTAATTTCTACCAATTTCTAACCTCCCCTTAAAGTGCGTCCTTATCCTCAAGGACGAAGGTTGGGTACCTGATCTTCATGTCTTCTAGCCACTCCTAGGTCATGTCATCTGCCAAACCACCTTTCCACTTAACCAAAATATGTACCATTGCCCTGTTGTGTTTGCGATTCATCCTCTTTCCAAGAACGCACTTTGGAGTCCAAAGGAGCTCTGGGTACATAAAGGAAACTCAGTAGCTGCCATGGGGTCACCCACAAACCTTTTAAGCTGGGAGACGTAGAACACGGGGTGTATAGACGCGCCTGCTGACATATTCAATCAGTAAGCCACCTTTCCAATCTTCTCCAATATTTGATAAGGCCCAAAGTACCTAGCTGCTAGCTTCTGAGTAGTCCTGGTAATCATTGATTTGATTTTTCCTTGTATGGCTATAATTTGAGTAGCACCCACTCCCCAACTTCAAATGCTCGATCTGTCCTCTTCTTATTTCCAACTTGCCTTATATGATTTTGAACTAGTGCTAAGTTTTGTTTTAACTATTCCAACTTAGCTTCTCTAACATTCAGCATTTCATCTACCGCATTTACACTAGCATCTTTAGGAATATACGGAATGTGAAGGGGAGGAGGGTACTCGTATAGGGCTTCAAATGGAGTGATCTTAGTGGAAGTGTGATAAGTGGTATTGTACTACCATTCTACCAGTGGTAGCCGTTTGATCCAATTTTTAGGAGCTTCCCTAGTTATACATCGAAGATAAATCTCTAAGCAATGATTAACCACTTTTGTGTGGCCATCGGATTGTGGGTGGTAGGCAGTAGAAAAACGTAGTTCCACTCCCTGTAAAGCAAATAACTCCTTCCAAAAATTACTTTGGAAGGTGGGATCTTTGTCACTGATTATAGTAGCTGGCATGCCATGTAGCCTGAAGACATGGTCTAAGAACACCTGGGCTACCTCCTTTGCTAAATAGGGATGGGAAAGGACCAAGAAATGAGCATACTTGCTCAATCTATCTACCACTACTAGTATAACATCTTTTCCCCCCAGACGTAGGAAGTCCTTCCATAAAGTCCATGATAATATCAGTGAACACTGACTCAGGAATAGGGATAGGTTCATCTTGAACAATATTTTTAGGTTTGTTTCTTTGGCTTACCCATTGTCCAATCATTTTTTGTTGGCCCTTCCAATAGAATACTGATTTCAACTTCTTAGTAGTAGCTTGCATACCTGAATGTCCACCCATGGCTGAACCATGATACACCTTCATAATCTGGTCTTGTAGATTTTTACTAGGTCCTACTATTAACTTACCACTTCTAGTTAGGATTTCGTCCTTCCACTGAAACGCGGGATGAGACAAAGAGTCCTGTTCAAATCGGGCAATTAATTTCTACACATGCATATCCTTGTCCCAAGAAGCCTTAATTTGTTCCAACAAGTCAACTGAAGCAATAGAAATTGTTGTAGACAATAGTTCATAACCAGAAACTCTAGAAAGGGCATCAACGGTAACATTCTCCTTTCCCTTCATGTAAATGATCTCATAATCCAGCCCTAATAACTTAACCAGCCACATATGTTGTTATCGGTGGAAAGCTTCTGATCTAGTAGGTATTTGAGACTCCTATGATCAGTTCTAATCTTGAAATGCCTTCCTTCTAAGTAGTGCCTCCACTTACCCACTGCTCGTATGACTGCTATCATCTCCTTTTCATAAATGGATAAGTATTGATGCTTAGGACCCAGAGCCTTACTCATAAAAGCTATAGGGTGACCACCTTGTATTAACCCTGCTCCAATTCCAGAACTAGAAGCATCTGTCTCAATCACATCTCTTGATATGTCTGGGAGTGCTAGGACAGGAGAGGTGGCTAAGGCCTCCTTGAGTTGTTGGAAGGCCTTGTCTACCTCAGAATTCCACCCAAACCCATTTTTCTTAAGCAAGTTAGTCAGTGGCCTGCTAATATTGTCATAATTCTTCACAAATCTTATGTAGTAACCTGTTAAACCCAAAAATCCCCTTAACCGCTTCACATTGGAAGGCGCTGGCTAGTCCTTCACTACCTAAATCTTTTTTGTAGTGGAAATGCCCTTTGCTGAAATATAATGCCCCAAATATTCAATATCACTGCCCCCAAAAAAACACTTACTTCTTTTAACATATAACTGGTGTCGTTTCAAGACCTCAAACACAATTCTCAGATGCTGCACATGCTCCTTAAAACCTTAGTATAGACCAAAATATCGTCAAAGAACACCAAAACATACTTTCTTAAGTAGAATCTAAACACTTCATTCATTAGCCCTTGAAATATGGCAGGGGCATTGATAAGCCCAAAGAGCATCAAAAGGAACTCATAATGTCCAATGTGAGTCCTGAATGTTGTCTTATACATGTCTAGTGCATGCATTTTATTCTGGTGATAACCAGTCCTTAAATCAATCTTCGAAAATACAATAGCTCCATGTAGTTCCTCTAGTAGCTCATCAATGAGAGGGATGGGAAAATTATTTTTGACAGTTAATTCATTAAGGCTCTATAATCCACACATAATCTCTAAGAAGCATCCTTCTTTTTTACTAAAACCACTAGGCTTGAAAAAGGGTTGAACTAGGTTGCACTCTGCCATTAAATAACATTTCATCAACCAATTTTTCTACTTTATCTTTCTGTAATCCTGAATACCTGTATGGCCTTTTGTTCGTAGGGTGAGCATCATCTTGTAAGAGAATCTGATGGTTGTGTGACTTGTTAGGAGGCAGTCCCCTAGGCTTATTAAATAATTCTTGAATCTCATTCAGCAAGGTTGCAATTGCTGGAGGAACACCAACTTCAAGACCATTGTAAGTAACTCTATCTTCTCCGTTCCTTGCACCTTGAGACTACATAGTTGCATTGATGCCATTTGCTTAGGTTTGCCCAATAGTTTAATAATTTGCTCACTCCCAATTTGTTTGAGAGTTTTTCTTGGTTTATCAGTTATGGTTACCAGCTGCCCCTCCCAATAAAAGGACATCTAGAGTTTAACATAATTAGATAATATATTGCCTAAAGTTGATAACCATTGAACCCCTAGCACTATGTCACAACTGGGCAATGTAACCACCAACATGTTAGCATTGAATTTAGCCCCTTGCAATGACCAGTTCAACATAATTTTACACTCTATGACACCCCCATTAGCTACTTCCATTGTCAAAGGTTTAATGGCAGTTAATTCAAACCTCAAATTCTCAATAATACCTTCATTGACGAAATTGTGTGTACTACCAGAAACTATCAACAGTTGTATCACCTTCTTGTTCACTAACCTAGTCACTCTCATCATGTGAAACCCCATCGACCCCTCAAGTGCACTTACTGAGACGTGTGACATTCTCCTTTAACTCCTCGGTAATGATCTCTTCTTCCTCACCCACCTCTTCAACTTCATACTCGTCACTACAAATTGAAAACACTTGATTATGGCTACACTTATGGCCTGGTGAATATTTCTCAGGGCACCAAAAACATAACCCTTGATCTCTCCTTGCATCAAAGTCCCTCCTCCTGACACTTCTGGTTGCGTATGGTAAATTGTTAGGGTTTTTGTGTGTGGGTCTGTTGACATTTTTTTTTTGGCAGTGGTACTAGGTTGGTGGTGGTTGCGTTAGGTTTCTAGTTATTGGTAGTTGAATACTTAGTTGGATTGAATTTGGAGAGGTGGTGGGTTTAATGTAACTTTAGGTGGTTATTTTTGGTGGTGGATTGCGGGTTGTAGCAAAGGGGTCTGGTGTAAGTGTAAGTCGACTTATGCTTGCTCGGTACTGATAAATCGCCTTGTTCACCAGTGTAAGTCGACTTATGGATGTCGAGTACCGTTAGATTATTAGAGTAGTGCCCTAAAGGCAATCCCCTTTAGCGCGTTTTATTCAAAGTCGTGTACAGACTTTATGAATAAATAAA
>JANJEY010000001.1:35757501-35767847 GCA_024703695.1 Erythroxylum cataractarum | reverse complement strand
CATATTTTCTATACATTGATGTGCATAAAAGAACACTTGTACAGTTGTGCAAAAATATGATATTTGTAAATGTGTTTTGTATGATCTAGAGGAGCCAAGTAGATGCCAGACAGATATTGCCGAACTATCCAGGCAATAGCTTTTTGGAGCATACTGTAAGTCAACCTAGATGATTTCCTAGGATTGATTTGATTTGAATTTAATTTAATTTATTACACTTCTAATATTATTAAACTGTTTGTGAGTTGTTTTTGGATTCCGGACCTGAGGTCTGAGGAGTTTAATAGTTGGGCATGTATTGGGAGTGTTTTGATTTGATATGAATTTGACAAATTTAATTTGATTTGTTAAACTGCCAATATTATTGAACTGTTTGTGAGTTGTTTTTGGATTCCGGACCTGAGGTCTGAGGAATTTAATAGTTGGGCATATATTGGGAATGATTTGATTTGATATGAATTTTAACATTTGATTCTTAACAAAAATTGAATGTCGGACTTAGGTCCGATGACTGTGAAATCTTGCCTGAGCATTTGTATAAGATTATGATATATGAGATTTTCTAAAATTTTTGCATTTCATAAAATTCATGTTTAGATAAAGACATTGTGACTTGAGTTGCCAGTATCAAGCGCTTGCACGTAGAGCTTTGCTTTGTGATATATGATTTGGCATGTAGAGCTATGCTCTGTGATGTATGTTTCTGACTGAGGCCAATGGGCCAGTATTTGTATATGTGATAGGCACTCAGTCACAACATTAATAACGAATGTGGAGTTTCATATGCATCTGTATGTGTTTATATATGATCTTATTCGCATTGATAAAATGATGTGTCATGACAGTGCGAGTATTTGACATATTCATGTTCTGTATGTAATTTGTGTATGTGAATCCAGTGAAATCATCAATGATGGTTCACTCCTTGAGTTCGCAAAACTCATAAAAACTACAATGTGGTTTTTCAGGTACGAGACAGGAGACTTAGTGTTTACTTTGGATTAGAAGAACGTTTTGGACTAAGTTATGGCTCAGAGGTCTGTCAGTTGACGTCAAAGAGTTATAGCTTTATGTTGTAGTTTGTTTTTAAACCTGTATGAGATTTTGTAAATATTTGTTTAATGGAGACAATGTAAATAGTTGTGAATGAATGTAACGAATGGTTTCAAAGTTTGATGATTTCTGATTATGTTAGATGATGCCATGTGAAAGTTGGATATGTTTTTGCTCTAACATGCCATTATCACAGGATATGTACTTGAATATTCTTGAATGATTGGGTATGTACCTTGTGGTAGTGGGATGTTGCATAATGCATCTACTAAGCACAAGGATATTAAATGCTTTAATTCTTTGGGATCTGTTCATATTGTTTCAAAATGCCCAAATAGAAAGGTTATGCTTTTGAGAGATGATAGGGGAATTGAGTCCCAAGTGAGTGATCTTCAGGATTGCAGTGAAGTGGGGGTAAAGGAACCTGTCTAAGCTGAAGCTCTTGTGGTTAAACATGCTCTTAATGTGCAAGAGAAGGTAGAAGTAGATGAGTATAGGGAAAACTTCTTCCATACACATTGCTTAATCAATGGTAAGATGTGTAGTATGATAATTGATGGAGGGAGCTGTATAAATGTAGCTAGTACAATTTTGGTGTAGAATTTGGGGTTGCCTATTATTAAACATCCTATCCCATATAAGATACAATGGCTCAATGAATGTGGAGAAGTAAAGGTACACAAGCAAGTGAAGGTTGTATTCTCCATTGGAAGGTATTTCGATGAGGTTTTATGTAATGAAGTACCAACGCAGGTGGGTCACATGTTGTTGGGGAGGCCTTGGCAGTATGATAGGCTAGTGATCCATGATGGTTACAAGAATAGGTACTCATTCAAGATCGGAGATCAAACCTATGTTTTGGCACCTCTAAAAACAAAGGAGGTTTATGAGGATCAAATGAGGCTTGCAAAAGCCATGGAAGAACAAAAACAAAGGGAGACCGAGAGTTTAAAAAAAAGGAAAAGAAGTCATTCAAAAAAATAAAAATACAGGCCCAATTAAGAAAGATTACACTAGTGAGAAAAAAATAGAGGGAAGTGCAATAGAAAAAGAAGAGTTGAGTGAAAAGAAGAGTGAAAAAAAGAGTATCTTCTTTGCAATATGAAGAGATTTGAGACAAGTGTTGTACACACCTAAGCCTTTAATTTTGCTTGACTATAGAGAATTTCTTTATAATGAGGTTGACCTTGACTCTTTCGTACCTAGTGTTATTAAATATGTTTTGCAGGAATACTCAGATGTCTTTCCAGATGAGATGTCTAAGGGACTTCACCATTGAGAGGTATTGAATACTAGATAGATTTTGTGTGATAGGAGCTCAAATTCTAAACCGCCCAGCTTATAGGAGTAATCTTGAGGAGACAAAGGAGTTTCAAAAGCAAGTGGAGGAATTTTTAGAGAGGGGACACGTGAGAGAAAGCTTAAGTCTATGCGCAATTCCAGTGTTATTAGTTTCAAAGAAAGATGGAACTTGGCGTATATGTGTAGATTGCAGGACAGTGAATAAGATAACGATAAAGTATTGCCACCCAATTCCTAGATTAGATGATATGCTTGATGAATTACATAGTGCTTGTTTCTTTACAAATATTGACCTTATGAGTGGCTATCATCAAATTAGGATGAAAGTAGGAGATGAATCAAAAACAGTCTTTAAAACTAAATATAGTTTATATGAATAATTAGTCATGTCTTTTGGTTTGACAAATACAACTAGCACTTTCATGAGATTGATGAACCATGTTTTGCACAAATTTATCGGCAAGTTTATGGTTGCATATTTTGATAATATTCTAATTTACAGCAAAAGCCTTAATGAGCTTGTTTTACATCTTAAATTTGTACTAGAGGAACTTAGGTATAGAAAGCTTTATGCTAAACTTAAAAAGTGTTCTTTTTGTATGTATAAAATATTATTTCTTGGCTTTGTTATTTCTGCCCATGGTGTTCATGTTGACGAGGAGAAGGTTAAGGCTATCAAAGATTGGCCTACTCCTAAGTCTATGATGTGCGTAGTTTTCATGGTTTGACGAGTTTTTATAGGTGATTTGTGAAAGATTTTAGCACCATTATTGCACCACTAACTGAAATCATTAAAAAAGATGTTGGTTTTAAATGGAGTGAGGCATAAGAACTTACGTTTAATGCTTTGAAAGATAAATTGTGTTCTTCACCTGTTTTAAATTTGCCTAACTTCAATGAAGCTTTTGAGATTGAATGTGATGCCTCTGGGATAGGTATTGGTGTTGTTTTAATGCAGGGTAGGCATCTCATTGCATACTTTAGTGAAAAGTTTCATAAGCCACAACTGAATTATTCCACTTATGACAAGGAACTATACGCCTTGGTGAGAGCATTGGAAACTTGCCAACACTATCTATGGCTAAAGGAGTTTGTGGTTCATTCTGACCATGAATCACTCAAGCATTTGAAGGGCCAAGGTAAGTTGAACAAGAGATATGCAAAATGGTCAGAGTTTATTAAAACTTTTCCCTATGTGATCAAGTACAAGCAAGGTAAGGAAAATGTAATAGCAGATGCATTATCAAGAAGTTAAGCCCTAATCAATACTTTGAGTTCTAAAATGCTTGGATTTGATTTTATTGGAGATTTGTATGCTTTGGATTCTGATTTTGGGAATGTTTATGGTACATGTGAGCATGCTGCATTTCAAAAGTTTTATAGGCATGATAGGTACTTGTTTAACGAGAATAAGCTTTGTGTGCCTATTTGCTCTATACGTGAAATGTTTGTGCATGAATCACATTGTGGAGGTTTGATGGTCACTTTAGGTGCAAAAGACATATGACATACTTTTTGACCATGTTTATTGGCCTAACATAAGAAAAAAAGGTTGAAAAACTTTATTCTAGGTGTGTTGCATGTATACAAGAAAAATCAAAGACCTATCCACATGGTTTGTATACTCCTTTGCCTATGCCTAAGCATCCTTGGATAGACATATCTATGGACTCTGTATTGGGTCTACCTAGAAGGAAAAAAAAAGGTAAGGATAGCATATTTTTGGTTGTTGATAGGTTTAGTAAAGTGGAATACTTTATTACATGTCATAAAACTAATGATGCCACTTACATTACTGATTTGTTCTTTAAGGATGTTGTGCATTTGTATGGTGTTCCTAAAATCATTGTTTCAAACCGTGATGTAAAGTTCTTGAGTCACTTTTGGTGTGTTTTTTTAAAAAAGTTGAGAAATAAGCTTTTATTTTCTACTAGTTGTCATCCTCAAATAGATGGCCAACCTGAAGTGGTCAATAGAACTTTAGGATCTCTTTTGTGTGTTGTTATAGAAAAAAATCTTAAAACTTGGGAATAATGTTTGTCATTAGTTGAATTTGCATATAATAGAAGCATTCATTCTACTACTAGGTATTCACTATTTGAGATAGTTTATGGATTAACCCTTTGATGCGTTTGGATTTGTGTCCTTTGCCATTACATGAGTTATATAATAGGGATGGATAACACAAGGCCAAATTAATGAAGAGCATTCATGAGAAAGCAAGGCAGCAAATAGAGAAGCGGAATGAAGCAAATGCACACAGGGCTAATCAAAGGTACAAGTTGTTGAGGTTTGAGCCTAGAGATTGGGTTTAGGTGCATTTCTAGAAGGAGAGGTTTCTTAAACAAAGGAAATCTAAGTTGGATCCTAGAGGCGATGGGTCATTCCAAGTGCTTGAGAGAATTAATGATAATGCCTATAGGATTGATTTGTTCGGTGAGTATCAAGTGTTTGCTACTTTTAATGTTACCGATCTCTCTCCCTTTAATAATGTAGGGTCTGATTCGAGGACAAATCTTTTTGAGGAGGGAGGGGATGATATACCCAGCTTTCACAATGGAGTTCCACACACATCAATCTGATAAGCTACACATGCCAAGTGATCCAATTACAACCTAACAAGCTTCAAGGCTTAAACAAGCAATGCAAGCTTTTTTTCAAGCCCAAATCGCAAATCAAGTACATGAAGAAGCCGAAACATCCATAAAGAAACATCAAGGCACTCCCAAGCTTATGACTTTGTTAGAGGAGGCGTTGGAAAAAGCTAGTACTTGGCTATTTTGGGAAACAACCCAAGTTTTGTTTGGGTTACATTTTGGCTTATTATTTATTATCTCTTTTCTAGGCCCAAGGACTTGTTTATGGGTTGTTTTTTTAGTTAATAGCATGTGCTTTATTTGTTTGAGCTATTTTGAGACTTATCCATTTTAATATGTTTAGCTCATTCTTAAAACGACTTGAATCAAATCATGTTCAATGGGCTAGATACTCTTAGATTTTTTAGAATTAGCCTAGTTTTTATTAAATGAGCTTGCAAATCCATTCCTATTAAGGTTATGACTTGGTCAAGGGTATTTATCCCTTATTATATCCTTGTAAGCTAGTTTGAATAATTAATAAAATTTATGGATTGAATCCTTCAAGTGAGGCGTGAATGTTTTCATGGTTACTTCAAGAAATTAATTTGCATCAATAAGTACTTGTAACGTAAATTGATTTCTAATTTCTTAGAGATTGGATCTCAAAACTTATGATTTGGAGTTTGAGCTACCATGTGGGAGGAGGTTTTCAAGAACCTTGTTTCTTTGGGGTTTCTGTATCACCTTGTGTCTCCTTTGCTCTACTATGATGAATCTAGCTTTTAAAATTTTCAAGGATTGCTGTATGGTTGGGAAATCTTTCTCAACTTGAAAGCTCTCATTTGCTAAGTTCACAGTTAGCTTCTTAGCCTGTGTGCAAGGCTCCTGTCGCACCTGATCTTGGGAGTAGCTAGAGCTGCCCTCAATCGCAGCTTCCGTGAGGAGGTACCCCGAAGTAGGCAAAAACCAGCAAAAGCTATCGGGAAGTTTTATTAAAAACAGCAAATTAGGGAGCTTATTTAAGGGAAAAAGAATCTTTATGGTAAAGAAAAGTCGGAGAATTCTAAATGGTAGAGAGAAGTCTAGTTACCTGAATAGAAATAGTTCAGTTGAGAGCGAAATGTTACTGGTAATAGAAATGGTCTAATGGTGCCAATCAGGAGAAAAGATCAAAAACAAAAAGTTACTTGGTGGTGACAGAAATGTCCTAATGATGCCAATCAGAAGGGATCGAAAACAGAGGATTACTTAATGGCAGTAGAAATGGCATAGTGACGCCAATCAGGAGACAGTGTCGAGAACAAAAGGCTACTTAATGTAATAGCAATGGCTTAATGGTGCCAATAAGGAGTAGGAATCGAAAACAAAAGTTTCACTTACTGTTAATGGCCTAGTGGTGCCAATCAGGAGAAGGCATCGAGAACAAAAGGTTATTTACTGGCAACAGAAATAGCCTAGTGGTGCCAATCAGCAAGAGCAGCGAACAACTACAGAGAGGGGTGTAATCAAACATTTTTCATTTCCGTTTCCAACTTGACAGGTCATCTCATTTGGTACGAGCAGGAAAACTGGAATTGTCCAATTATTTCATTAAAATTCATCCGAAACAATTGTAATGATTTTACATTAATTTAGTTAAGATCTAAAGCCTCCTGCATGTAACAAGCTTTTCTTCCTATGCTAACTCTATGAAAATTGATATCTGTAGCACCAGAAATATCTTCATTACCTCCAACCTCTTCAAGGCCTCTCTTTTATGTCACTTAATCTGCAATAAACGTACAACACCATTGATATTTTTCATATTGAGTTGTCAACATGGAAAAGAAAATCTATTATGAACCAAGAAAATAATCAAATGTGACAGATGACATCAAATGAAAAGAGGATGTATCTGAACAAATAAAAGAAATGAATAGTTGACTAGAAAGATCCCTTTCAATAAGGTGAAAAAAAGACAAATTTAACATCATAAACAAATATTGTGCACAGAAGCTTTCATCAAGTGCAGCTGCCAATCAAACATTACGTCGGTGAACTTTATAGCTTACATACCTTTGATGTCTAGTATTTCTATACAATAGCATAATAGCCAACAAAACTGGTACTACTGCCGAGCAAAGGTGCTCAAGTGAGTGCCCGCTGATGAAGTATCGGTTGGCATTATATATTTTCCTGTCAAAAGCAGCTTCAAACTTGGATAAAATACAAACCCCTGTATAAAAATGAAAAACAAAAAGAAAATTATGGGAAAAAGGAACAAATGATTCATGGACTTACTGAAAAAAAGGATTTAACAGGAAAAGAAAAAGGCTACATAATTGATTGTTCAAGTTATCAAGCAACCGAGCAGTTAAAGACTAAAACAACAACAACAAAAACAATATAAGCAGGGAGTAAAAGACAGAAAATTTGGTAAAATGAGAGAGTGGAAGGAGGGAGAAAACTCTTTCTAGCACCACTTTTAAATCAGAAGCATCCACATAAAAGGCTTGAATGCCATCAGTTCACAAGTTATCCATGAAACGATCAGAAACTAAATGAAACACTACCAAAACAAATTTCCTCCATTCGACAAACTTTCTGTAAGAATCAACACCAACTTCTGACCTCAAAATTCCCAATGACTTTTACCTGATAACTGCAATATAGATATCAATCACATTTGTGATGAAGATCTAATAGTGTCCCTTTTTGCTCCACCAATCTAAAAGCTTAACATCATAGCTCACTGATAACTATATTTCTTAGCATAAAACTAGCAAGTATAATATTCACATACATAACCACCTGCCAGTAGAGAGAACATTCTTATTGCCAAAAGTAAAGTTCACATCCAAAATTTCAAATCGTTCTCTACTTTTCAATTCAAGTTGTTTTACCAATTATCTAAATTTCTGACTTACATGAAGAAATTTACAACTTCTCAACAAAGCATCCTTTATGATCTACATAAGCATGAAAACTAAACTCAAATATAATATCAACATGAATAACTTCCATTGAAAAATTCCCAAACAACACCTTTGTGAACTATGTTGAAGGAAGAAATTGAAGAGTGAAGTTGTACCTTTCTGGCTTTTCATTTCCATATTGTCATAACCAGCAGGTAAAACAGCCTGGTACTAAGATTCCTATTCCAGTCCATAATCCAAGATAAATATATGCCACATACAATAGCCTTGCATACTTCTTGATTCTGACCTTTAAACAATCAATCCCATCACCATTCCTTGGTTAAATTAACAAGTTCAACTATTTTCAACTAAGTTGACAGTTTATGCACTTCCTTCGCCATAATCTTGTTGATATGGACACCCAACCCCAGCAACATTGACCAAATTATACTAGCTCCAAGTCTGTCATGTAGAATATAAACATCAAGCAACAAAAGCATTTTATACATCCCAAATTTCTAGTAGGAGCTGAATCAGTGATTGTCCATAGTGGTGCAGTACTTCTCATCACCACTTTTTCACTTGGGTTAAAGATATCTTCCCCTTCAGGCAAGTAGAATTGAAAAAGATGGAGTAAGATATAAGAGTAAAAAGAAAGAAGTGCTAATAGAAAAGTTAATGTTTTATATGAATTATCAGAACAGCAATTTGCCAAATTAAAGTAATTGTAAGGTTCCAACTCATATTCTTGTTATGGAGTGGAAAGTGGGTAGGCTTCAACTAACATGGCAATTTTCAAATCCACACACGAGTAGCCATACAAAAAATATGGAGGTATCATCAAATAGTTGCTACAAAATTAGCACTCTGAGAAAGAAAAGGCATTGAATACCTGCCGCCCAAAGCCAATACTTTGAGTGCGTATACTTGGCTGGGTACAAAAATGCCAGGCCTGGTATGACTATACATGGAATTAGCTGGAACAACATGCACAACCGAAGATCATTAAACGTTCTGCAACAACTACCAACCCATACTCAGCAAGAAAAGTTATGAAATTTTGACAAAATAATATTTTCAAGTAAATGATTATCTTGTATACGAAAAAAAAGCCAACCTTGCATAAACCATGCTAAGTAGAACAACTAATACCAGCCCAAACAAACAACTCAATCCAATCCTTTGCCCCAGTCTCTCCACCATAAAACATGAGAGAAGAGAAGAATAGGCTATCATCATCTACATTCAGCAATTAACGTTAAAAAACAATCAAAACGACACACTTAAGTTAGAGGTAATGATAATCAATCAAAGGAGGAACTTCGAACCCAGTTAACTCAAGCTCCAGGTATACAAGTATATCAATTATGCAATTTGCAGTACGGGGACAGTTACATAAGTTTAAATGCCAGTAAAATGTCATCCTAAATGCCAAACTTGCGCATATATCCTATAATTTCTTTGTTTTTTCCTTCTGTGTTCTTTCTTTTTCAAACAGAGCTAAAGTAAACTTGGAAAAGCGTATTAATGAGATGGGAACACTAACCGGCAAAGCGTCCCACATAATTCTAGCATCGTCAGGCTTAAGATGATAATAAGCAGAGCCAAAAGACATACCCACGATTCCTGCAAAGAATAGAGTCCACCCCCATACCTCTCCGCGTAAACTGAAATAATAACAAAAGCAATGATGTAGAGAACAAATTGAGAGTAAAAAAAAAAAGAAAAAAGAAAAACAGAAGGGAATCCTAACCTTATATTGAAAAGGCAACCTTGAAGGGAAAGAATAAAACCAACGACACCCACAATGAGGAAAGGGAAATTGGTGATCACATTCAAAGTGTTGGGTACTCCTGTAACAGTGACAGTAATCATAAAGAAAAAGAAACAGAAGTTGAAATGATAATTGATCGAAGAGAAGGAGAAAGAATAGGACCGAGGAAATTGCGCATGTCGGCGAAGAGGTGATGTTTGTGGGAGAGAGGAAGTCTGGGAGTGGCCAACATGAGAAACACCCAACAAAGAATGGCACCTCCCCATATCCGACTTCTTTTTACTCTTACTGTCTCTGTATTTACCATCCAAACCATCTCTGTCTCGCCTCTCCAACGTCTGATTCTTCTGCTACTTGTTACAACTATATGTGTTACTCTTACTTATTGGTAAATCCGAATCGGCATATTATAACAAAATTCTTGACAATGATTTTTCTTTTTTTTCTTGTTGTCTGCTAGATTCCGTCATTTTCTTAAGATCGCGTGACCCGTCGTTCAAACCTAGGATCATACAATTTTGTTTAACAACCCACTTGTCGTTTTCGCTCTTGCCTTGTCGTCTTAGCGTCGACTTGGAAGTAGTACTGCTAGAATTTGTTTTATTGGTTTTTCAGTTAAAATTGGATCAAATATTAATCACTGAAGTCCAAGTGAAGTGATCTGTCTGTTATAAAACCGAAACTAAACTTGAAGAATATTTGGGAGAGGAGAATTCTTCTTATGAAAAAATGGTGTATCTT
>JANJEY010000001.1:35732974-35750457 GCA_024703695.1 Erythroxylum cataractarum | reverse complement strand
ATTAATAATAAATATTTTCATTACAAAACTGTAACTGAAGAAGATAAAGTTACATATAAATACACTTGCTTTCTAGGACACTATATTTACATAACTCCAATACATAGATCAAGATTGTCATCTAGCTACACATCATGACCATCCAAATATTTAAGAATGTCAAAGTGATTTTGACTAACCTTTTTGTGCATTATTTTTTTGTATAATTCAATTCTTTCATCATACAATGTCTCAATCTAACCTAGAGCATGAAATTAATATCTACTTTATTTTTAGCCTAATCATTTAGTTCTCCGCTATTAGCTATTGATTCAACTAATGACATCTATAAACGATTTACAAAGTGTCATTCAACCTTATCCAAGGATTTCCAAATCAATATTAATCGAGAACAAAAGAACATGCTCCCTAATTATTTTATAGTGATAAATTTTATTTTGATCATTCAACTATCTCTTTATAGTTTATGCTACATCCAATGATTACAGACTGAATGGCCTATTATTAGAATAGGCCATAAATAATATCAAAAATAGCAATCCTATACAAGATAATTTTAGAGATCTCAAATCAAAGGATCACTTATACAATTATGACAATGATAATTTCCATAAAGATACAAGTAATGTTTCAAATAAATTTCTCATATCATGTCATTTCAATGAACTTCTTCTCTAAAAATTACACATATGTTTGTTTAAGTATTTTCATAATTTAGCCTATGAGATTGACTATTTTCTTCATAAGGAAAAACATAATGTATGTTAATCTTTTTACATTCTATTAATGTGCAGTTTTAATAATACATTGATCAGGAAGAATTTAGGATAATATATAAATGCAATACAAACCTCCTAATTACAATCTCTTCATAATATCATTTGCAACCTATAATTATCCTCTGAACTTTATTATATATATATATCCAAACATATACAAGATAAAAATATCTTTAAATATTTTGCATTAAACTACAAGCAAAGTGATAAATTGTAAGACATAAACTAACAATCTTAACTTTAAAATTTTATAGGAAATAAGCTTCGTAATTATTTCACAGTGTTCAATATTGGATCTTACCTCAATTTTTGATTGGATCTCTCCTCAGTTACTTAAAACAAAATTCATTTCCTTGTCATAACCAAGGAGATAAGACTTCTAAGGACATAGGTAAACATCTATTAGCCAATTAGCTAAAGAAAAATAAATACAAAATCACATATTAATTTCATAATTAATCAATATAATTGATTAATCCTAGGATCACAACATGCTATATTCAATAATTTTATGGACAAATACCTAGAAATTAAAAAACAGTTGAGTCCATTGTTATTTTCTGTGAAGTGGAGTGACAGAGACGCAGATGTCTGACTACTGCTATTCCAAACTATGATTAGAAACAACACACGCGAGGGACGCTAGACGGGTCGGGTGTCGTCTTCCTCGCCCAAAACTCTAGAATCCAGGTCGTTCAATCAATTAGATGTCAAGATAATTGGGCTTAGTAATTCTCTCTCTAATGTGTCATTAAGTTTGTGTTAATGAGATTGCTATGATGGGTAGACTTGACGCATGTTTTATAGTACACAGGAGGTCCTACTGCTAGACAACCTTAAATACAATCACCTCATTAAAAAATGTATGGGTTTCTATTCAAAATTTAGAATAGTAGTAGTCAATCGTCTGCATCTCTGTCACTCTTCCTCACAGAAAATAACAACAGATTCAATTATTCCTCAATTTTCAGGTATTTGTTCATATAATTATTGAATCTAGCATGTTGCAATCCTAGGGTTAATCAAGTGTATTGATGAATTATGGAATTAATTTGTAATTTTGTGTTTATTTTTCTTCATCAGCCGTCAGAGTTAAGGTTAGCTCCATCGTATCAGTACTTTCTTCAACTAATTATTGTCTAACTCTACTGGTAAGGAACGTATTTAGTCCAAAGTTGATTACATGTTGTCTTCCAATCTATCAGTCTTGATGAAAGCGAACAATGTTTACAAATGTTAGTCTGTGAATGACCAGTCTATGGAGTAGCCAATTAACAACAAAACAAAAGGAGTGACTTACGGATGCAAGAAGAGAATTAATAAGAAATGATCAAGAATAGCAAGGAAGTAAATATTAGAATTTTTAATGTGAGTAGAGTTTAGAATTTATTAATAAAAATTAGACTTGATTAACTGTTATTAAAATAATTAAAATTAGTTATTTAAATAGTTTATTTTTACTATTTATAAACTCTTTAACATCTTCATGTTTAACCATAAAAAAATACTATAAGCAAAGTTTGAATAGGTTTCAATTTGGTTTTGATCAAGACACCTGAAATGCTCGGATTATATCCTGACAAGTTAAAGAGCGATTAAAAATTCAAAGCGGGACAAAAGATCAAAAGTTGGCTAATTTGGTCTTTTGATTGGCAACCATTTTCTGTAGCAAGTCCAAAGACGCGTCAGCTATGGAGTTCAAAGTTTAAAAGTCGCTTTAACCAACTTACAAGAATATTTAGTTGGAATCAAAATTTACCCGTTATCTTAGATCTCAACTAATTTATTCATCTCAAGAACTTGCAACTCTTTTCACACCTTTGAGGAGAGATCAAACATCATAAAACTAGTTGTGTACTGTAAAATTTATCTTCTTTTTTAAAAGATTACCTTAGTTTCTTCTCACAACTTGAATGTTGTCCCATTTTCCTCAATGGTAAAACCTTGCCTTCACTTTAATCACATAGATTCCTAAGTTTTGATACATGTTTATATTTGGTTGTGTTTTTAACTTTTAATGGCTTTTTTCTTATTTTTCTAAAATAGCTCCTGATAATTTTATACGACACTAAATAACCACAAATTTTATCATTAGGCAATGGGCCATGGTCAAATAAGTTGAAAATGCTTTTACTATGTACAAACTCTGTGTCCTAGTCCTATGTATTGTTTTTTTTTGTGGGGTGAATTTGGAAATAAAAAACAAAAAAAAGCGTAAAGCCTCAAAAAAGAAACAGATTTTGTTTTTATGTGGATAAAATATTTTTATTTAAACATCATTTTTATTTCTGGTTAATTAAATACTATTAATCCTTAAATTTCTTTGCTTATCACTTTGATATTTAATTCAATTTTTAAAGCATTTGCTAAAAAAGTTCGCTCTACAACATGTTGACATTTTTTTTCTTTTTCTTTTTCAGATTGCGCTTCTAAATTGGATCACATGAAAATGCCTTGCAAAAGCTATCCTCAAAGTAAAAGGGGAATATCATCAGCTTCACCCTATCCTCACATTAAAAGGGGAATATCATCAGCTTCATCCTAGGCATCTTTGTCTTGCTTTATTGCCAAATGAAGGCAAAGGCAGGGCATGGCAGCGATCAGTAAGCTCGACACCGGCGACACAGCACCGGGAAACTGTGCAGAAAGCAGTCTTATCCCAGATGAAGTTTTTGGACACATTCCAGATGCATATGAATTTAGTCTTCAACCTCGGTATTGAAAATAAAACTTGGGAATACGGTTGTTATATCCCTGAAGAATAATGATGTTGATAACATAATTCATCATTTCCTTTTTAATAAATTCCAAAGGACGTGTAGAGCTTATGATAAAGTTCAATGAAAAGCAAAAAGAGGATAAAGATAAACGGATGGGAGAGAAACTAAAAAGAGCAAAATAGGAAACTTTTCAGCAATGTAATAAAGCCAACTTACTTCAGATATGGAAGAGTCATATTTTTCAATAGTGTAGGATGTCGGATCACAAATTCTTTCCATTCTTCTTTACAGATTTTACCATCCTTATCGGCATCAGCATCAACAAATGTCTAAGAACAATTGTTGGCAGAATGAGCATCAAATGGAACAATAAGATGCAGCATTTAGAAGTCAACTAATCAAAATTTTGACAGCTGCTTGCCTTGTCTATAATATCCTCCAGCAATTCGTCGGGCAAGTTCACATCAGATTCCAACAAAATGGCCACCACCATTTGCTTAACCTTGAAAGGTAATCGAAAAATAATTCATCCGTTAACAATCAGTAAAACTTGAGAGCGTAAGTTGGCTAAAATGTCACTAATAGAGATCAACATACTTCTTCTCGCTCAATATACCCAGTTTGTCTCAGATCATACAGCCTAAATGCAACTGCAAGAAAAATCATAAGAATAAAGATGGTTTGCGGTAAGAATTGTATTTGTGACTCAGAATCAATTTGTCCTGAACCCTTACAATTTATTTTTTCTTCCAAATCGGCATGCGGATGAAAGACATTGAGTGCGTGGACAAATTCTTCAAATTCAATTACACCATTTTTCTTTTCATCAAACAGATCAAAAACCTAGAGGAAAAAAGGAAAAGAAGGAAGTCACTATAAATGATAACTGACAATGAGAAATAGAAAAACGGAAAGCAACCTAAATATTAAAAGAAAGAAGAACTACATACTTGCTAATGCATAAAAACTTAAATTTTATACTGCATATGAAACAGTCGAAATAAGCTAATGTTATCCAAATATTTACTATACTTCTTTACTTAATGATATTACATTTCTGTAAATTTTGCAATGCTCTATCTTGCCTTACACTCAGCAAATAACACACCCTAACAAGATTTTTGAAACATGCCTCACTTCTTTTAAATATATCCATTCTTTTGCCTAACTATGCATCAACTACATATAACTCATGAAGCTGCTAACTCAACATCAATATATAGGTACCAGATCAAACAATAAAAAAGAGACCAGATTCATCTATTGCTACATAAACTTGTCAAACATGTGCATCATCTCATTATCTATGAGCACATATACATACAAAACTTTCTAAATAGTATCTCTAATACAGGAGATTATCTATTACACACAATTACCATGCAAAATTGTTTGGTGAATTTGCTCGCTTCCTATTGACCATATCTTGTTAGTAGACAATAATCAATTAAATCAATAGATGTTCAAATCTTGACAACAAAAAAGAAAAATAAAATTGTTTTAATGCATTACCCGGTCTAGAAAAATATTCTCGCCAGAAGAAGTTCTGAGAAGTGCTAACTGAAGCTCTTCCTATAAAAGTGAAAGAAAAGGCAAAAGAAATCTGAGCACATAAACACATATCAACCCTAGAATCTTACATATATATTTCACTACATGACCGATAATAATTACCAGCAAATAATGAATTCAATAAAAGCTTTTAGCACCCAAAATAAAACAATCATGTTCTTTCGCCTCTATTCTTTTAAAGATTTTCAGGGAATCAACCACACATAAGTTAAACAGATAAACAGACCATATGGCCTCCATGCAACAATCGGTCCTAGTCAAGGTAGCCAAAGCTAATGCCTTTAATTGAAAAGAAAGTTCCACGAACTCAGTCATAGTCGTGGCATAAGAGGAAAAATAAATAAGTAAAAGAACAGAAGAGAATACTCATGAGAGAAAAGAAGACATTAAGTGAAAATTTCAGTTTAAACTACTTAAGAAAAATTGGACGCCTAATTTGATGAATCTGATGCCTGGAAGAAACTTTTATACATTTCCGTACATAAAAAATCTTTTGTGAATAGCAAAACCTCACATTAATTAGTTCATTTCTCTATGTAATAGGCGTGTGAAATAGAGGAGTTGAATGAGTGCTTCATGTTAACATCAAGAAGCATAAGAAAAAGTGCCCCTCTCAACACAAAGATTCACTTTCTTCGGTTCATCACGGAAGCAAAGTAAGTAGATGGGTGTGAGAAGGGAAGAACCTCTCAACTCCTCAGTAGGAAAATTGTGACTTGAAGCAATCAAAAGTTGGGAAAGATATGAATAGTTCCTAATAATCTTACCTTATGAATCAATCCATCGTCAATAATCGAACTACTCAACTTCTTGAACAGCTCGTAAAGCGCCTCCACCTCGTTAACAGAAACTGTATCGAATCACTTCATATTGGGGGTATAGACATAGCCAAAGGAAAAAAAAAATCAAAAGAAAGATACATCGAGTGCCATGGGCAACGCGAGAAAGATAAGCGAAGTCGTAGCCACGTGTCTTAAGAGTATGCGGGCTGCAACCGAAGCATTCAGTGACAGCAACGATCAACACCTCAATTATAGCTACCAAGGGTATAAAGGCAGCACAGATCCGTTCTCCAATAGTCACAGAGCTGTATCTCTGTTCCATTAATTCAATAACATTACTACATTAAAGGAATACAAAAGGAGTTTTAAGAGATTGGGACCGGTTACAAACGCAAACGTACACAGGAATCGTTGAACTCCATGGCTACTCTGCATCTGTCACGCAGGCAAGAGTAAACTTGTTACAGATTTCAGCCGATGTGTCTGTTTGGGATAAATGAGAGAAATAGACACACGTGCCTTCGTCAATTTTGTGTCTTTTTTTTTTTTTTTTGAAAAGAAAATGAAAAGACAAGGTATACGACAGATGATGGTTGACATACCTCCGACTTATCCTCTACTGTAAAAAGAATGCAACCTTTAGATTGGGTGCTCAAAAATAATGATATCTAAAGAGAATTGGCTAGTAAATTTTGCGAGTCAGCCGACACTACAATTACCTTTACAATAAATACGACGGATCAAAACAACCACTTTGTGTCTTCTTTTCTTTATTTTTTGTCTTTTTTTCGTTGGATCGAGTTGAAAGTGAATTCGTTGGGGGTGTATCAGCTTCTATTTTCAGTGACATCCCGCTTTTAGTCGTGCAATCCGATCGTCATGAGTATTCTGGAGCTTCTCTCTAAGAACTGGTCTGTTGTTCATCGACATGTGTACTGAAAGAGTAATAGATGTGCCGACTGGCTCGCCATCCAGACAAGTCTGGCTGATATTGGTATCACCTTTTTTGATGTTACACCTCTTGGGTGCCTTCCTCTTCTTCTAGAGGATTTATCGAAGCGTTGTTTCCTCCGTTTCATTTAATATTCTATGTATTTTTCCTTTATAAAAAAAAAACAAAAAACTTATGAAGTCTTGTTCGATTGGTTGGTTTTTAATAAATTTTATTATTGAGTCTTGATTTTTTTAATTGAAATTAAATTCAGAAGTTATGTAATGACAAAGGAACTTTTGAAGGTTAACATTTTTACCAAAATACAGTTTACACTTTGACATTAGAATTTTACATATTATATGGAAACGTTATTCTGATTAAGATTTTTCTATGATATCAACTCTTTTTATTTACAACTAAATCAGTTAGTAAGGTAGATGTAGATCCCACAAAATGCCAAATGCCAAATGCCGAATGCTAACTGGATGGGAATTATGGATTACCGTGCATTCGTTAAACGTCACTATTCCCACCGACTCCAGCTCCAGATCCATTTTTCACTTTCTTGTTTCTTTGCAATTTATTAAGTGTTCAATTTGTTCCTCCATCTTACAATATGAATATTCATGTCCTCAGCCACCACGTATTAATACTCCAGGATTATTTGAGGTGAGTTGTATGTAAAAAATATAGACATTTCAGAGGCAAGACAGTTTTGGTGACCGCGAGGAAGTTCTTAAAACTCACGGACTATCTTATTAAACTTGAGGTTGAGTAAGACCGATCAATTGTTGGAAAATATGAAGATATTGTCGTCATTGTTGAGGTAGACAAAAGGGTATAGATTGTTCTATTCTCTATTGTTGGTTTGTGAGAGGAAATCAAACAAGTAGGTTTTGTGTTGCTTTTGCCATGAATGCACTCCTAGATGAAGGCATCACCATCACAAACCACAATGAAGCTAACGTGATAAAGGTCTACTTGTGGGTTTATGTCTTATACTCAATGGTTGTAGTTTAATAATAAAATATTTAAAAACATTCTTTATCTTATACATATTTAAATGTATGTGATAAAGTTTGTGAGATAATTATACTTTGCAAATAAAATTATGATGATATTATAATTATGAGATTCATATTACTTTTTTATATTATATCTAAATTGTTCCCAATCGTTGTTCTATTAAGATTGAACATTAATAAAATATAAAAAGATTATTACACATTATGGAGATATTTAAACAAACGAGTTAGTGTTTATTTGATAACAAGATTATTGAACTTACCCCATATTTGGAACATACAACATTACTGGTATGTCTATAGAAATTCTTATTATAATGATTATATAATGATCTTTTAACTTGAGATCTTCAAAGTTATCTTGTATAGAGATTGTTATGTTTTGATACTATTTACGACATGTTTTAGTCAAAGATAGCTCAATAAGTAGTTATTAGATATGATCTAAACTATATAGAGGTAGTTGAGTGATTAAGATATAATTTATTACTCTAGAGGAATTAAGGAGAATGTTTTATTATTCTCGATTAATATTCATTCAAGAAATCCTTGATCAAGGCGGAATGAAGTTTTGTAATATAGTTTACAAACTTCATTACTTGAATCAATAGTTAATAATGATTGGACTTGAACATAAACTAGACATTAATTAAATGCTTTATGTCTAATGAAAACATTGTATGATGAAATGACTTAATTATACGGAAAAAAACATGCATAAAAAGGTTAGTCAAAACTACTTTGACATTTTTAATTATTTAGGTAGTCATGGTGTATTGTTAAACGTCGATCTAATCCTAAATTTGATTTATGGTTATAATTGTATAAATTGCTAACATATTTGAAGATCTAATGGATCATGCATAAAAAATTGATTGGAGTGAGAAAAGATATTTTTAATCGAGTTAGACTCGATTGTAAAGTTTGAGAAACTTTATAATTAAATATGAGATATTTAATAAATAAGAATCAATATGAGATATTGTATCTTCTTCAGGCAAATTAGTATTTAATTAAAATTATTTGTAATTCTAATTAAAGTTTAATATAATACAATACCGGTAGTTTTGTAGGTAGTAAAATTCTATAAAGTACTTATATTTGTTAGTCCTTCAAAAGATTTTTCTAATTGTATAACTAATGCTAATTTATTAAACCATTCAAGTAATAGTTTTTCTAGTGATAATATATAGTCTAAATTAAGGATTCCATCTGGTCTTAACGTTATATGCTTTGGTGTATATTCTGTAGGGAATTTTCTCATTTTCTCATTTTATTAGTTTTATTTAATATTAGAAAATAGTTTTTTAATTAAGGAAAATTAATATCTAATTAGATTAATAATAGTTTTCTAATTTGATTAGAATGTGTTACTTATATAATTTTGAAAAAGGAGTTTTTATAATTATAATAAATAAGAAGCTTAATTTACTAAAAAAATTCAATTAAAATTTTTAAAGGAGTCAAGATAATTGAAAATAATTTCCGTTTAGATTCGAAATTTTTTTTCAAATCAAATTGAATTTCTATTTGGAATGGGAATTTAATTCATTTAGGAATGAATGGATTAATCTAATTTATTTTTTAAAAGAGTTGGAAATATTATTTTAGATTATGAAAATCAATAATTATAATCAAACGAAGCTTGATATTTTATGAATATAATTTGATTATGAGTGCGTAAGATGCATACTTTATTTATATGTTTGACATATACATTGGATGTATATTAAATTGTATGTTTTATATATTTGATATTTTACATGCAATTTTTTGGTTAATGAGACAAATGAAATTAAATCCCTAGAATATTAAGTACATGTTGAGAACGAAATTGCTGCCTTTCATTATTATAAGAATAAACAACAGCTCTGTTCATTGTTAGGTTTATTGAGAAAACTCAAGGAGACTTTAACCTTAATATATTTAGTCTTATAACAATAGGTCCTACTTAATTAAATTTATATGATTTGGATGAGTAAATTCATGGTCACATAAATTTAGAGGTAGGGTTAAGAATGACATATGAGACATGTTTTGGCAAGTATTATCACCTAATAGATTTAGGAGTCACATAAGATATGATTGATAATGTTGTTATCTACCTAATTTAAGTTTAGCTGGTTTGTTGAGCAAACTTAAGATTAATTATATTTGAATGGGATTGTAACCCACTAAAAATATTAGAATAATCTTTCCAAATAGTAGTAAGGGTTATTATTTTGAATAAAATAGTGAGAATAACTAACTATATGATTAAAGTCCTAATTTTGTTTGATAGTCATGACATATTATTAAGTATTTGCTTTTCTCACGTTTATATTTTGTTCTGAGTGAAATTTACCTTATTTAGTATAGTTGATACTTACATTTTTTTGATGAATGGCAAAAATTATATTCATCAAAGGGGATATGTACAACTCTCAAGGGGCATACTCCTGAAAGAAGAAAAGGGCAAAACTACAGCACAAGAGAGCAAGAAAAATGAAGGTCCAATATCCCACATAGGCCCCGTACACTCAAAAGAGTACTAAATAACAAATCCTTAGTAAGAAACTTGTGCAGCAAGCTGAAAAAAAGATGGACGTCAAGGAGAGACAGGCGCAGCTCGGCTAAGACAAGGAAGCCTGCGTGAGGCTAGGATGGGGAGAGTAGACCCTGGGACAGACCCAAGCCAGCCCCAGGTCAAACCAAAGCCACACCCACCCAAACAAATGACGTCAGATGACCACAACCAAAACAAGAGGCGCGTCCAAAAGAGCCAGCCAGCAGTAGCAAGCATACGACACCGGGTCCAGCAAAACACAACGCACACATCGCAAACCAGGTCAGGTGGGACACCAAAACGTCAGCGTAGACAACACACCCTGGAAGCGACGTCGTGTGGCAAGAGCCCAACAAAACACCGCGTGGAAGCCCAAACGGAAGGGCGGATATGGCAGCGTAGCATCCTAGAAGAGGGCGGGACACACCCAAAACGACGTCGGAGCATTAACAACAGTCAACCGTGCGACCACAACATCTCCAGGGTACCAAAGGTTCACTCGCAAATCAACCAGACTAGAAAAACATGCCATGAAAAATAAAGACAAAGGTCACCCGCAGTTTAAGAAGATCTTAAAGTTTGAAAAAAGAGTAATTGTATGTCCATTGTTTAATTTTGTGATAATCCCTACTGAGGATTCAATGAAAAAATGTTAAAGATAAGTCAAAATCATATAGATGACAAAATGTATTGACATTTTAAGTTAATTAATTTCTCATAAACTTTAATGACAACATCTAAGATATAAGTCAACACCATTATAGCAGGATGTAAGATTTTGCATGAAGTAGAGCTAAAAAGTATAGTACCTTGATGGAGTTTTTCCATTCAACTTAGCCTACTAAAATTATAAACATGGATATCATTTAAAGGATTTGTTATAGAATGATAATAGATATCATTATAAGAAATGATTGCATGACTTTCCTTTCTTATACAAAATATGATAGAGATTATACAAATTTCTAGTTCATACTTTTGAATATTTGATATTAAATTTAGATTCAACATTATTATAATGTTCAATGCATAATGAGAAATAGATTGTCAAGTGAAATTAGTTGATCCAAGTTTGTGCAAATAGTTTTTATTTATTAGATCAAAGAAGACTTATGTTTAACAAAAATGACAAGAATAAAAATTTGAATAAACAAGACTATCCTTTTATGACATATTGGTTAAATCAACATAATGAGAATCATAAAGTTACATACAAGGATATATGTATCCTTCTAATTATGAATCATATGAAACTTGTGGAACTTGTTAAGTTTAAGAATAACCAAATAAACCTTTGTTAAAAGGAATGATGATGATATTGAATTGTAAATTTATACATGTGATGTATTAGATGGATTAATAATTCATAAAATGATGATACTTGTATTTTAATAGATTACTAATGAATTTATACAATATAGTCATGTGTACTAAATGAAATATTAATTTAAACTTTTGAAAAGTTCAAATTGTTTAAATCTATGTACAAAATTAAGCATTGAGAATGTTGAAGCACTTTGATGAGATCGATGTGGCGAGGTTTAAATTTTTCAGTTATCTATAGTGAATGAGATTCTTTTGTAAATACCTTCATAATAAAATTCCATAAGAGTATAGATATGTAAGAGAAAAATATAATATGAGATATTGTATAACACAATATTCTTTTTTTATAGATATGCCTAGTATACTGACTTATCTTTAATAATTATAATTAAATCAATTAGTAAGATTTCATATTAGATATGAAACACTAAGTCTTTCAAAGAGTTAAAGTAAATGATTTAAGGATATGATACTTGATTGAAGCATACATTATCCACTAAGTTCAGAATTAAATTGGAAAATAAAAGGTTATAAGATATCCAAAGATTGGATATAATCTTATACAACAATTGAACAAATTGTTTATTTCAATGAACACTTATAGGAGAATGGTTATCAACATAAGCAGTGGGAGTAAGATAGAATTTGAAAATTTTAAATCTTATGACAATACATCTAATTGGAATTAGTGCCTTTGATGATACATTTGATGTATTGTTAAAAGGATATATAATACATTGAAAGACTTACTTTCATGATAAAAATGATTACAAATTTATCATGCATATAAGAAGGTTAGTGGGAGTATAGTTGTCCTCTTTAATGAAAGTATGTAAAAACATATTGCTCATAGAGAACAACTAATATTTTCAATTATTGAAAATGTAGATGTCCAAGAACAAATCTTGTTAGGTATCAAAAGATAACAACTTAATTATGAAAAATTAGATATAAGAGATAGATTGGAATTTGTTTACCTTTTTTAAGTCCAAGTATATAGAAAATATACCAAAGATGTTTAATATTTGAGATATCTGATACTTTTGAAGTATTAAAGATATACATTATTCTATGTATCAGTTGGTATTTAAGTTTAAGGTTATATGGATACTAACTTAATAAGTAAATCTTAATTAAGATCTATTTCACTTAGAATAACATCATTTTAAGATTGGAAAGGTTCCAATATACCAATGGTTGTTAAGTAAGTCATAATATATTTTTCATTTAGTGGAAATGATTACTTGGATCAATAAGTTCTTTAAAGAACTTGGAATAATTATTTGCATTGTTTAAGATAGCAATGTGCTATGAAATATTAGAGTCATTATGTATGTAAAAGGAGTTAAGGTCTCATTAAAGCTCCAAGCAACTATTTAGGCAATTTTCTTAATTATGTTGATAATTAAGATAAAATTTGTAAGATTTAAGTAAATATTCACTATAAAGAATCTTATAGAATTCTCTGATTAAGCCACTGCCCCAACAGTAGTATGATCGTCATATGGTACTATGCTATAAGATAATTAAACAATTAGCTTGATACAAGTGGTAGATTGTTGGTTTATGCCCTACAATTAATCGGATGGTTGTACTTTAGTGACAAAATATTTAAAAGACATCCTTTAACTTATATATGTTTAGATGTATGTGACAAATTCCATGAAATAATTATACATTACAAATGAAATTATGATGAGATTATAATTATGAGATTCATATTGCATTTCTATATTAGCCTTAAATTGTTTATAGTTATTGTTCTATTAAGAATGGACATTAATATAACATAAAAAGACGAGTACATGTTATTTTTTTTCTTGTGAAGGATGTAGTTGATCTCATAGTATGAAGTATAAAGATAAAAAAAAAATGGGTTCTTGCTAGAGAACAAGTTCATTGAAATAACCTCATATAAGAAATCTATTTAGAATATTACTTGTATATTTGAGGAAATTATTATTGTGATGATTATATAAGTGATATTTTGACTTGAGATCTCCAAAGTTATCTTATATAGGGATTGATATATTTTGGAGATACTTAAAAAATGTGTGGTTGTTTGCTAAAGAACAAGTTCATTGAACTCACCCCATATAAGAAATCCATTTGAAACATTATTTATATATTTTTGGAAATTCTTATTATGATAATTATTCAAGGGATATGACAAGAATATGATCAAGCCGTGGAATAAGTACGAATTATGATTCTTTCTTTATTATGATTTATGCATTAATCTTTTTATAGAATTTTAATGATGGCTTTCATAAAATCAAAATATTTATTCCTTTGTGTGCAAGATCATATCTTGGCCTGATTTCCCAACAATACATAGGCAACAAACTTATACTAAAATCGCACCTACTCTTTTATAGGACAATCTTACTTAGGTCCGTTTAAGCAAGACTTAGCTTTTCCATATGATCATTGACTAATGAAACTTGTTCTCAGATGCTTAACAACCATCGTAGTAATAACTTTCACACTTGAGTAAGAATAATAACTTTCACACTTGAGTAAGAATATTACAAAAGTAACAAGTAATAAAATGCAACAATAAAAGAAATTAAGAGATACGACAAAGCCAAACTTTACTACTTCTCCTAAAGTAGACAAAGGAATGTATCTCTTAATGCATTCTCCCCTATATATGTGTAGTAATAAGGCTCAAATGAGCTATATATAGGCACTTCTAGCCTAATGACCAACTTACATATTAGAATCCTAGTTGAACTAAACTAGCTAGATCACCTTTATCGCTATCAGATTACATCACATTAACTAACTAGATGAAAATCTAATACAGATAATACTCTATCTAATAAAAAAAGTTACATCCTAACTATTATAAGAGATTTTATTGAATTTGAAAAGATATATCTATATTTATAAAGATTTTCACTATCTTCAGATGAACCTCCCACACGATCTGTATCATTTAGAGCTGATGTATATACCATGTAATCTTATTCACCACATTATCTAAGATCTCCTTATGATCTCTATCCATTGGGATGAATCATCTAAACACAAGCCTTTCATATCACATTGGTCTAATTCAATGCTTACCTATATCAAGTTCATTAGCCATGGTCTATTCATTTGAGTATATACTAAGTCCTTCATCAATATTCATTCATTATTCCTTTCATGTTAAGCATCTACCATAAGCTTGGTTACTAATCCAATCTTCTCTACTAAATATTGAATGCAAACATTAATCCGAAGGTCTCTATTTTGGTTGTAATGGGGCCAATTTAAAGGTAGGAAAAAATATATAACCAAGCTTTAAACCATATAACTAATTGAGCATTTAAAATGAAACAAACCAATAAAACATAAAACATATAATTTTTTCTTTTCAATTACAAACTTTGCCCTACCAATCTCACTTACTTTTCCTTTCTCCCTTTCTTTTCATTTTTTTCCTTTTTTCTTTTTTGTTACCTTTGCAATTTCTACTTCTCTTTTTTTTTTTCTTTTTCTCATTTTTTACTTGATGTGATTTGTTTTTTTTCCCTAATTTACAACAACATCAATTCAAAAAGGGAAAAATGTGGACAACAAATTCCAATTATTACAACCCAACCCATCCCTAACTTATAACCTAACTATATGCCATGTTTCTCCCATATTTATTCCCTATAGTCAATTATACCTTTTAAATGCTCAACTTGCCCTTATGGCGGATGTAATGAAAAGAGATTAGCAATCAAGGACAAGGCTCAAATTTTGGTTTTAACCAAAAAAAAGTTTCATCTAAGCTCAAAGGAGCTTACTAAGGATAATATCATGGTGGCTTTTTAAGCTGTCAAGATAAATTTTAAATGTCTTCATCGATTCAATGCTTGCATAAGATTATGTAATCTTAAATAGTATTTGCAAGCAAGTTCTAGATTTGCTTAACCATAAAAGAATACTCTCAGCAATGAACACTTTTAACTGGTGTATAATATCTAAAAAAAGCTCAAATTCTTACTAAAGGATGGTCTCATTCATCTATCACAACACGCTAATACCCTTTCAGTTGAAATCCAATTCAATCAGTTTAAGGATGCAAATATATTAATTCACTCATATTATGCATTTATAATCCCCATCAAGTTCATTTAATAACCAAGCATCTGTAACTATTAAACAAGAAAAAAAACATATAATGTACAAACATACACTGTTAACATCATAAGAAAATAATTAAAGGATCTGAGATGCAAGCAACATAAATAGAGACAAAAAACCAAACTAAAAATAATTTAGCTATAAACAATAAAAATAATAAAAAGAAAAAGATAGAAATACAATACTAAGATGAAGGTAGACGGTGCCTGAAACGATCATTTAAATTCACTAAGAAAGTCCTCATCTTTGCTGTGTTAACCTCAATCTTGTAGAATCTATCATTCATTTGCTGTTCAAATGCAATAAGTTGATTAAACAATGATTGATATTCAACAAAATAAGGAGCAATGTTCCATTGCGTAGCTTCAGGTGGCAAAACATCATCCTCTTATATACCTTCAGCTACTCTGATGTGACTACGGTTACTACTTGAAGCTTCTACTATGTCATCATTAACAAGAGCATAACGGTTATTTTATTGTTTAATATATCTTCATACACACCAAAATTGCAAGTTTAAACTAGAGTTGCCTGAAACTAATTGCATAACTGTTCTCTCATTTAGTAAACCAAGATGCTTTGCAATTTGGGTGACAAATGCTCCAACTACTGTTTTACTAGTTCTAGCTTTAGCCACATCCATTGGATACATACTTAACCATAACATAAAAGTGTTTAGTATGCACCATACACCACAACACAAACAATTATGCTTTAGAGATCGCACCTTGGCTATCTCCTCTATTAAATAACGTAGAAGTTAAAAACTATGAAGATAGCAAAGGCTAGGGTCCACTAAAGCAGACGATTTAAACCTACATAGAGAAAAAACATTTATTGAATTAGTAATTTCATTCCAAAACTCTATAGGCCTAAAATCATCATGGTAATCACTATGTGAAAATCCAAATATACTATTCAGTACATCTAAAGTAATAACATGCGGCATATTCATCAATCTAAATGTTATATTATTCACAATGCCATCTTTGTTAAAGATCAACTGTAAAACAGTCAAAAATTCAATAGTTAATTCATCGTATGAATTTTTTTTCTAAATTCAACAAATATATCCCATCCTATGTTATGCAACAATTCGTTCACTTGGTTTGCTATTCCTAATTCATTAATAGCTCCATGATCAATAAATCTGTTGCATAATCTAACAGTCTTTTAAAGTTGCATACCTTAACTAGCACTCACGACTGTCAAATTGAAGACAAGGATTACTTAACATGTGTTGGATAGGAAAAACAAAGCATTCCATATTTGAAGAAACAGTAGATTTCAAAACTTTTTAGAAATATAAATTGCAGTGGAAGCAATATATCCAAATCATCATGACAATCTATACATAGTATGGTATAAGGATAATAATAAATATAGACAAGATAGAGATTAAAACTGACTCCTTTGCTACAGCTTTCACTTCTCGCTTTGCTATCCTCTCCTTCTTGTATCCAACCTTAGCTTTAGCCTTGCTTTTGTATCCTTTCCTTTGTCAATCTTTCCCCTCCTTATTGTTGTATCCTCAACCAATTTGATCTACCACTTGCTCTTCTTGGACAACTTAGTTAACAAGATCCTTTGGTGGGAAAGGAGAAGAAATATTTGGAGGAGATTTTTCTTAGAAGAAAGAAGGAAACAATGAGACTCTTCTCATTCAAGGTTTCGGCCA
>JANJEY010000001.1:35505432-35517091 GCA_024703695.1 Erythroxylum cataractarum | reverse complement strand
TGAAAGCAAGATAACGAAACAAACGTGAAGAAAACCCGCAGTCTGTTGATCCTGAGTACTTATAGAAGATCAGTCGAACGAGTGTTCCAGCCAACGCCTGACGCGTGGAGAAAATCCGAGCCGAGCTCAGACACGTGGCTGGATGTGAACAGAGGTAAATTAGGGTTATTAGAAATTCGGAGCAGCGCAATAGTTGAAAGGACATGTGACAGTTGCACAACGGTTACAAATTCTAAATATCTATCAAAGGTCACACGCCGTCAGTAATAATTACTTCGAGTACCTTCACGCGCCCAATAACGATGTCCACCCGATCTACTTTGGTGCGATCTATCATGCAACAAGCACCTAGGCCGATCGATCTTGGCAATCAATCGGCCGATCCCAATACGAACAATCGCGCGCTATACATTGATACCCAATCGGTCGAGCCTATTACGAGTTGTCCTACGGACGAGCTACAAGACCCTTACATACTCCTTCGACCCTTCTCCTTGCTCAGACTCAAGGAGTAGGGGGCTTATGGTTGGGTCGATCGTGCTGGGTCCGAACCCAATCATAACGACCCATGGGTCGATCGATCCATCTTTCAAGGATTGGTCTCACGCCTATCAGCTATGCTAGGCCCAGGCCCAGTCCATGCATCCACAACCCACTCACAAGTGGAAGTCTCCCATGCATACGTAAAGACTTAAACCTAGCAACCATCTCATATATAAGATACAGCTTTTCCATGATACGGGTACGTGATCATAACCCTAGTTCTCTCTGCTTACAACGATCCTACCCTCACAAAAAGACTAACTTGAGCGTTGGAGGGGTTTGCCGGATTCCAACCCTCGGTGTGCCTTGTGTTGTTTTGTAGGAACTCTTGTTGAAGACAGTCAAACTTATGGACCCAAACTGCAACGTGAAGCCTCGCCAGAATCAGGTTGAACCATAATTAATATTTTTAACTAATATTACCGATCTTCACAATTCAACCCTACTAAATTTACCGGATATTATCACCATGCATCGCGCACAGTATTACTCTACTAGTAATGACATACTAAAGAAGTTGGACGAAAAGACTTGACTTACGAGAACGAGGGAGAGGAAAGCAAGTCATTGAATTAAGGATTTGAAAGGATCCCTAATCTATATAATTCATAAATTTAATTATTTTAATTAAGGAATATATTAGTAAGAGAATTTAATATTTTAATTAACATAATACATATTAATAAAAATAAATATAAATAATTTCTAAAAATATTATTTTGTTACATGGCAATATAATAAATGATATTTTTGTTACATGGCGCAAGCTATATTTCCATGTAATAAAAATATTATTTATTGTCTAGAATTTTTTTTTTAAAAAAAATATTGCATCATTGTTGACATAATATTTAATTAATAAAAAGTTAAGTCTTCAAAATTTTCGACCTCTTTTAAACATTTTAAAAATGTTTTGAAAAAAAAAAAGGGACGCCCAAGCTTGGAACAACGCATCACTGTCCCTTCGACCGGCCTTGATTATGAAAGGTTAAAAAAAAAAGTGGCGGTACATCAGGCATTGCCTTCACAGCTTGTCACATCTAGCCGCCCTTGGATTCCAACCACCCATTGACAAAATGCATTCTGAAGATGACGAGTGTGATGCTGACCTTTAAAAGAACATAAATATTCCAAGACGAAAAGAGAATCCAAAAACACACAGCTATAACGTATTACTTTTATTGAATCCAAAATGGTGGTATAATTTTTTTTTTGAAATACATCGACACATCACCATATTTAATCTTGGAATAACATCAACGACAAGGAATGAAAAACAACTATACAAATACCCATCATCACTTCACCCTCGATATAAATCTCTATTCACAAAAAAAAAAAAAAGAAAAAAAAAAAACAACTGACCTCAAAACACAAAAGTTCTCACATGGAACTGGTTTAAACAACGCTGGAATGGCTCCGATGGTGATGGTGGCGCTTGCCACTGCCAAATGTGACAGGATCGAATGATTTGAGCCTCTCAGTTTCCCGAGGAACTAACACACACTCGGGCAGAGGAGCCTTGTATCGGGTTCGATCATAGCAATAAGAATATGTCATGTACTTTCTCCTAAAACTCTCCATCTTAATTCTCTCCGAGGATGTCATCCTGGCAGGAATTGCTTGAGAACTGTGTGCCTTGTCACATTCTGAAAACTGATCGATGGGGTCAACAGCGCATCCATGAAGCAAGAAGCCTGAGAATTCAGCGACATATGGGGCATATTTATAGTTCATCCGATATTTGCCTCCATTGGTGGCCCAAGCAGATCCATCCCATATTGTTGCATACAAAGACATTGGCTTGGAAGGAAAGTCCCCACCCATAGCCATTGTTCTCTTTATCTCTCTAATGGGAATATTATCCACAAAAAATCTACCACAAAGAAAACAAATAAGGAGCAGAACAGATCAGCTTCCATGTTCGACCAACACACCTGAGTCGTCTTTCAAAATAACAAGTTATATCACAAACAGATACATCGGACCAAGTTTTATTTAAATTATTCTTATGGTTGAGAAAAGATTCTGCAATTCAAATTCACATCATTTTCCACTTAGCAAACAAAGAATCAGCCAATTTTAGCTATTGTGACAGAACAGCGGCAGCAAAAGAACAGACAACATTCTGTACTATTTCCCAGTTACAAGTGTCTCTGCATATAACCCACAACAACGAATGTAAATTTTCAAGCTACACAGTATGTATTCATTAGTAACAAAATGGTTAGTTAAGCACCACAAACGCCACCAACAAGAACACCACACAGATAGATAAAATTTATCCAAACCCACGGTTGGTTTTCAAGAGGAAAAAATGGTGGCGAAATGGATTTCGCTTACATGATGTGGGAATCAGTCCAGAGAATGCTGTATTGATGGAAGTCATCAGATGGATCAAACCAGAGGCCATATCTCTCTTCTCTACCGGTACTGGTGCTACCATTGCCATAAATATTTGTCTGTATCCTCCAATCTTTGCCTCTTATATTACCCAAGAACTCGAAGTCAATTTCGTCATGGCTTTTCTCAAATCTATCAGCATTTGACATCTGTCAGAGAAGCGAACAGAAAACTTAATTTGTTGTTTATTTTCGATAAAGATTACCTTGGTCTAAGCTGTGGAGCTCAAACAAACTGCAATCGAACAGAAGTTACTGAAACAAGACATGAACAGACAACGAGCGAAATATCTAGATGATGTTGTTGGGTAAGAGTTTCTAACACTCTACCCTATGAATTGGAAAACAGAAGTAAAATTTAAGAACCACTCGTTGGTTCTTGATGAGCTAACCAGAGCATGAAATTTCTTCATGGTTAAAAATTTAGAGAAACATACTTGTTACATCAACTGAAGTAAATTGAAGATTCAATATAATTCCGCCTTTAATTACCGATCAAAAAAACAAAAACAAAAAAACTGCCTTCAATTGTCACTTAAAGAGTCTCGCACTCTAGATTTACTCACATAAAAAGCAACCACAACTCCAGCAGTATAATCAGCAGGTAGCTTGATAGACGCACTGAAGTATCCATGGAGATACAGGTCATGGGATACGAATCCAGAACCTGTACACAAATCCAAATAGATCCTATAAAAAAACTGCAAAATAACCAACAAGTTAAGTAAAACTAGATGTGAGAATAAGAAGACAGGTAAGTGACCTGTTCTTTCGTCAAGGGCTAAATGAACAGCCTTTCCATCTCTATGAATAACAAGATTATCATCCCCAAAAAGTTGGGTGTACCCTTCATCAAAGGCAATGATAGGTAAATTTCTTTCAGACCCAGAAACAACAACAGCAAGTAGGGTGCATGTTAAGAGAAAACGAGAACCGAAATTAGTGCACATCATGTTTCTGTGTAAAGAGGTGTGGTTATTTGCTTAACCTTTTTATAAGTGTAGGGAGACACAGTAAGGACTAAGGGGCCTCTCTTTGTCGCAATGGTTAACGGTTAGAAACCACAAATATATATAAGACTGAAGAGAAAGATGAACGTTATTTTGTTGTCCCGAGGACCATCCCTCTAGAGCCGTAGAGACAGGCTGACAAAACGTAGAACAGCCAAGGTAATTTATGTGACATAGAAAGAGACAGAGAAGGGCTGAGTCTGAAGTCGGAGCTGTTTTTGTTTTAATGTTGATGAAAGTGTTTCATGGATTTCTTTTGTAATTTCTATCCTTATATTTTTTTTTTCTGGGTAAGAATTTTTTTCCTAATTATCTTTATATTTGCATGGAAGGCCAACAAAGCTGATTGAAACATATTAGACTATTTTTCACGTTTTAAGAATTTCTACCTTCCTTTTCTTTTTCTGTCGATGGACTGATTTTTGACTTCATCGTTGTCAGAGTTTTGTTTTCTTTTCTTTATATATATGCGTTATATTGAAGTAGCGTATATATATTCCGTCATACTTAAATTTCACGTTTCCTTAGTCGAAATACAATTGGGATCATTTTACAATCAGTTGTCAATTCAAAGCATTTTAATAGAATTGAAACAGATGTCTTAAGAATTAACATAAATTAATTTTGATAATAATTATAGACAAAACTTAACATTTATAGAAAGAATTGGCTACTTCTGTATAACTGTTGTCATGGATGCCATTTCTCATTTTAGAGACAGAGAAGATACATGTTCTCAGTATTCAACCCAAACTTCTTCGTCATATTTCCTAATTGTAATTATTCTACGTGGAGTGATTTCGGCACTTAGTCTTCTTTCCGCAAAGAATGAAAATTAGAGCTTTGAAGACTTGCAAGAGGCACAAAGTGAAGTGACCAAGGAAAACCCACTATCCATTGCTTTTGAGATAATTTCTTATTAATTCTTTATTGGACAAGTATTAGGAAAAGTCTCTTCCCTCAGTTGCCCACCAGATAAAAACCCTCAACAACGGAACCAATTTACTGATCTGCCTGCAAGGGCCCACCGTAGTGGAATTAATTGGAACGCTCCCATACCATCAACCCGACAGGAATCGCGTGTGGGCAACGTCTATATTTCGGCGCATGGCTCCTCATTAAAGTATCACGGGAGGGTTTAGTTTTTTTTTTTCAAAAATATTAATTGAACGATTATATTTTTAAATATTTAAAATGGACCCTAAATAAATTTATTAGCATATTATTTTTATTTTTTAAATAAAAAGTTGAACAAGTAGGACTTACTTCTAAAATACATAAGAGCAAGTCCCACTTAATGTAAAATGTCAACTGTCTTTATGATTAATTTTTAAAAAATAGTAGAACTCATTTTTAATTAAAATATAAAGATATCGGACAAATAATTATTTCTATCAAAATTTTTCTATCATTTAGATTTTATTATAAAAATTCAAATGCAGTTTTCACGTTATTACGAACACACCCTACTAATTACTAATTACAAGAAGACTATTAATTCAGTGTAAGCTGCCGATATTTATTTGTGTCAATTGAAAATAATATTCGAGTTGGAGGAGCAGTTTTAAATTTCCATAAATTACATCATGCTATATACAATCCTTTTATTTTCAGAAAAAGTTGTTGCGGTCCATATTTTGTTTTCACTAATCTTCTGATTTGATAATTGATGAAATTATTCCACTATATTTTGTTCTATTTCGAAAATTTTACTATATAATAATAATAATAATAATAATAATAATAATAATAATAATAATTGCTTAAACACTTCTGTAAACTTGGCAGCTTTCTATAGTATAAATTTTGAACTTCTTGTGTCAACTCCTAATTTTATCGAAACTAATTCCTACCCCTTTATTTATGTAAATTCAATCAATTAGTTTAGTATCCAAATTAAAGCCCTTGTCATGGATGTAGAATGCTAGTATTTCAATCACTCTACACAATTACTAAGCAAATTCTCTTCTCATGAAAATAAAAAATTATGATAATGATGTTCTGTCGCCATATTAAAATCTATTACGTAAACCTTAGCTGCTTTATATATTGATAATTAATATAATTTTGTTTAACTGAACTCCTAATATACCTTCTTTATTTTATGCCATTTAAAATTCGTAAACATAATACTAATTTGCAGCTTTTCTTAAAGTTATAAAATTATAATGCTTAAATTTTTAGAAATATATATTGTTATGATGGCCTAACATTTTTTCTTATCCTAAAAAATTTCACACAATATGCACATTGAGTTTGTAATTTTGTATTTTAATTATAAGACTATTAGATAAAATTTAAAATTAAATCTATTTTAGAAAATATACAAGTAATTTCTTAAATTTATATCAATGTGAATTACATAATATTTAATTGGGAAGAGTATCACTTTAAAAATTGTTTGACTTTAATTATATATTTATTTTTATTTCAGTATTTATCCTTTGATTAAAATTTTAAATATATTTGTATTACTACTAATAACAAAACACTAAATAGTTAGAGATAAATTAATTTTTAATTCACAATAAGTTTATAATATTAAATAAAATATTCGTTAAGTTGATGTTTCTACAGCTGCACCGCATTGAAAAGTCCCAACGTTTTCAGAAAAGGTCCCACCGATTCATCCAGTGCCTCGACTTTAACGCCGTTAATTGAGGGGTCAAATCCCGTAAAAGAAAAAAAGAGCAGATACAATTTGGGTGGACAAGATGCCGACAATAACGGCGTCACAAATTTTCACTCAAGTGCGTGGCATGTGAACCCTAGCTTTCACGCGTCCTCAACAAGAATCGGAAAAAGGTATTTCTGTAGGTATTTTTACTCGATAAATGTGCATTTTCAGGGGAACTGCCTATTGCTTAGCTTCGTGCATGTTTGAATGGTATAGCCAAATTGTGCTAATCTACGCTTTAAGGCCTTGTTTGTCGATCACTTAATTACATTAGCCCTTTTCACTGATAATAAATTATATCAGTTAATTTAACTAGTAAATAAGATTAATTATTTATTTAAAAATATTTAATAAAATTAGTTGTTTAATATTAATAATTTATGTGTAAAATAATTTATAAGTATATGACTTAAAAATAAAGATTTAAACACATATGAGTATTATATCTTAATTTTTTTAATATTTTCATAAAAATTTAAAAATTTAAATTTAGAAAATTAAATTTATAAATCTA
Organism: Erythroxylum cataractarum; assembly: GCA_024703695.1. Lineage (NCBI taxonomy): Eukaryota > Viridiplantae > Streptophyta > Magnoliopsida > Malpighiales > Erythroxylaceae > Erythroxylum > Erythroxylum cataractarum. The sequence continues at coordinate 35,509,945 of JANJEY010000001.1, read as the reverse complement.
ATAAAAAACATAAAATATATTATAACAATAATAATAATCAAGTTTATTGTGCTAACATATTAACTTATTAATCAAGTTGACGTTTACGAAATTAGTATTTGGATAAAGGAAAACAATAATAAAAGATCATAGCATAAATAATTTATAATAATTTTTAATATAATTAACTTTTTTAATTTTTTTGCTATTACAAAGCATTCTCGTCAAAACACAACATATTGAGTTCAATCCGTCAATTTAATAAAGTGGTCACTAAATATGATTATTAGTAGTGACGGTTGTTAACCTAGCAAGTTGGCGTAGTTGGCACATACCTTCATCACTTAACCAAGTGATTTTAGGTTCGATTTCTGCCTTTGATCAAGTGCCCGCGCGGATAGCCCAGTTGATCATTGGGAAGGAAAATGAGTATAAAGTATTGGGTTTGAGTTTCAGCAGTGGCAGTGTGGGAGCTCATCCAATGTAGTGATTTCTTGTACACATCAAGCACTGGGCCGCCTTTCCAAAAAGTTAGCTAGGATCAAACCGTGATTTACCTCCCTCACACAATATCGAGCCAGAGTGTGGGGGCGTCTAGAGTGACGTTATACCTTTTGAGTACAAGATTAATTACTGACTTTGCTAAGCGGACATCCTCCGGGCACACAAAAAAAAAAAGTTATGATGACTGTTAGTATCGAACAAAAATATGCATTACGGTCTTATGAATGATCCCTCGGTTAGTATAAATTCTTCCAGCAATTGTGATTGATCAGTTGACCAGGAAGTTGAGATTCGCCGTGGTTGACTATGATAAAATGAGCAAAGTTGACTTTTTTCAAATATCAAACAGAACTGGACTTCCCTAAAACGCATAAGCCAACTCACAGGCGCTGATCCTTCTGCAAATTTAAGACGGAGAAGACGAATTTCCAAGTATATATTGTGCAGTTGACCGATATATATAATCCAGAGTTACTTTTTCCGAACAAATTGATCCTATTTTTAATAAATAATTTATAAAAATTAGTGAAGCAATTTATATAATTTTAGCAATAATTTTACGGTTTACAATTACATGATATTTTTTAGTATTTTATTTAATCGAGGAAACATAATTTTTATTTAAAATTTTTCTATTAATTATGTTCTCACTAAAATGTTTATAATTAAAAATACAAGAAATCCAATATTTATCAGTTATTAATAAATTAATTAATATTACGTATTAACAAAATACAAATACAAAAACTTAACAAAAGAATAATAATTTTATAATTTGTTGATTAATAGTAAAACATAATCAAATTATCATTAATTACTTACTAAAATAAATTATAAATAAAAATTAATCATCTTATTCATTAGCAGTACATTAAAAAATGAAATTTTTAGAAAAAAATTAACTTTCTATCATATTAGATCGATAATAATATATTATTAATAAAATAAAAAAAAATAGCATTGCTTATTAAATATATATTTATACTTTTGGTACAAGTAAACAGGATGAAAGGAATATATCTTTTGTTCTCCTACTTAATTCCTCCTTGATCCTTTTTGATCTCACCCGTCCGATACAATGCATTAGATGGTTGAGATCAAGGGGAAATAATGAAGTATAAATCTAATTGCGTGCGCAGAAAAAATTTGACCACGTTGACATTGTGTCAATATTTTTTTAATAGAGAAAGTTCGCAAAGGGTTTCTAGGAGATATTACAGTAAACAGGAAGACATCCTATGAGAATTTTAAATATCATTATTATAATAGAATATATTTTTCTTTAGAATTAAATTTTAATTTTATAAGTTATAACGATTCTAAAAATATATTAATTTTCATGTAAAGAATTATACTTTGCAGAGAAATTTGAAAGATTTGGATATGATTAATTTTAAAATAATTTTATATTATGGATATAAATTATTTTAATGATAAACCTTAATCCATTATAATCAATATTAAGTGTTAGTTATTTATGCGTTAAAATACATGTAATAAAATTCAATCTAAAACCTCAATTTTGATATTGATCAGTTATAACTCTGTGTGAAGATATTAATGTTATTTTTTAACATTAATATAATATATTAATTGTTATAATAAAATTCAATATTTTACTAATCAAATTCACTATAATACAAATATTTGGATAATAGTTACAATAACATTATCTTAAGTGCAAATTTTTAATAAATATATTAAGATATTTTATTGTCATACATTAAGTTTTATAACATATGCTAACTTTTAATAAAGTAATAAACACCTTCACCATAATATATAAAAAAATTATAATGAAATAATTGCCAGTCGGAATAAATTCCTCTCAAAGGCAGGTGCGGTACAACTTATCTCTTTTATTTTGAGGAATATAAATACTCCCTGGAGTGCTCAATTGCTTTTACCAAGAAGGTTAATGAAGGAGATCAAGAGAAGTATTAAAAATTTGCTACGGACAGGAGAAGCTAAATGTTCCAAAGGGGCTAAAGTTAATGGAATGATTTATTCCTAATTAAAGTAGTAAAGGATGTTGGCATGTTATCCTTCCAAACCATGCAAAATATTATTTTTTTGGAAAAAATAATTAATTTATTTATTCAAAAAGGTGAAATTCATCCAACAATGGGAACATAACAGAACATCAAACTACATATTAAGATAATAATTGTAAAGCATTGCTACGTTAAGAGAAACTATTAATCACGTAGAGATGAGTGCTGTAATCTTCAATTCAAACTTGAGGTAAAATCTTATCCAAGTGGATTTGTTGAATTGTTCAGAATTTCCAAATAACTTTGTTGGATCCTGTTTTCAGAGTCCAACATCTAGAGTCGTAAACTTTGAGCTTGTGTAGTACCTTGTGAGGTGATTTTTAATAACCCTAAATAATCATCATCCTATAAGAGTGGAGGCCTACACTAATCAAACATCAAAATTACAATTTGACTTTATTAAAGAAAATCTGCAGCTATGAAACTCTAGTTCATTTTGAAGCCAGGAATCATCTCAATCGGAACTCTACAGCTTGAGATATACTTCGAAAATTAAAGCATGCACATACCACAATTATCTTCTCCCAACTGACCCTTCACTTTCTCTCTATCAAAAATAATCATGTAAACTCTAAAGGATACAAAATTTTATGGAGAGATAGGCAAAGATGTTGAAAAACCATTGCTTTAAGAATCACTTCATTTGGAGGCCGGATGAGGAAGTTATGATCAAAAGAATCCAACACGTTTATGCCTTTACTAGAATTGTACATGTCTTGGCGCAAATACCATAAGTTTTGCTACAGATGTTGGATTGATTTTGTCTTAAAACCATTTGAAGGAGGGCCTCGGAATCTACAACTTTCATGAGTACTCAAAGTGAGTTTCGGCCTCTAAAAGGGTCAAAACTACAACAAAAGAAGGAACTAAGACGATGTTGACGTCATCTGAGATGATTAAGAAAAAATGGGTATAACTTTCTGTAAAGAAATTTGATTCAGGTGTTATTTAAATGAATATAAAGAGGACTTCAAGATCTACAACTCTCATGAAGACCTCAAAGACCAATTCTATCATCTAGAGGATAAAATTTGGACAAGAAGATATTCTAGCTAAACTAAGATGATGCTGACGTCATGAGACGATTGCTGACGTCATGAGACGATTGCTGACGTCATCAGAAAATAGGTATAACTTTCTGTACAGACCTCGGATTCAAGTATTCTTTAGATGAATAGAAAGAGAATTTTAAGATCTACAACTTTTATGAAGGCCTCAAAGACCAATTCTACCATCTAAAGGATCAAATTTGGACCAGAAGATGTTCTAGTCAAACTAAGACAATGCTGACGTCATGAGACGATTGTTGACATCATTTGAGATGATTTAGAAAAATAGGTATAACTTTCTATACATAACTCAGATTTAGGTGTTCTTTATATGAATAGAAAGAGGATTTTAATATCTACAACTTTTATGAAGACCTCAAAGACCAATTCTATCATCTAAAGGATCAAATTTGGACCAGAAGATGTTCTGGCTAAACTAAGACTATGCTCACGTCATAAGACGAATTGCTGATGTCATGAGATGAATTGGAAAAATGGTCATAACGTTTTGTACAGAACTCGGATTCAGCTGTTCTTTAGATGAATAGAAATAGGACTTCAAGATCTACAACTCTCATGAAAAACTTAAAGACCAATTCTATCATTTCGAGGATCAAATTTGTACCAAAAGCTGTTCTGGCCAAACTAAGACGATGCTGGCGTCATGAGACGAACTGTTGATGTCATACTGAGATGCAAAACTAAGACAAAGCAATAAAAGGGCATAACTTTCACTACAAGTTTTGGATTGAGGTCATTTATGGACCATTGTAAAGAAGACTTTTAGACCTACAACTTCTATGAGACCTCATAAACTATTTTTGCCTCTATAAAGGTTAAAATTTTAAAACAATGCAGCTGTCTCGAAAGTTCACCCTATGCAACAATACCAACTTCAAATGATCATAACTTTCTACTACGATCTCC
>JANJEY010000001.1:35361040-35372368 GCA_024703695.1 Erythroxylum cataractarum | reverse complement strand
TATGAAAAATATGAATGTGAAATTCTATAGTTGTGTGAATGTGAAATATTGTGAATGTGCTTTATGAAATAAAGTTCAATGTATGCAAATTGTGTTATGTGACTGGGTGTACCATCGATGATGGTCACTCACTGAGTTCGCAAAACTTACCCAAAATTTACAATTATTTTTCAGGACCTAGAAGAATACCTCGTTAGGCAACAGGCGTATAGCATCTGCTTGAGTGAGAGAAGAGGTCGGGATCAATTCGCGTCTGCATTAGTGTCTGATAAAATTGTATTTTCTGAATTTTTATATTACTGATTAGGTCAATTTGTAAGTCAACGGACTGAAATAATTTCTATTTATGAAAAGGGCCCATGTGGCCATTGTATTTACCGGTGAATGTGTATGTTAATTGTTTCCCGCATAGTGTATGTTTATGTTTTAAAAAAAATTATACTGAGTTGTGACTGAGTGATGTAGCACGCCACCCTCGCAGGGCACGGACTCGGATATCACCATCGATGTCGGGTTTGGGTCATGTGAGAGTGGGGTGTTACATTTTGTTATAATTAAGCCTATTATAAAAAGTATGGATTTACATCCAAAGTGGTAAACCATGATATGGGTATTGTCTTAACATCTCCTTAAACCACTCTCATATATCAAATGATTTAGAATTCACATACGAGTTAGAGAAGATATCGTTCCTCAACTTAGTAGTCTTCATAGGTGAAAAAAACTTTAATACAAACTTCTCGGCCACTTGATCCCATGTAGTAAGTGATGATTGTGGCATCGAATTCAATCATTGCTTAATCTTTACCTTTAGTGAAAATGGGAATAACCATAGTCTTATTGCATCACCATTTGCTCCATTTATCTTAAAAGAGTCACAAATCTCTAGAAAATTTGAGATGTGGGCATTTGAGTCCTCATCTCGTAGTCCATCAAATTGGACAGACTATTGCACCATGTAAATGATACTAGGCTCGATTTCAAAGTTGATGGCACTCATAATCGATCTAATGATGTTGGACTCCACTTTAGTTAAGCTTGATCTAACATAATGGAACAATGTCCTCTATTCATCTGCTATGTTGTGTGATTCCTCAGTTTTTACTTAACCTCCCAAGTATTATATTTGTCGATCTAACTTAGACTCTCTTAATTATGTCTTATGGATATTTTTGCGAGTTATTCTCTCAATTTTTGGATCTTCATTAAGTAGACTCACTGTATTACTATGGTTAATAAACTAACTAAGAGTTAAGATCTATAAGAAAAAAGAAAACTAACTAATCAATAAAATAAAATAAAATAAAATAGAAACTAAAATAAAACAAAATAAAGTAAAAATGGATAGATTAATAAATTATAAGCCTTCTAATATTACTAGTCCTCAGTAATGATGCCAAAAACTTGATTTGATAGATGTTATCAATGTTAAAAATATCACAAGTTCCTAATTTTACTAGTCCTCAGTATGATGCCAAAAACTTGATTTGATAGATTTTATTGATGTTAAAAATATCACAAGTATACAACGTAGCTGTAGCTAGCACAGGCAAGTACGAGTCAAATCTACGAAGACTATAAGCACTAATAATTACCCTTTTTCTATTATCTAACCTTTGAATTAGATTGTGCGTTTAATTAAAAATTAAACTAAACAACTAAACTAAGATTAAAAAATAATAAATGCAGAACAGGGAAAATAATAAGAAGATGTCAATATTAAACAATAGTTGTAGGTACTGAATCCCTCTAAAAACACTTAAATAATAACCTTTTATCATGCAGTTACATTATTTATTGAACCAAGAGAATTCCTATCTTATGTTAATATCTTTCTTAAGACTATTAACAACTAATCAATTAGCTGATTAACAAAAATCTTTCTAGTTAAAATCCCTAAGATTGCATTATCGATTTGTGAATTCCACTATTAGGTTTAACTCTAATCTGGAGGATTTATGTCAACCTATCTCTAGGTTTGCATGCAATTTCTTCCAATTATGGTAGATATATTCATACAAAAGGATTTTTCAATCTCAATTGTGCATAATCAAATCATGCACTATTATTCCTGATATATTACAACTAGAATAAAACACATAATTGAGTCGCAATAAACCAATCAATAAAATTCATCATCATCATCTTCATCCAGTCTGAAATCCCGCTATGAAGCGAGGTCTAGGAAGGTTCGATAGTACGTAGCCTTACTCCTACATAGTAGAGAGGCTGTTTCCGATAGACCCACATGCAAATGAGACAATATAAGCATGATGCAAGTTACAAAATCAATACAGTATTAAAAAATAAAAAATAAAAAATAAAAAATAAAATTGTATTAAATAAAAGATCAAGTCATATTGTTATCATAACCTAGGTTGCATCACACTCAGAAACTAAACAAGTTTATTTCCTACTCATAGAAAACAAAACCAATAACAAATATGTAGAAGAATAACTAAAGAACAAAAAAATTATAATTATAAATATCTATTTTTTTAATGAATATTCTTGGAAGTTATCAAATCTCGTGACGTATTCTTAATGTTTTCCTTGTTCCTTGATTAGAATGTCACCTATTTATGTCTATTACCACTCAAAACTACTTAAAAATTTAGCTTCTCTTATTTTGCCTTTGCTCGCATACTTTTATAGTAAAAACTATGATTTCTAGGTTATACATGATCAATATACATGGGTGTGTGAGTGATCATGTATCTCCAAAAATACCTGAATTTGCTATTTCACATTAAATATGAGTACATAATTATAATCAATTAAGTATTTATCAAACATCCCCACATTTAAGCTTTTTGGTTGTCCTTAAGCAAATCATAATCTAAATTATCAATCTTACAAGTGATTATGCAATAAGGGAAGTTCTATGACAAAGAGTGGGAAAAGCTACATATTCCATCTACTATGCTTCAAAAAATTTAATTCCAACCTAATAGAATTATTTCACAATTAAAAAGGAGCTTTTTTATGTTGTGTTTGTTTTGAAAAAGTTTCAATCATATTATTAGGCATTGAAGTTATTGTTTACTTTGATTGTGCAGCTTTGAAGCACTTGCTCACTAAGAAAGAAACAAAGGCAAGGTTAATCAGATGAATTCTCCTCTTTTATGTGTTTTATTGGAAATAAAATATAAGGGGACAAAAACTGTGCTGATTAGAAAAGAAGATGATATTCCTTTGAGAGAAACATTTCCAAATGAATATTTTTTTCCTACCAATTTGACTCCTCCGTGGTATGTAGATATTGTGAATTTTTTAGTTACTAAAAAATTATATATAGGTTTGTTAAAGGCTCAAAGGGATAAACTGAAGAGTGAAGCCTAGTACTGTGTGTGCCTAAGAGCGAGACGCCTTCTATCTTGACCTTCTATCATTCATATGCTTATGGAGGGCATTTTGGGGTAAAAAGGATTGCTTGTAAAATTTTGGAGAGTGATTTTCATTGCCTTTCATTATTTAAAGGTGCATATGTCTTTTGCAAGTCATATGACAGGTGCCAACGATCAGGTAGAAATTAAATGCCATAAACTCCCATTCTTTTTTTTTTAATTTTCTATATTTTGGCGATTGATTTTATAAGATTGCTTCCTTTGTCTTTTGTCTTTCATTAGGTCTTACTTGTAGGTGAATATGTCTCTAACTAGGTGGAAGCTAAAGTCACCAAAACTAATGACACTAAAGTCATTGATTTTTTGTCAGGTCTAACATCCTTTCTAGGTTTGGGTAGCCATGAGTCATCATAAGTGACAGGCAAACACATTTTTGCAATAGGGTGATAGAAAAGTTGCTCAAGAAGTACCATATTATGCACAAAGTTTTCACCTCCTACCATCCCAAACAAGTGGCCACGATGACGTATCTAACAAATAAATCAAGTCGATCCTAGAGAAAATAGTTCAAACTAAGAGGAATGATTAGAGATTGAGGCTAGAAGATGCATTGTGGGCCTATAAAAAAACCTATAAAATGCCAATTGGTATGTCTCCATATAGATTAGTGTTTGGACAGTCGTGTCACATTCCTATGGAGTTGAAACACAAGGCACATTGGGATATCAAGTGTGTTAATATGAATTTTAATAATGGAAGAGTGCATAAAAAAGCTGCAATTGTAAGAGTTAGAAGAGATGCGAAATAACTCTTATCAGAATGTAACAATATAAAAGGAAAATACCAAAGCTTTCCACGACAAGATGATCTTAAGGAAAAGCTTTGTTATTAGTCAAAAAGTGCTTCTTTATCATTCCGTACTCAAATTATTCCCAAGTAAGTTACGTTCTCATTGGGTCAATCCTTCTATGGTTTCCAATGTTTTCCTATTTGTTGTAGTTGAGATACGAAGATTAAATGTCATCATTTGAAGTCGTATTATGATGGATTCCAAACAGAGAATGTGGAAGTAGTGATACTTCAAGATCCATATGACATCACTTAAAGAGTGAAATATGGATTCAAACCAACAAAAATAAACAAAAGCACTGCTTAAAAGGCAACCCAAGGGGAGTTTGTTGTTTCTCTTTTACATTTTCGCTTTTATTGTTTTTATTGAATGCTTCATTTCTTACATTAAATATTACATTGGGGACAATGTAAGTTTTAAATGTAAGGGTGAGGATCCTATTTATCATGTGTGTTTTTAAGTTTGTTTCTTATATGTTTCAAGTTAAAAATAAAAAATAAACAAATAAAAATCATTTTCTCTTTTTCTATTTCTTCGACTATATACTTATAATTAGATAGTAGAATTAACTAGAAATAAAGTTCATGGCAAATTTAGGATGTATTTTTATTTTTGTGATTGGTCTATGTAAATTTTTTTTAGAAGAGTAATGACTAATGAGTAGATATAAGCTAATAAAATTTAGAGCCTTTTTAAACTGAAACATCTATATCAGTTTCATTATCTCTTATTCATGTGTAACCTTCGTGACATGCACTTTCTAACTTTGCCTTGATTTTCTATTCGATACTACATTTTTATCATACGAATTAACATGAAAATGATATCAACATTTTTTGTTTTTTGAGTTACATTAGTCAAATAACCTACTTATAATGTTATACTCCTTCATTAATGAATTTATTTTTATCTTATTCATTTTATCAAATATTCGTATCTTTTATATATTCATTTATTATAAAATCTCAATTTTTATAAATCAATTAAAATTTGTAGCTTCAATTAATTTAATTTCTCACTTTATGTGTAATCTTTTTTTTATTTCCTATAATTCTATCATCTTTCATCATGTACGTTTTATTTATTCATTTATTATGAATTTTTAATTTTTATTTATCAATTGAAATTTATAATTTCAATTAATTAAAATTTTCACTTTAATTTTTTTCATTTCTTATAGTTCTATCATCGTTTATTAATGAATTTAGTTTCATTTTATTTATTTTATCAATATATGTATATTTTATATATTTGTTTATAATAAAATTTCAATTTTTATTACTCAATTAAAATTTGTAACTTTAATTAATCGGATTTCTCATATTATATTTTTAATTAAATAAATTTATATTAAAACATTCTAAAAATTAAAAAATTATTAAAAAAAAGGTTGCCATCTCCGAGGGCCGTGGCGTTACTCCTTTGATAATCTATGAAAAGTCACATCTCAGCTTTTTTTTTATACAAGGGAAATCACAAATTACAAAAGTCAAATTACAAAGTACGTCAGGGGAGGTTACCCCAGGCTAAGTCTGCCAGAAGGAGAGTGGCACACCCAAGGGGTGCTATATCAAAAAAGGTGAGCCCTTGGCTCAAATTAAAAGCATGTGTCGCAAGCCAGTCCGCACACCGATTACCCTCTTGGTAAGTGTGTTAAGGGAGAACAACCCAGTTCCAGGTCAAGAGCTCATTGATGCCCCGGACAAGAGAACCAACAGGCAGTCCCAAAAATGGTTGCCCACTCAAGGCCCGAAACCAAGTGATGGTTTTGAAGGTTAATGAGGAGTCAGCCGGGGTGGCTACTAGTGAAGAATGTGGGAGGGAGGACATACGGAGGGAAGGTACGCCAAAGAGTCTACGCGAGGGGGCAGTCGCGAACAATATGGAGCGCAGTCTCCTCCAATTGACAATGGTAACAAGTTGTGCTCGTAGTAAGGTTATTGATTGGAGAGGAGGTGGTCGCGAGCCAACAGCCAGAGAAAGGATCGAATACATTGGGGCCCGGGCCACTGTCAAATGGAAGACCATAGGCGATCCGGGTGGGCACGGAGGGGCTCCAATAGCAACGAGTAGGCAGACGCAGTCGTGAAGATTCCAGAAGGGGAAGGTCCCTAGACGAGTTTATCAGCTCCAAGGTAAGACTTTGGGGGAAAGGTGCCCACGATGGACATCCAGATGGAGGAGGGGAGCAGCTGTTGAAATTGAAGCTAGTCCCAATGGCCATGGGAATCAACGAACTGGTGAACGCGACGGTCAAGGTTCGAGGCAGGGAGAGGGGTGATAAGATGCTAAGAAAGAGGTCCCACATTGGCTACCCAAGGGTCAACCCAAAATCGAGTCCGAAGCCCGTCAGCAATCATCCACCGCATACCATTAAAGACGTTGGGCCAGATGGCCCGGATGCCCCGCCACACCATGGAACCACCTGTACGAGGAAGAGCAGTAGGGTTATGGGTGGCATCAAATTGATATTTGGCCGATAAAATTTAGACCCATAAGGCGTTGGGTTTCGTGAGCAGAGCCCACCCTAATTTGGTGAGCAAAGCATCATTAGTGACACGGATGTTCCGGATCCCTAACCCACCCAGTTCTTTCGGTTAGCAAACTTGCATCCAGGGGACAAGGGGAATCCGTCGAGTGCCAGGGGAGGATCCCCATAAAAAGGCACAAAAAATCTTTTCCAAGCCATTGCACAATCCTCGAGGAAGTTGAATCGTTTGCATCGTGTAAGTAGGTAGAGCAGAGAGGACTGACTGGATCAAAGTTATGCAGCCCGCAAAAGACAAGAGGTTGGCTCGCCAACCAGAAATGCTGTGGTGGACATTGTCGAGGATATACTGGTAAGTACGTTTAGTGACTCGTTCATAAAGCAAGGGAACTCCCAAGTAGCGTCCGAGGTCTGGTGTCTGCTTGAATCCTAGGGCCTGGCTAAGAGTAGTCGCCGTAGTCGGGGAAATGTTCTAGGAGAAGTAGATGTGGGATTTGGCTTGACTAACGCTTTGACCCGACGCAACACAAAAATTAGCCAGGGTGTCCCGGATGATGGTGACCTGATGCATGGAAGCTTGAGGGAACAAAATGAGGTCATCAACATAAAAGAGGTTAGAGATGGGGGGGCATTGCGGCTTAAAGTGATAGATGAGATGGCCAAGGCGCTCCATGCACAGCACAAACAGGTAAGGTGAGAGAGGTTCACCTTGACAGATACCTCGAGAGGGGGTAAACGCGTCACCCAGAGCTCCATTCCAGTTGATCTGCATATGCACCGTGGAAACGCACTTTATGATTAGGTTGAGAAGGGAACTCGAGATACCTATGTTACTGAGAGTATCTTGGATAAAATACCAAGAAAGCTGGTCATAAGCTTTTTCCAGATCAACTTTAACCGCCAAAAAGCCCATTTTACTGGTTTTGCGCCTCATGGAGTGGATGGCCTCCTGAGCGATAATGATTTTGTCAACAATGTGCCAGCCTGGGACAAAGCTACACTGTTTCGGTGCTACAAGCTGATCTAGGTGGGGTTTTAGACAATTGACTATGACTTTGGTGATAGCTTTGTACAGGACCGTGCACAACGTAATAGGGTGAAACTGCGAAATCACCTGTGGGGAAGGGGTCTTGGGAATGAGGACCAAGATAGTACGATTCAGGCCTTGCTCCCAAATTTCATGGCGAAAAGTTTGCTATATGAATAAAATGAGGTTCGACCCAATGTAATCCCACTGGGATTGGAAGAAAAGAGCAAGGAAGCCATTAATGTCTGGCGCCTTGTGCGGGTTTATGTCAAAGAAGGCAGTCTTAACCTCCTCGAGAGAGACAGGGGCTATCAGATCCATATAAGCCTGAGGAGGGAGAGTGGGGAAGTACCGGAAGGGAGAAGAAAAGGCGGGATAGACAGGCCGGTGGTGTACAAGTTAACAAAAAAATTGCGAGCTATCAGGTGAATGCCCTTAGTATTAGAACTGGTATGACCATGGTCATCTCAGATGTAGTGGCAGTGTTGGGTACGGCGGCGTCTCGACGTGATCGTATGGTAATACCTGGTGTTTCGGTCTCCTTGCACTAGCCATTGGCTTCACGATTTTTGGTGCCAAAACAGTTCCTCTTGAACGAGGACTTGTTCAAGCTCCCTTTGTAGAAAAACTTCCAGGTCACGCAGAGAATCCGAGGGACTATGGTCTAGGTGGATTTGAATACCCCAAAGATGCGTCATAAGGCGTCGTTTGCGGTGAAAAATGTTCCCAAAAGAGCTGGCGTTCCACTGCTGAAGTTCGGTAGCCAAATGGTCGAGCTTAGCCGGAAGTGACGTAGAGTGAGGTTGCTAGTGGTCCTTGACAGTTTGGCCAAACTGATCATGGGTCAACCAAACAGACAGAATTGAAAAGTCCGAGTAAACGGGGAGGGAGCCTGAAGGGCCGCGAAAGTGATCAGGAGGGGCCGATGGTCAGATTTCAGGAAAGGAAGGGAATGGGCAGTTGTGCGAGGGAAGGTCGTCATCCGGGGATCCGAACCGAAGGCACGGTCAAGGCGTGCGTGAAGGGGACCCCTTTGCCAAGTGAATTTGGGTCCGATAAACCTGAGGTCATACAGTTGGCAGCAGTGTATGCATTTTTGAAAAGGAGGACTAATGCTAGAACAGAGGCGGGAACCACCACGATGATCAGCCCCGTCTAATTTGGCATTAAAATCGCCACCGAGAAGCCAAGGCATAGAAGTAGACTGGGCAATGTGGCGTAGATGGTCCCACAGGAAGTGTTGGAAAGAGTAGTTGGGACTAGCATAAATAGCAGTGAAAACAAAGGATGTACAGGCCCACTGGATCTGTACATGAATGAATTGGGGATGGGTTATCAGAATTCAAACTTGGGTGTCGGTATTCCATAAGGACCAAATGCCTCCGGAGGGGGGGCAATCATAGTAGACTCGACTATGTCATTCATCGGTGAATCAAGGGCAACAATGTAACATCACATCACTGATGGGAAGGATAAAATAGTAATTTGGAATGGATTATGAGTGTTTAGACTTATCTCGGCATGTTCATGCATAATATGGCCTCCATATATACATGAATAGAAATTTTTGCACATGCATATGATTGTACATCCATTGATGACATTTCCCGACATATGTGTTTATAAATGTGTTTATTGTGAAAATTATGATTTTGTGCTTCAAAATTAAATTGGAGTGGATTTTTGTGTGTTTCACATTTTTGAGAAATTTTAGAAATTTTTCTGAAAAATTTCGGAGAAAATTTCTAGACCGAAAAAATTACCAAGTGGCGATTTTTGGTACTAAAAATGATTGTCCAATGGCACTGGAAAATGAGATACATGATTTTAGGATTTATTATTTTGAGCCATTGGAATTTTGGGACAAAATTGGAGTAGAAATTGAATTGGAATTGGAAATGAAATAAATGAGTATTTATGTTGGACCCCGATTTTTGAGTGGAATTTAGAAATATTAAATGAACTTGAATGAGTGTGTTAGTATATGTATTGTGTTAAAGATGTATTTATGCTTAAAGGAAATTGATGAGAAATAAGTGATTGGTTTTGATGACTTTGAAATTTGAGTAGAGTTGTATGAGTTATGAAAGTTAAAGTGAATGAGTTGATTGAAATGGAGTTGAAAAGCATGAAATAAATAGTGAAAGTGTGAGAATTTGAGGAATTAAGAAAGTTTGATTTTTTGGTCATAGAGAGTTGACTTTTTAATTTAGGCAGAATTTGAGAAAATGATCTTCATGAAATTTGTAGCTTATGCTGAGAGTTTTCTGTCGTCATAAAGTTTGATATTTTTCGATCTCGGGAGTGAAAGTTATGATCAGTCAAAGTTAAGTATTATTTTACTTTGTTTTGTGAAAATGTCCATAAGTGTACATTTAGGTGTACTGCTTTGAGGATAATTTCTGTACTGATGTAGTTTAAATTGGGTTAAGTGGCCTAATGAAAAGTCATGAAAGATTTTCCGAGCTTTTCAATAATGTATCATATGCAATTTGTGGATGTGGAAATTGAAAGATATGAAATTTGAAATTTTGGATGTTGTTTTAGGACGAAACATGTTTGGCAGAAACTTTGACTGAAAATTTGACCTAGTTAGAGGTTGAAATTGCCTTTAAGTGCTTCATGAAAGTTGAATATTTTGATTTGATATTTATTTTAATATAAAGTATAGAATTTTTGAACCATGCAATAAGAAGTTATGATTTTTACAAGTTTATGTTATTTTTTTAGCATGAATATTAGTGGACAGAAACTTTGATTAGAAAATTGACTTCCTTAGAGGCCAATTTGAATTTTCTGTCCTTCATAAAAGTTGTAGGTTGCGTTTTGATCTTTGTATTTATATAAAATAGGACATGTTTGGACTTTGGAATTGAAAGATAGAATTTTTCAAAGTTGAGTTATTACTTAGGGAGTTATTAAATTGGACAGAATCTTTGATGAGAAATTTGATCACAGTAGAGGCTGAATTAGTTTTCGAGTTCTTCATGGAAGTTGTAGATCTTCCTATGAGCTTTCTATTGATACCAAATTTTTCAAATTTAGATTTCGGAATCAAGACTTATGATTTCTGGAAAATTTGGATTATTTTTTCTTTTAAAAAAAGAATAATGAAACAGGAACAGGCGAGGATTGAGTGCGATGGCTCGTGAAAGCGAGCCGGGCCGTCCTCCAATCTAACGCTGTTTTCTCAGCCCGATGCGACGCCGTTTCGAATTTCTTCTGATTTTGCTTTTTCCTTCCTAATACGACCTTTGTCCAATCTTTTGCTCATAACTTTTTCGTCCGACATCCGATTGACTTGGTTTTCAAAGCGTTGGATTCCTAAGACAATTATCTACATCCTCCTGGGAAAATTATGAATTTTTTTAGATTAAATTGAGGGTGATTGATATAATTAAAGTGAGTTGAATAAGTGTATGAACATAGTTTCGTAGTTTGAGAAATTTTTGATTTGTGGAGATCTAATTTAATTGATTCTTGAGGAAAAATAAAATTAAAACAAGGGGTTATGAGTCATATGAAGGAATTGAAATTTAATTTGGCCCCTAAGACTTTCAATTTCTGAATGGAAGTTCGGATTAGTGTGTAGTCTTGGATTAGTAAAATCTGAAAG
>JANJEY010000001.1:35349168-35359518 GCA_024703695.1 Erythroxylum cataractarum | reverse complement strand
TTTGTGACCTGAAACTTTGGAGAATTTTTCTAGGCTAAAGTAGACAGATTTTGTGAAATTGGTCTTCATGAAAGTTGGAGATTTTCTTGTTAGCTTTCTATCGCCATTAAGTATGACATTTTTCTATTTTTGAGTTGAAAGTTATGACTTGTAAACTTTCAGATGGTTTTTCAAAGAATGAATGTGCTTCGTGTGTGAAATGTGTTTAAGTATGGATTTTGTGGTTACTATGTTCGGAAGCTAATTCTAGACTGTTATGGTTTAAATTAGCTTAAGTGATCTTAGGGAAAGTTGTATAGGAATGTCCTCGCTTTTTAATGAGGTATAATATGTTAATTTTGGATGTACGGATTGTAAGTTATGAATTTTTAAATTATGGCTATGATTTAGGTGATATGTTGATTTAATACTCTTTAACAGGGCAACCACAATCATGTGTGAATTTGATTTAGTTAGAGGTGGAATTTGTTTTTAAGTTCTTCATGAGAATTGTAGCATGTTTTTTGCTCTTTTCAGTGAGATAAAGCATGGAATTTTTGGACAATAGAATAGGAAGTTATGAGTTTGAGAAGATTGTGGTACTACTAGGATGACATTTGCAGAACATATATTTACGAAGTTCATTTTGACTCTTTTATAGTTGGAGTTTGTATGTGAGTCCTTCATGGAAGTTTTAGATCTTCCTTTTAATTTTCCATTGATATCAAATTTGTAATTTTTGGAGTTTTGGGTCAAAAGTTATGAGTTATGGAATTTAGGACGTTGGCAGAAGAAAGACCAGGAGTTTCTACTTGGTCTGATAATATAAGCTAGTCGACTAATAATCTTTGACCAGTCGGCTATTGTTATATTTTCACTAAATTAGTCGACTAATAATAGTTGGCTAGTCGACTATTGTCATGTATTCCTTGACCCGACCTCTCTCCATTCTTTTTCTTATAACTTTTTTATCTGACTTCCGATTGACCTGATTCTCGAGGCATCAGATTCGTGAGTCCTTTAATTTCATTTCTATGTAAAATTGTGAATTTTTGGAGATGAAATTGACATTGATTGATTAAGTCAAAGTAATTGGTCCTATAGAGATCCGAATTGAGTGATTTTAGTGTCTGTGGATTCCTAATGCATAGAGGAATTTTTCTATCAAGGAGAGGTTGCCTAGGTTACCCTATGTGGGCTGGTTTATCGATCGGGAGTAATAGACCCGAAAGTATGGTTTTAATAAATTGCAATGAACATAAATTGAGAATCTAAGGATTTTAGTGTGGCTTAACCCTAGGCATAAATGAGTTTTGATATGTGAACGGGTTTTTGTGATGAAAATTAAGGAATGTTACCGGGATTGTCATGAACATGCATCGTACATATATATGCATAAATGAATGATTATAATTGTGAAAAATTATTAATGTGTGTGCAACGTATTGCATAAATGGGTTATGCAGGTTACAAATCCGCAGTCAGGTGTTTTCAAAATGTCGAAGCAATTGCTAATTTGGAGCGTACTGTGAGTAGACCTAGATGGTCTCCTTTCATTATGTTTTCTATTTGAATTTGCATTGATTGCCTGCTAAATGTTTCATATCAATGTGATGAATTGTGAATTGATTGTGGATTTCGGACAGAAGATCCGATGACTGTATACTAGGGATTTGTGTTATTGAAGTGCTACTTGTATGTGAATTTGGGACCTACGTGTTATAAATGTGATTAATTGTGACATATGCATACATGCATAATAATGTGAGTGACTGTGACATATGCACTTCATTCATGAATGCAAATTCAGATAAAGACAGTTGTGACCTGAGCAGCCACCGATCAGAGCTTTAAGCTCAACGAGTGAAATTGAGCCTCGAGCTCATTATTGACTTCAGAGCCTTTGGCTCAACACTTAATGAGTCCTATATGGGACAGTTTAGGCGCTCAGTCACAACACCGTAATAATTAGAAAAGTATCACATGAACATTTCATATGCATTTGATTAAATATGTTGGCTTGAGTGAAAGGCAAACTGCTTTGTACCTATGTGAAATACATGTGTTCTGAATGTGCACCATATGATCGATGCATTTAAATGCATAACTCTATGACAGATAATGACTGTTGTGACCAGACTGGCCATCGATCAGAGCTTTAAGCTCAACGAGTGAAAATGAGCTTCGAGCTCATAAGGGATTCAAAGCCTCATGCTCAACGTTTAATGAGCCCTATATCCACCAATGGATAAAGGACATTTATTAATGAGTCTCATATGTATGTATCGATTATGAATAATGTGAACGTGGAATTCTGTGAATATGTGAATGTGAAATATTATGAATATGTGCACTATGAAATAATGTGAGATGTATAAAATTTGTGTTATGTGATTGGGGTGAACCGTCGACGATGGTCACTCACTGAATTCGCAAAACTTACCCAAAATTTGCAATTATTTTTCAAGACCCAGAAGATTACCCCGTTAGGCAACGGGCGTATAGCAACCGCATGAGAGTGAGAGAAGATGTCAGGGATCAGTTCGCGTCTACATTAGTGTCTGATAAATTCTGTATAAAATTGTATTTTCTAAAATTTTGTACAAATGATTCGGTCAATTTGTAAAGTCACCGGACTGAATTAATTTGTATTTATAAAGGGGTCGGTCATTGTACTTGCTGAAAATTGTGTATGTTATTTGATTTCTGCATAGTGTATGTTGTGTTTTAAAACAAAAAGAAATTATACTGAGTTTTGACTGAGTGATGTAGCACGCTACCTTCACAGGGAACAGACTCAGATATTACCATCGATGTCGGGTTCAGATCATACGGGAGTGGGGTGTTACAAATAGGCACATCAATGCCGAAAGAGGGAGGGGTCGTAGGGTCAGGGGGCCACCGAGGGGGAGAGAGGTGGTCGGGTGGCACTAGAGAAGGACCCATAGAATCCCCCGGGGGGGTCTTCCTCCATTCTAGATATGGAGGGCTCGTCATTGAGAGAGGGGGCAAGAGGTGGGTTGTGGAAATTTACATCGGAGTGGGAGGCTAGTGTGACAGTAATGTGGGAATGGGTGGGTTGAAAGGGGTCTGTGGGTTGGGGGCCCATGTCCAAAGTCTGGGGGGCGGAAGGGGGAACCTGGGCTGGGCTGGTGGGGTGAGGCTGTAGAGCTTGGACCAGGGGAGGAACAAAGGAGGTGGAGGGGCCCATTTTGGAGGTGGGAAGGCTGGGGTTGGCCTGATGGGCTCGCGGTCCACACAGAGAGAAGGGTCCAGGCATGCGTGCGACCCGGCCAACGCCCTGGAGCGACATCGTCCACACGCTGGCCTTGCTGTGATAAGGACGAGAAGTTTCGGGATTGGGAGAAGGCGCGAGAGGGGGAAGTGAAATGGAAGGCTCAGCGTCTCCGGAGGCTATGGGTTGGAATCTCAATCCCTAGGCCTTCGCGTGGGTGTCAGAACGGCTCCAGTCGTGTCCCATCTTGTGACCATTGGAAGATCGGGGGCTGCACCTCTGGACCTGGATCCAGGGGCCGTACAGATCCTGGGAAGAAGGAGCCACTGATGGAGACAGGGACGCGACTACGGGGGCATCGGGGAGATGGGGCGGAGGGTGAGCGGCCGAGGGGGGCCTACCAGGGGGACTCGGAGGAATCGGTGGGTGCGGGAGGAGGCGACGGGTTCTGAGGACAGAGCTCGGTCTCATGTCCGGTGTGTCCACACGCAAAGCAAATGGGCGGAAGGCCCTTGGACGCGACCTTAATCCGTTTGCCATCTAGCTTGACCAGAGAGTGGAGGGGGGATTTCAAATCGATTTCGACCGCCACACGAGTATAGCGGCCGCGCTGTGCTTGCAGGGTAGTGGAGTCGATACGGATGGTGCGGGCGATCAGGTTGCCAAGTGCACGTAAGATAGTCAGGTAATAGAGTTCCACGGACAGCTCAGGGAATCGAATCCAGGTGACCACTTGGGAGACCTCCCTAGTTGAAGGCCAGAAGGACGGTTTCCAGGTCTGCACAGAAAGGGCGTGCCCTATGAGCACCCACGGCCCACCGGTGAGGGCGTTGAGGTAGTCGGTTTCCTGTACAAAATTAATTAAGAAAAAGTCATTTTCTAAATCAATAATTTTCATCGAACTTGTAAGTGGCCACAAGGAATGAAGGCGTTGTTTAAGCATGTTGAATCCGATGTGGCAGCCCAACAATTTGACCACCACCGCCGTAGCCCAGCGCTTATGTAGACGACCCTTGAGAGCAGTGGAGAGCTCAATGTCGAGACCCAGTGTGCCTTGTACCAAAGTGATGTCTCTCTCCTCAACGTCCACGGGCTCCTCATCTGGCCAGGTAAATTCTTCTGCCTCAGTTGTGTGGGATTGCTCAAAGATAGCTGCACTGTAGCTGATGGGGAGGGTAGATGGTTCAACTGTGGGAGGAGGTGGTGCCTCCTCCCTTTTTCTGATCCGGACTTTCTTAGCTGCATGTCTTGTGGTGGCTTGAGAAGTGAGGTCGGCGCGGGAAGGGTCAGCTCATTGCCAAGGAGGGGAATTCGTAGGTAGAGATTGAATATCCATGATCAAACAGAACGCTGGCTAAGAAACAATGAAGAGCGTTGACCGGTAGCAGGGGAAGCTGTTAATGTAGCAGTTTAGTGTAATACTGTAGCAGTTGAGAGAAAATCTGTCCAAACGTTTTTGTGAAGATATTGCTTTTTCCTTTTGCTTCTTTTATTCGCTTCATAGTTAATACAACTCAACTTTCAAAAAAATATATGGATCGTCATCATAAATTTGACCTGATTGTTTGGTTTAGCGTTTTGACTTTCACCTCCACTCTCTCGACTGGGAATAGTACTTCTTTTGTTCCAACACTCTGCCTCTCTCTCTGTCTACCTGCCTCTAGGGAAAGGCACAAAACTGTTGTTATCGTAGAAGAAGAAGAGGAAGAATGACGACTATCTTGGAGGAAGAATTCCCCTACAGAATTCTACGGGGGGATGTTGAACAACACGACTCATCTTTAACTTCGGCCACGAATTGGAATCCATCAGACGCAGTCATGTTCTTTGGATTGAGTCTGGTGCTTGGAATCGCATGCAGACATGTGTTGCGTGGTACTAGAGTCCCTTATACTGTTGCTCTTCTTATTATCGGCATTTCTCTTGGCTCTCTGGGTACTACTACTCAATCCCTTTTCTGCTTTTCCCTTCCCTTTTTTCCTTTCTTTTTTATGATTTGATTCCGTTTCTTTGTATGCTCAAAAGATTTAATATCGCCTTATTTGTTGGTTGCTTTTTTGGGAATCTGGAGATTGAATTTTCTTTTGCCCACTCTGTTGCAGAATATGGTACACATCATGGATTGGGGAAGATTGGAGATGGGATTCGGCTTTGTGAGTTTTGTCTTTTGTTCATAGTCTTAGATGCTCTGAGCTTACTTATTAAGCTAAAAATTTTTTTTAGACATATTGATTATTGAGGTTTAATTAATGTTGTTTAATACTGCAGGGTCACGGATTGATCCTGATCTCTTGTTGGCTGTTTTCCTTCCTGCCCTTCTTTTTGAGAGCTCCTTTTCAATGGAGGTCCACCAAATAAAGGTTTGTTTTCACTTGTTATTAAAGATCTTAGGAACTTGCTATGTTCTTTATCAAGCGATGAGAAAAATGAAACATTAAGTTACCTTTAAGTGTGTTGTCAAAGGATTTTTTTTTTCAATGTAAGTCAATCTTTTTTATGAAATCTTGGTTGTTGTTTAGTGCATGATTCGTGATGCTTATGCTAGCAAACATTTCACAGTTTGAGAGGTGTGTTACTTTGTAAATTGTTTCTTTGATGATAAGCAATTTAATGGAATGCTTAGTTCTTGAATGTTAAATGCAAAGACAAAGCCTAAATGTGGTTGTTAACAACTAAAGGTATTCATTCTGTCTTTTGTGGATTCCCTTTTGCATTGAAGGTATATATTGCTTTTGAGTTTGAAGAATGTCTTTTAACTTGGATTTTTTCCACCGATCCTAACTAGTTCAATCAATTTACTGAGTTTATAATTGCTTTGTTGGTTGATTTAAATGCTAAGATTATAAACATGATAAAAAATAACCAAATACAAGAAAGATGGAAAAGGCTGTGAGATGAGGTCCTTGAAAAAAGTATTAACTACAACTTTGTATTGACCATAAGTGTTGATAATTAAGACTTAATTGTTCATTTTTGGTGCAATCCTGGGCTTTTATAGCAATATAAAGTTAGAAAATGCTTTATTAACCCTGTTTTAGATTGTTGGTGATAAACTTTTTTTTTTTAAACGGAGGAACCAGATGCTATCCTTTGGATGCGCACTGGGTAAACCTCCGGATTGACGCAATAGCCTGCAAATCATGTCAACTCGGTACTCCACATAAGTAAGCGATGTACGACAAGCTTGATCAAGAAAGCGTAAGTAGAGGGATTCGAACACAGGACCTTTTGGCCCCATGCCCCCCACTCCACTAACTCGACCACCCCCTAGGGGGCTGTTGGTGATAACCTATTGAATACTTGTAGCAAATCAAGCCTTCATATTTAAAGGGTAACATATTACATGGCATAATTAATTCTGTTGTTGTATGGAAATCTTGGGAGGAGTCTAGCTGTATGTCATTGGAAGTTGAGCTCCTTAAGTTGTTTTTTGTTTGTAAGATCTTTTTAGTTGACATATCATAGATCACTTCTTTTTGGTTGTTTCTGCTATGTGTTGATTGTTTTCTTTTGTTATTTTATTTAAGTTCGTTTCATGTGCTTTAATTTCTTAGTCCAAGGATATGCCAAAATTCAATTTTTGATAACTAGGGAAAAATGTTATCATGAAACTGTATGGAATTTTTACAATTTTATTCTCCACTTCAAATGACTAGCTATTTATGTTGAAATTCACACAGAGATGTATGGCACAAATGCTTCTCCTTGCTGGTCCAGGGGTTTTGATCTCTACATTTTGTCTTGGTTCTGCTTTGAAGGTATATAGCTAGGTTAGAACTTCCGATAATATTTTATGGTACTCTTGCAATGAATGCAAATTTTATTTTGCAGCTCACTTTTCCATATGATTGGGGCTGGAAAACATCATTGTTGCTTGGGGGACTTTTGAGTGCTACTGATCCTGTGGCTGTTGTTGCTTTATTGAAAGAACTTGGTGCAAGTAAAAAATTGAGCACAATAATTGAAGGAGAATCTCTAATGAATGACGGGTATTTCATATTTTTTATCCACCTTTGTTTCCCAGTGTCACGTAGTGCATCATAATTGACAAATTTGAGTTGGTTAAATAAGCAATCTAAGAATATATCTTTTTTCTTCTTGATTATTTATGTTTTTTATGCGTTTTAATTTCTAACTTTTTTTAATGTACTTAATGTTGATATCTAGCACGGCAATTGTGGTCTTTCAACTATTCTACCGCATGGTACTTGGGGAGAGCACTAGTGGGGTTGCCATTGTCAGATTTTTGATAAAAGAATCCCTTGGAGCGTAGGTATCAATTCCTTAGAGTTAGAAATTCTGGAAGGAATAATTTGATTATAAGTTTCTCTTATTGTTTCAGTATAGGCATTGGTTTTGCGTTTGGAATTGCTTCTGTCTTATGGCTTGGGGTGATTTTCAATGATACTGTGATAGAAATTTCTCTGACACTTGCTACGAGCTATATAACGTACTTCACTGTAAGTTCCTTATTAGGTTCTTTAGAATTATTTGCATCATAGGTCTTATTGATGAACTGAAGGCAATCATCTTCTAGCAAACCATCTTCATACTTTAAAAGTCAGTGCAAATTTGGTGCACGGGTAGTACTTGTCTCAGGGTATTTTCTTCTGGAATTTATGTGATTGAAGTGTTCTCTCATTCTTTTGTTCCCTTGATGATCTTCCTCAAGGTATCTCTTTGATTTTGGGAGCTCTTTAACTGTCAAGAAAAGAAGTCACTAACTAATCCTTGTTGCCATTCGACTATCTAGAAATGATGATTTTGTTGGTTTTGTTTGTTTTCTTTTATCTTTTAACTTTTAGATATCTGTAAAAGTTATATGATTTGCAATTTGTTGTGGAAGAAGCTTTTAGGTTATTCCTTAATTAATACACATCTCTAATATGTTTTAGCAACTATCTTTATTCATGCTTTTAAAAAAATCAAAATTCATTTCACTTTACTAACATCTATTGTACTGCAACAACATCAAAATTTTTCTCAAGTTTAAATCCTTTCATAATACTCCTTTTTTGTATGGTAACTAACTAGCAATACTTTTGTGATAGGCGCAAGAGGGAGCTGATGTTTCTGGAATTTTGGCAGTAATGACCTTAGGAATGTATGTGGATGTAGTTTAATGGTTTCTTGTATATCTAGATAAGTGCAACCCTAAGATTGCATTTTTACAGGTTTTATGCTACATTTGCTAGGACTGCTTTTAAGGGTGGTGGTCAACAAAGCTTGCATCATTTTTGGTATGTTGAACTCGTTATCTTTTCAATCTAAGTAGTCTATATGCTCAGTGAAGCATATATAAAAGCTGTTAGGAAGTTTTTCATTAAATTGTTAAAATGTGTTGGAAGAGAAATAACTAAAAAAAGTGAAGAGTAGAACGACAAATAACATGTAAAATAGCAATGTGTAAAGTAGTTTACTAGAGCTTCGTATGATGCTATCCTAAATCTTATCAAGTTGTTTTGTGTTTTGCATAGAATGTTTTTGGAAATGGTATTATGTACTCTAGTCTTTATGCATCAGGAAGCCTTAAAATCTGTATTGTAAAATGAATTCCCCTAGTTGATTTTGGCATGCAAGTTTTTTTTTTTCCCATACTGATCAAGGAGAAGTTCCATTTGCAAGTTCAAAGTTGATACACTCTAGCTATTTTGAGGTGGGCAAATGCACTTTTGAAAATCAAAGTTTTTATAAGTAGGAACCAAATTGAATGTCTTAATTGTAAAAGGTTGTAAACTTTAAAGGTTTAATATATTCATTAAGACTTAACTTTATGATCAAGCTTTTGATCCAATAGCTTTTGACATGCTATTGGGCATTGTCTATTAATTTATAAGATTTTTAAGTGTAAATTAAATCAAGGAACCTTATTATGTGATTTTTTTTAAAAGCTAGAATTGTTTCTAGATAATTGGCAGAGCAAAACTTTCCTTGAATGCATTGCTATTATATAGAGGCCATTAATTAGTCATTATGCATACCCTTTTTCTATTTTACATGGTATTAAAGTTAAAGAAACCATAGAGGAAAAAATTTACATAAGAGAGGGTTGTTATGATGTGGTAATGATCATATCGTTGTTTATGGGTTGTAAATTGATACGAGCTAAACTTTCACCTAGCAAGTGCACTAGAATTATAGTATAGTAGCATAGATATCGTTCCTATGAGAATTGATCACTAATACTTAAAATCACACTTTTAACTACTATTCAAGTTGTTAATTATGCAGTTATTGACTAAAAATTAATGCAATATTACTTAAAGAAACAATTAATTCACTAAAAGCGTACCAAAGGTTAGCTTTCCCCGACCCCCTCTACCATGAAAAGCTCTAAACATTCTTTGTTTACATGAATTTGTGTAGTTTCCTTTAGTAAAGTCAGCCATATTTTAGGTTCTAACTATTTAGACCAATTTTTGACATCAAACACCCAGTTTTTTAGTTCATGTAATCAATTAAAAACTATCTAGATGTATTATTGTGATGCACCCCATATTTCTGAAGTAGGATTGAAAATTGTTTATTTGTGAAATGTGTCCCTTTATCACTAATTATTGTTTTAGGTGTGCCAAATCTAGTGAAAATGTGTTTTCGTACAAATTGTAACACAACTTTAACATCATTAGTGCATGTAGTATAGCCTCAACCCACTTAGAAACATAATCAACCGCTATTAAAATGTACAAATTACCAAGTGAAGGAGGAAATAGTCCCATAAAGTCAATTCACCCTACATCAAAAATTTCACAAATTAAAACGTTGGTGAAGCATCTCATCTCTTTTAGAAATATTCCTGGTATGTTGACAACTATAATAAGAGGAGACAAATGCATAATTGATAGAAACGAAGAAGCAGGCCCAAGACCATTTCAAGTTTACTTTAGAAGAAATAAAGGTGCCGAGGAAAAAGGACAGCATTCCGTTATTGGACGACAAGGACAAAAGGACAGCAAGGGGTGATATGGAGAGAAGGTTCCAAGAGGTATATAAGGAGGGCTGCTTATGACAGTTAGGCAGAAAATCAAGTATTGATTTTTATTGGGCAGAATTTCTCTACACGGGATTATTCCTGGGGGTTGTTTTCAGTCTTTGTCTTCTTTGTTTTCTTGTTCTTGGCTCTTGTTATTAATTGA
>JANJEY010000001.1:35333314-35349068 GCA_024703695.1 Erythroxylum cataractarum | reverse complement strand
TATAGGGATTGTTATGTTTTGATATTACTTATGATCTATTTAATCATGAGTTAGTCAATCAAATAGTCATTGGATGTAGTATGAATTATATGGAGATAATTATTTGATCAACATATGATTCATCACCCTAAAGTAATTAGGGAGAATGGTTCGATGTTCTCGATTAATATTGATTAGGAAAATCTTTGACCAAGGTGGAATGACATTTTGTAAATAGTTTACAAATGTCATTAATTGAATCAATAGTTAATGGCAGAGAACTAATACAATTGAACTCAAAATAAAAGAAACATTAATTTCATACTCTATGTCTAGTTAGAACATTGTATGAAGAAATGAATTATATGAAAAAATCATGCACGGAAACATTAGTCAAAGCCACTTTGACGTTTCTAAATATTTAGGTAGTCATGACGCGTTGCTAGGCATCAATCTTGATCTATGATTATAAATTATTTAATTGGAGAATTAAAAATAAATTAAAAGGAGTTTTAATTTATTTAATTCTAATTATAAATTATGATTATAATTTATAATCATTACCAACATATTTGAGGATCTAATAGGTCTTATATATAAAATGAGTTAAAGAGAGCAAAGTTAATTTAATCAAGTTAGACTTGATTGTAAAATTTGAGAAACTTTATGATTAAATATGAGATATTTAATAAATAAGGATAAATTATAATTAAATACCAATTATGCCTAAATTAAATTCAATATCTTATGTAATTCTAATTAAAATTTAATTGAAATTAGAATTTAATTTCAATTAAATTACTAAAAAGTTCAAAACCTTGTTATAAATAGGTTTAAGCCTTATGAAGCTTTCACTTCTTGCTTAATCTTATCTGTAAGAGTTACAGAATTCTCTCAATCTATTCTATGGATACCGTTAGAGGTTGAACATTTATACGATTGCAGTCGTTAAGACATATCAGTTTTAAAAATGGTTCGAAGAATACAGGAAAAAAAAAGATCAAGTTACGAAATAAGATACGAATTAAGTTTCTGCTTTATTATGATTTGTGCTCAATCATTTAATAGATTAAAAAGATCTTGATTTTCAGAAAATCAAAATTTACGAAAAAGTTTCAAAATTATTCTGTTGCGGTTAGAATCGAATCTTGACCTGGTTTCCTAAAAGAAATATGATGCATATTTGAAATACTTATGAACATTTTAGGAAAAAGATCATTAACAGTATAATGCGCATTTAATTTAATATCGAAAACAAAAGCCCTGGTATATTATTCGTTCATGCTACCCCCACCATCTCCCTTAAAGCTTAGATGTAAAGTGAAGCTTGAAAGGAGTTCTTTTTATTTCTTGATTGAAGTTACAAGTATCAGTGTAAACGAGAAGTTGTTCAACATTCATATAGACCTCGTTTCCCATTGTTAACTTCCTGATCAGCCTGAATGTGTTATATGCAAAAGCTTCGGATGCTCAATAGAATTTAACCTTCATGTTACTTAATGTCAATACATAAAGCGAAAACGAGCAGCTGGTGTAATTTACGATGGTTCCCTTGAAAGAAACCCACTTCCTAAGCCAAAACCTATCCTATATGCCATAAGGCTCAAGCTTTTGGAGGCTGATGACAGACTGACAGTCGTCATGAACTTGGCAACTGCCCAAAGTCATAGTTTCAAAAGGATCAGGCGGAAACCACAATTTTATATCATATTAGTTACCGAATGTTCAAAAAATATAGATTTACAATCGATAGTTACACCAGCAATGGAAAGATGTGACGCACAAGGAGGAACTCAACAAACCCGTGTTAGCGACAATTAAAAGATTTTGTTATACTGGCTTGTCAACGAGTCTCTGAGATTTGCATAAAGGTTATAAAGAGAGTACTGTCTAAGGTTCTCAACTTCATACCATGAGTTGAAAACTGAAAGGTGCTTATCTGTGCCAGAAAATGCCAATTGCATTCCGAGGCTGCAATCCACAGAACCTCCATGGTTTTTACAGCTGGTTGTTCTGATTGCACAATCCTGATTGTTAAGGCACACAAAGCTAGAGGAACTTCCTGAGCATTTAGCGCACCCGTCCCTTTTCCAATATAAATTTTGTAGCCTGCCCTTCTTAAACTCAAGCACCTGCATTAAAAGAATTTAAATGGTTTAACAGATCTCCCGAAGTTAGGTAGGTATTCACATTATACCAGAATATTGTTTTACCAGTGTAAAGCTGGTTACAGTATATGTACTGTTTGCAACAAATGCAGGAATAGACCTCGCAGCATATTTTCGACCGGCAAAGGCTACCATATATCCACCATAATTATCCTGGAGAGCACAAGGTCACTACATCTTGACAATGGCCATAAAGTAGAAGTAAAAATTGAATCAAATAGCCATGTCTTCATGTAGAGCTAGAACAATATTATCTGATAATGCAAAAGGTTTAGGATAATCAACATATTTCATCTTCATTTAACAAAATTAAAACAGAGAAGTCCCCAGTTACACCAGAATTATGTTAAACCTAATATCTTGATCCAAGCTCTAAAACAAGAAAATCATATGAGGAACCTTACCAACCAAAAACCCACATTCATATCCAATTGGCAAAGGGAGTCCATATCAACCAAGTAAATGGAAAGAAAAAACTATAAAAGCAATCATAATTACAATCTTGCAAATCATGACTCAAGGAATAGTCTTCTTTCTTAGACTAATACTAACTTGTTTGAAGATAAAAACCCCTATGAAGAATGTCCTCTGATAGAACCTAGGCCATTAAAAAGTAAATAGGAAACTAAATTTACCTGCTGTTCATGACGTACAGAACCTAAGCAAATAGACGCTGAGATCTTAGCCGGACAATGTATACATTATGAAAAAGATAGTCTCTTAACTTAGGTCTTAAACTCCGGCTTGTAGAAGAGTAACAGTCCTTAATGTTTCTGATATACTACAAAGCTCTAATGATATTGTGATCCTGTGAAAGTCTGACTGTTTGAGGAGCCATGGTTCTTGGTGACACAAGTCCATTTCACTCATAAGAGTTCAAAGAAAATAAACTCTCTAGAATAGATGTCTTCCATTCACTCATGAGATCTTGAAGCATTTATAGCCCTTTGGTTACAACATCTGCTAGTTGATGATCCGAAGGAACATAAGACATACACACTAGTTCTTCCAAATTTTCTTTGATGAAATGTTTGTCAATCTCAATATGCTTTGTCTTGTCATCTTGTATAGGATTATGTGCTATACTAATTGCAGACTTTTTGTCACAATAGAGCTTCATAGGACCTTCCCATTTGATTTTTAAATCATCAAGAATGATCTTCAGCCATAATAGTTCACATAGTCCCTGTGCAATAGCCCTAAATTCAGATTCCACTGAAAAAAAAAGCCACTACGTTTTGTTTTTTACTCCTCTATGTAACTAGATTGCCTCCAAGAAACATGCAGTAGCTTGTTGTTGATCTTCTGTCAACTGGAGATCCTACATGGTCTGCATTCGTGTAGTTTTCTAAGGATAGTGTATGGCCCCTTTTAAACAATATTCCATTGCTTGGACTGCCTTTCAAGTAATTCAGGACTCGGTAGACAGCTTGAAGATGAGATTCTCTTGGGTCGTGCATAAATTGACTAATTACACTCACCGAATGTGCTATATCTGGCCGAGTATGTGCTAAATATATTAGCTTGCCCACTAGTTGCTGATACATGTTCTTGTCCACTACCGGTTCTTCGTTTGCTTCTCCAAGTTTGTAATTTGAATCCACTAGAATAGACATCAGTTTGCACCCAATTTTCCCAACGTCCATTAATAAATCTACAACATGTTTTTGTTGAGAGATGAATATCCCTTGCTTTGAATATGCCACTTCAATACCGAGGTAATACTTTCGTTTTCCTAGTTCTTTTATCTCAAATTCCTTTAACAATTTCTACTTTAATTCCAGCTTCTCTTTTTCATTATTTCCCATCATTATAATGTCATCCACGTAGACCAAAATAATAGTCACCCCTCATGTTTTTGAGTGTTTCATTAAAAGAGTATGATCCCCTTGACTCTGCTTATATCCTATTCTTTCATCACTTTTGCAAACCTACCAAACCAAGTTCTTGGAGATTATTTTAGTCCGTAAAGAGCCTTTCTCAATTTACACACCTTGTTACCTATATCTTTAGTAAATCCGGGTGGACCATTCATGTATATTTCTTTATTGAAATCCCCATGAAAAAAAGCATTCTTAACATCATACTAAAGAAGCTGCCAGTCAAAATGAGCTGCCAAGGATAAGAAGATTTGTGTTCATCTTCGCAACTGAGGCAAATGTCTCCTGATAATCCACTCCATAGGTCTGAGTATATCTTTTGGCTACCAACCTAGCTTTGTATCTCTCTAAGGAGTCATCAGCCTCGTGTTTTAGTGTGTAGAGCCACTTACAGTCAATAGTATTCTTCCCTCTCGGTTTGTCAACAACCTCCCAAGTATGATTCTTCTCCAAATCATTCATTTCTTCTCTCATAGCATGATAGAAACGAAGAAGCAGGCCCAAGACCATTTCAAGTTTATTCTAGAAGAAAAGGACAGCATTCCGTTATTGGACAACAAGGACAAAAGGACAGCAAGGGGTGATATGGAGAGAAGGTTGCAAGAGGTATATAAGGAGGGTTGCTTATGACAGTTGGGAAAGAAGGAAGTATTGATTTTATTGGGCAGAATTTCTCTGCACGGGATTATTCCTGGGGGTTGTTTTCAGTCTTTGTCTTCTTTGTTTTCTTGTTCTTGGCTCTTGTTATTAATTGAGTTGTATTGGATATTGGGTGAGGATAACAATCACCAGTTACAGAATCAATACGAAAATTACGTCTACTGCTTTCAATCTATTTGTTTGTGTTCTTTTCTCTACCAATAACCATCTTTAAAGAGAGTAGGCCAAAAAAAACTGATTGTAGCACTTTGACTGTTATTTGATTTGCTCCATCATGGCCTCCAACTTCCTGTGAATGACAACGTTCCAAAATGCTTTGAAACCCTTCTTCAAGGATGCACCTTCTCACCATTCCATCTACACACCATTTAAATAGATATGGTTCCTCCCAAAAATAATACTTGACATTCGTAAAGAACTTCTTTCTTTGTTGGTAAGTAAGGTGTCGTGGACTTAGATTACCTGCTAGATAATTAGCAAAATCTACGAACCATGGTAATTATTAATTGTTGAAATTGAACAAGGAATAGACATAGAGAAAATTGTTTCATCAGGAAACTCCTCTTATTTCTGTCTCCTCCACACCTCTTTTCAATCCTTGAGAGATGATCAATAACTTGGTTTTCACTTCCCTTCCTTTCTCTTGTTTCAAGATCAAATTCTTGTAAGAGAAGAATCTATCGCAATAATATGAGTTTGACATCTTTCTTTGCAAAAAGATATTTCAAAGTAGAATGGTCAGTAAAAGCAATAACCTTAGACCCAATTAAACATGTTCGATTCTTGTCAAAAGCAAGCACAACTGCTAGTAGCTCTTTTTCAGTTGTAGCATATTTAATTTGGGCCTTTATTAAGTGTGCGACTAGCATAATATGATAATATACTGGCTTAAAAATTTTATCTTCTTGTTGCCCCCATGCCACCCCTACTACATAATTGCTAACATCACGCATTAATTCAAAAGGTTTTGATCAATTTGGTGACACCAGAGTAGGTGCAGACACTAAAAATTCTTTCAACACCTTAAAAGCGTGTAAACACTCTTTAGAAAAATTGAACTTACTATCTTTCATCAAAAGATTTGAAAGTGGTTTTGCAATTTTTGAAAAATCATTTATGAATCATCTATAAAAACTTGCATGTCCTAGAAAACTTTTGACTCCCTTAACAGATTTTCAATCAATTCAACTTTAGCCTTATCAAGTTCAATACCTTTAGAAGAAATCTTTCACCATAAAGTGACATTTTTTTTCCCAATTAAGCACAAGGTTAGTCTCTTCACAACGTTGCAAAACCAACTTCAAATTATGCAAACAGTTATCAAAAGATTGACGAAGCAGTGTAAAATCATCCATAAAAATTTCTAGAAACTTTTAGTCATGTCATGAAAAATAGTAGTCATGTAATGTTGAAAAGTGACAGGTGCATTACAAAGACCAAATAGCATACGCATGTAGGCAAAAGTACCATAAGGGCATGTAGATGTGGTTTTTTCTTGATCTTTAGGTGCAATAGGAATTTGATTATAGCCCGAATATCCATCTAGGAAACAGTAATATTCAAAGCCAGCAATTCTCTCCAACATTTGATCTACAAATGGCCTTTCCTAGTGGCATCATTAAGCTTCCTATAATCTATGGACACACGTCGTCCAATCACAGTTCTTGTAGAAATTAACTCGTTATTTTCATTAGTTACTACAGTCATACCCCTTTTCTTAGGAACAACATGCACATGACTAGTCCACTCACTGTTAGAAATAGGAAAGATCATACATGCATCGAGTAGCTTCACAACTTCTTTCTTTACCACTTTTTGAATCTTAGGATTTAGCCTCCTTTGGGGGTTGGATTATTGGCTTGCAATTGTCCTCCATCAATATTCATGCAAATCGAAAGACTTATCCCTTTTATTTTTTCAAGAGTTCATCCTAAGGCACTTTTGTGGTTTCTGAGGACATTCGGTAGCTTCTCCTGCTGTCACCTGCTAAAACAACATAAACAATTACAGGTTTAGAATTATGTTCAAGAAAAGCATATTTGAGATGTGAAGGGAGAGTTTTAAGTTCAAATTTAGGAGATTCTTCAATAGGTTTTAGCTGCTCTTTTTCTTCCTTTGTCATTACAGAACTTTAGTTTCCTCAATCCTTGAATCCTCCTTGTCAAAAATCAATCTCTCTACTCATCTAACTCTTCTTGTGTCATCAATCCATTATCGCTCTTTGGCCTGTCTTCCAAAAAATATCTCAAAGAATCATCATCAAACAGTTAAATTCTTTCATCAATTCATCAATTCATCAATTGTATCTATTTGAAAGCAAGTGGATGTATAATAAGCAGAAGGAAATTTCATAATTTTGTGCATATTAAATTGTTTCATCATTTACACGCAAACTAAGTTGATCTTTTAGAATATCAATTAAAGCACGCCCTGTGGCCAAGATTGGTCTCCCTAAAATTAAAGGAACTTTACAATTCTCTTGCATATCAAGCACACCAAAAAATCCACGGGAAAAATAAATTTGCAACTTTTACAAGTACATCCTCAATTACACCTTTAGGCTTTTTTAATGAATTATCAGATAATTATATAGTGACGTATATTTTTAAGTTCATCCAGGCCTAATATATCATAAATGGAAAGAGGCATCAAGTTAATACTTGCTCCCAAATCACAAACATCTATTAAAATATGCATCACTAATAGAGATGAGAATAGTATAACTCCCTGGATCTTCCATCTTTTGTGGCATGTCATGTTGCAAGAGCATGGATGTCTCCTCAGTTAGCTTGACAGTTGACAATTCCTTTAGCTTCTTCTTATTTGACAAAAGATCTTTCAAACTTGGCATAAGAAGGCATTTGAGTATTGCTTCAACCAAAGGAATGTTAATGTGCAATTGCTTAAATAAATCAATAAAATTTTCAAACTTTTCATCCAGTTGCTGCTGTTGTAATCTTTGAGGATAGGGAAACTTACCTCCATGTTGCGGATCATAGATGGAATCTTAAGTCTCCTTTCCTTTCCTTTCTTTGCTAGTTTCTCCCACCTTTTCTTTTCCTTTGTCTTTCACTTTCTCCCCCTTTTGTTTCTTTTGATAATGATTTTTAAAAGGCTTAACTTTAGATTGTTCAAGGGTAGGTGTTGGTTCAACATTCACAGAGGTAGGAGTATTTTTGACTTCACTATGAATGGGTTTTCTGTTACTTCTTTCATCACTCATCTCAATGGCATGAAGTTGCTCTCTAGGATTTTTCTTAGTGTTACTATGGAGAGTTCCTAGATTCCTACCAGATATTTGGTTTTCTAGTTGTCCCATTTGAGTTTCTAAGTTTAGGATGGAAGCTTCTTGATTGTAAGGCTGACTTTGTCTCATTCATGAAAAGTTTGGGTGTTTTGAATATATACTCTTAATTCAATAAGGAAGTTGTGGTTAGGGTAAGTGTTTTGAGGGCTTCTTCAAAATCTAATTTCTTTTCCGGTTGTTGAAAACTAGAAGGAGGTTGATGGATGGTTTGTGGGGGAGGTCTATTGTTGTTGTAGCTCGAAGAAAAATTTGGATGATTCTTCCAACCGGGATTGTAAGAGTTGCTATAAGGATTATTTTTCCTGAAATTTCCAACAACAAAGTTAGCACTTTCAATTGTTCAATTGTTAAAGTGATTAACTGATTGACACTCATGATTCGGGTGCCCTTCCCCACAAAAATCGCATTTTGGCCTCTTTAAGTCCTCGATCGCATTTTGGCCTCCTTAAGTCCTAGATTTTCTTGGCCAAAGCATCAAACTTTGCAATAATTGTTGTAGAATCATCAATTTGGTGGAGTCCTCTCTTTGTTAGCCTTTTAGTAGGCCAATTATAGGCATTGGATGTCATCTCCTCTAGTAAGTACCATGCAGATTCAGGAGTTTTGCTCATAAAAGATCCACCAGAGGCTGCATCAACATGACTCCTTGTATTTGCATTTAGCCCATTATAGAAAGTTTGAACTTGAAGCCAATCTGGAAGACCGTGATGTGGACATCTTCTGAGCAATTCTTTAAATCTCTCCCATGCCTCATACATTGGTTCTCCATCAAATTGCACAAATATAGTGCATTATGCATTTTGGCAGTCTTTGAAGGAGGAAAATATTTGCCCAAGAATTTTTGTACCTTGTCTTCCCATGTGGTGATGGATCCTACTAGCAGTGAAATTAACCAACTCTTAGCTTTATCTTTTAGAGAAAATGGGAACAACCGAAGTCTTATGGCATCATCACTAACTCCATTATGCTTGAGTGTGTCACATATTTTCAAAAAATTAGCTATATGCAAGTTTGGATCCTCGCTTGCTCTACCAACAAATTGTACTACATGTTGAATCATTTTAATAATGGCAGGCTTTATTTCAAAATTATTGGCTTGAATTGCAAGCTTGCAAATGCTAGAACTTACTGCATCAATTGTAGGTGTTGCATAGTCCCTCAATGCACGCTTTTTTGCTTGAATATTACCCTCATATTAAGGACCTTGATTACCCTGCTGACGTTTAGCCAAGACCTCTTGATTGATAATTTCCCTTTGTGGTCTGTATGCTCAATTTCTGGATCTAATGGATGAACCTCGCCCTGTCCTGATTGGGTCATAAACTGTTACCAACTTGCTGTAAAAATAGAAAATATAATTAAATAAAGAAAAATTATGCTTGAATTAGTAAGTGCGCTTATAAGATTGTGTATACAATTCCTGGAAACGATGCCAAAAACTTGATACAAGCTAAACTTTCACCCAGCAAGTGCATTAGAATTATAGTATAGCAATATAGATATTGTTCCCATAAAGATTGATCACTAATACTCAAAATCACACCTTTAACTACTATTCAAGCTGCCGATTATGAAGTTATTGACTAAAAATTAATGCAATAGTACTTAAAGAAACAATTAATTAACTAAAAGCATAGCAAAGTTCAACTTTCCCTCACCCCCTCTACCATGAAAAGCTCTAAACATACTTTCATGACATGAATTTGTGTAGTTTTCTCCAATAAAGTTAGTCATAGTTTAGGTTCTAACTAACTATCTAGACCAATTTTTGAGATCAAATACCCAGTTTTTTTAGTTCACGTAACCGATCAAAAACTATCTAGAAGCATTAAAAATCAATGAGAATCATGTAATATCATCACCAAAATTATCCAATAGTCGAATATTTCAGGTTGTCTTAGTAATTCTAAGTATGCTTTATCATGATCTAGTAATCAATTCACCTAAGAATTCCATACTCAATTAAAGGTCCATGTTTCAGGTTGCTTTAATGAACAACATGCATAAAAATCAAAGAAGCATTGGAAACAAAATAAACCATAAATTTGTGTATTGAAAGAGAACACTTAAACAATCAAATCATGGCAGAATGAGGTTCGGTTTAGCCTCCCTTTGGCACTAAAAAGAAATTAAGCTAACATGTTTGTAAACAAAAACACAATTGGTAATAAATTTAGACAAAACATGATGGAAATAATATAATGAAAAACCCTGACACTAGGATAATCGCCTCCTCCCAACCTCCTTTTTTGAGTGCAAGTTGTGCAAATTATGTCGATTATTTTCTCTGATATGTGGAAGCTCCTTGTTATGCTGCAAAATTCGTAGCTTCCTTGCTCTATCCTGATTAGGAAGTTTTTTCTTAATTTAGAAGACTTTTGTATGCCTATTTTGGAGTCCTTTTGCATATAGAATTAGTATCTAACCTTATCTCTTCAATCCTTCCTATTTTAGCTCCAAAATTCTTAAATTTTAGCAAGACTTCTGCACAAAAAAAAAAGAACTAATTAAGCAATGAATTGGAAGTCTAAGTTAACAAAATAGGGCACAAATTCATGCTAGAATAGAGAAAACATACTAAATATTATTGCAGAATTTTTAGGCGTCATAAACAATACCATTTGTTACTGCTCATGAGTGCTAAACAATACCATATGGTGCTCTTCACCCGTTATACATGGAATGAACAGTATTGCCATGGTACTATTAGTAGTTTTCGTTACATATTGAAGTTTTTTTATATTGTTTTAGAATATTCAAAACCTTAATTTACTAGAGTTAGAAGTAATTATAGAATCTCCAATAAAAGGGCTTATTATGGAATAGACATAATATGTGCATCATTCCTCTCTTTAGATAAGGCTTTATATACTATGTAATAATTACACTACAATAAGAAAGATTTAGCTTTTGATGTTGGACAAATATAAAAAATATTACCTAGTAGCTAAACTCACAAAATTTGGGAAATATGGCTGATATTAGACTGATGGATTATCAAGTTTCAGGTTTGGATGCTGAAATTTCATATTTTAGCTTGGAATACTGAGATTTCAGATGTGGTAGCTGGGTTTTTAGGGTTTAATTGCTGGAAATTGAGGCTAGAATTTCAGGGTTTGATATGACTGGAATTTGGTTTTTGGTTGCTAGAACCTTAGGTTAGAATTATTGGAATGTAGTGAAGAACATAGGCAATGGAGGCTAGAAAATTAGGGGTCACTCCTAGGGTCGAAGAATCACTATTAGAAGAAAGCATCACACCTTCTAATTGAAATCTCAAATTTGTAGAAAAATTCAGGATAGCTTGTTCATAAAGGGTTGAGTAGGCATATTTAGTTCTTAGAATTCTTGTAAGTGATTCTAAGCTAAACTCGTCTTCTCAAATTGATCTCCCTTTATCTCTTAGTAAAGGTATTAGATCTTGTACACAACATCCTCTCTGTAACTTTGTGTCTTACAAAAATATTTCACCCATGTATTATACCTTTATTTCACAAGCATCTAGTATTCCTATTCAACATTATTTAGGAGGCTCTAAAAGTTCCGGAGTGGAAAGAAGCTATTTTTAAAGAATGCAACGTAGGAAGAAGTCAATATACCAAATGAAAAAAAAGGTTGTTGGATGTAAAAGGGTAACTCTAAAATTCAATTCTAAAGGAACCTTAGAGAGGTACAAGGCTCGGCTGGTTGCTAAAGGCTTTACCCAGACATATGGCATATATTATTATGATACTTTTTCACCAGTGACAAAATTAAACTCGATTCGAGTCCTCCGTTCAATTGCTGTTAATCTTGACTGGCCTATAAATTAGTTAGATGTAAAGAATGCTTTCTTAAATCAAGATCTAGATGAAGTATATATGGAGCCTCCCCTTGGATTCTCTAAAAATTTTTGAACCAAGGTATGCAAAGTAAAAAAAATCCTTGTATGGTCTTAAGTAGTCTCCCAGAGCTTGGTTCGAAAGATTCACAAAGTTTTTTAAGGGTCAAGGTTATTGTTAAGGACAATCTGACCATCCTTTGTTCACTAAGAGATCCGTCAAAGACAAAATTTCAATTCTGATTGTCTATGTGGATGATATAATTTTAACTGGAGATGATATAGAAGAAATGAGGAAACTTAAGCTAAGACTAGCCAAGGAGTTCGAAATTAAGGACTTACGTAACTTAAGATATTTTCTTGAAATGGAAGTAGCAAGATCAAAACGGGGAATTGTGGTTTTATAATGGAATTATATTTTTAGATCTCTTAAAGGAGACTGATATGAGTGGACGCAAGCCTTCAAACACTCCAGTGGAGTCTAATGCAAACTTGGAGATGTTAAAGATGGAATCCCAATAGATACAGGAAGGCACAAGAGATTGGTAGGGCGACTGATCTACTTGTCTCAATATTTAAAGGGCACTCTTGAAAAGGGCCTTTTTAAGAAAAAGAAATGAAAGTAGAGTGGAGGTCTATACTGATGCATACTGGCAGGATCAACTATTAAATAAGATCGAATTCTAGATATTGTACATTCCTTTGGGGCAACTTAGTCACATGGAGATGTAAGAAATAGAGTGTAGTTGCTAGAAGCTGAATTTAGATCAACGACTCAAGGTGTATGTGAAGTTCTATGGCTACAAAGAGTTCTGGAAGATCTTCAAAGTCTATTAAGTTTTCCTATGAGATTGTATTGTGACAAAAAGGCAACCATAAGTATTGCCCATAACCCAGTACTTCTTGACAGGACAAAAC
This sequence comes from Erythroxylum cataractarum, assembly GCA_024703695.1. Classification (NCBI taxonomy): domain Eukaryota; kingdom Viridiplantae; phylum Streptophyta; class Magnoliopsida; order Malpighiales; family Erythroxylaceae; genus Erythroxylum; species Erythroxylum cataractarum. Next base: position 35,336,336 of record JANJEY010000001.1, on the reverse strand, counting down.
ATGTTGAGATTGATAAGCACTTCATTAAGGAAAAACTTTAAAGCAGGAATAATCTCTACTCCATTCATTCCAACCAAACAAGAAGCTGCAGACATAAAACAACCATTCGAACTTCAAGTTAGCAAGTTGGACATGATAGACAGTTTTACACCAACTTTAGGAAAACTGATATCTAGTAGATAATGATCTCAATAAAATAGAAATGATATGTTGCAGATTAGTAGAAATAAGTAGTTAGAATATAGATTATATACTGTCTGTATTTCAGTTAGGATATTGATTATATATTGGCTATATTTTTCTTATTTCAGATGTATCAGTCAAAGAATAAAATCACATAACTTGAGTTCTGGTTTTCCTAGTTAGTTTTGTCCACACGAAATATAAATAGTAGTGAGAGCCTAGACTCCGCACATTATCTAAGTTATAATCCTACAATTTTTCTTCTTCATGGCTTTTAATCTAAAGTGCATGCTCGATAGGTTAATCTTGATTAATTATTCACTTTCATTTTTTTTCTTTTCTCTATTTTTTCTCTATTTTGTAGGGAAATGGTCGCATATATAGCAAATACATTAATTTTCATATTGAGGTAAGAGATGCTTACATTAAATATATTGTGATTAGTGGATTATCAATAATCATGTTATTGCTAAAACGGAGCAATTAAAATATTTATAAATATGTTACGGTAAAAGTAAAGTTTGAACAGGTTCCTACTTTTCACTCTCTGTTGAATCTTTCTGGGGTTTATGTTGAAACTCAAAGTCTGTTTTCTTTTTGCTTACTCATTGATAATGGTATGCTTATCCAAAGATTAGTTTGACTTGAACAAATTGCCAAAATGACATAATACTTTCTTGAAAAAACTAATTGATTATTTGACATTGATATAGTTTTTGGAGTTTTTTTAGGCTCCAGCATGTTCAATTCTTATTTTTAAATAACATATTGAAATCCATTCTCTCTAAAATTCGAGCCATTTGGAAGTTAAAAATATGTTCAAAGATGGTAGGATTTGGTAGGGATTTAATTGATTGGGTTCCTTTTGTGAAACTTTATGTATTAGACCTCCTTCTTCCCATAATTCTAATACTATGTGAAAGATGGTTTGCTAGATGGATTATATTTCCTTGAACTTCATTACCTTACAAAATAGGATAGTTCCTTTTTTTGTTATATGCTTTCGGTCAGTATGACCAGATAAACAAATTAGGGTTTTTTAGGAAAGAGCCAACAGCTCTGATACCATGTAGATTAATAGCAGAGAAGAATACTTTCATTCTCATTCATCAGTAGGTTACAGCCAAAGTATATATATACAATTATCTATATTAAATATACAACAGATTCCCTAAGATACATGGAAATCAATATCTTATTATAATCCCTAAAAATCAGGGGTTTATATGAATTCTATACAATCTTCTAGATATTGCTACATAATCCGACATGTACTATTGCACCCCGATTGAGAGGTTTGTCTCTTATGATGCTCTATCTTCTCAATATAAAGCGTTTATTGCTAATCTGGACAAAATTGACATTCCCAATAATATCCAAGAAGCTCTTAAAGTTCCAGAATGGAGAGAAGCATTTTTTTGAAGAAATAAGACTTGAAAAAAATGAAATGTGGGAAGAAGTTGATTTGCCAAAGGGGAAGAAACGTGTGGGGTGTAGGTGAATATTCACAGTCAAATATAGGGCTGATGGCTCCATTGAGAGGTATAAAGCGAGATTGGTCGCAAAGGGCTATACTCAAGACCTATGGGATGGACTACACTATCAGACTACTGCTATCTGATACTGCTAACTTCAATTGGCCCCTTCAACAACTTGACATTAAAAATGCCTTCTTGAATGGCAAATTGAAGGAAGAAATATATATGAAACTTCCTCCAAGTTTTGATAATGAAGGAGGAGGAAATAGAGTATGCAGACTAAGAAAATCCTTATATGGGCTGCAACAATCACCACAAGCTTGGTTTGAAAGATTTGCCAAAGTCCTGAAAATAGAAAGATACACACAAGCTCAGTCTAATCATACAATGTTCTTCAGAATTAGAGAAGGTAAGAAGACGATTTTGATTGTGTATGTAGATGATATTGTTATAACTGGTGATGATGTAGAGGCAATTACAAGACTCAAGTCAGCCTTGAGGAAAGAGTTTAAAGACTTAGGAGTTCCTAGGCATGGAAGTAGCTAGATCAAAGAAAGGGATTTACATCTCACAAAAGAAGTACATTCTTGATCTCTTGAAGGAAACAGTAATGTTAGGATGTAAATCCAGCACCACTCCTACTGAAAGTACATGGTTTGAAGATGAAGAAGATAAACTGGTTAATCGTGAAGAATACCAAACACTAGTGGGAAGGTTAATTTATTTGTCTCATACTAGACCAAAGAAAGGGATTTACATCTCATACTCTTTGGTGCATGCATGTAGCGACTTACAACACTCACGAGCATTTTGAGGCAGTCTATAAGATCTTACAGTATCTAAAGGGTACTCTTGGGAAAGGATTATCATTCAAAAAGGGAGATCAAAGAACAATTGAAATATATATTGATTCAGATTGGGCAAGTTTAGAAGAGGATAGACGATCAACCACTAGATATTGCACTTTCATGTGGGGAAATCTAGTCACGTGGCAAAGTAAGAAGCAAAAGGTGGTAGCCAAGAGTAGTGCAAAAGTTGAACTTAGAGCAGTTGCAAAAGGAACTTGTGAAAGTCTTTGGTTGAAAAGAGTGCTAATAGAATTGGAAATCATTTTTGAGTCACCTATAAAACATTATTGTGATAACAAGGTAGCCCTAAGCATAGCACACACTCCAATCCATCATGAGAGAACAAAACATGTTAAAGTTGATCGACATCTCATCAAGGAAAAGATAGAAGATGGAACAATATGCCTAACCTATGTACCAATGAAGAAGTAGACAACAAATGTATTTACCAAAGGACTTCAAAGACAAGTATTTGAAGAATGTATTAGCAAGTTAGACATGATTGATATCTAT
>JANJEY010000001.1:35319978-35332628 GCA_024703695.1 Erythroxylum cataractarum | reverse complement strand
AATACTCACTTAAACTACAAAAACTCAACTTAATCTCAATCATCCACTAATACTCTCAATTTCATCAAACTAAGGCATAATCACATAATTAACACAATTCATACTTAATGACATCATAAAAAAAATTCGGGGTCTAACAGTACCCATCTTAATTCTTGAATGAGAAGATTCTTCCTTTGTTCCTTTGATTTTGTATCATATAATGAAAATATCTTGAGTTCCTATCTCCCTCCTGTAGCCATCAAATTCTAGACTTTTAACTAGGAGTTGTAAGCTTCTAAAGATTCATATTTCTTCAAATTAGCTACCTCAATAGCCTTCAAAACTCAACTACCTCAGTCGCCTTCAAAAAAGGCCTTTTGAGCATTATTAAGATGATCAAAGGCTACTCGTCATTCCTTATTAGATCAACATTACCTTCCAACAAATAGAATTCCAAGGTTCTCATTTGAATGGGAAGAAATATTGAATGACATCATTGGGTACTCCAAACTTGGCCAGCGGGATAGTCTTATTATTAAGACATCATTTCAGATGGTGGTCTATTATATATAGAGGAGAATTTACAAGAAAGAGGAGCTTCATAAATATGAACTAGTAGAGACGATAGTTAATTTGATTAGAGAGACGTTGATAGTCAAAGGGAAGCAAAACTACATCAGCCATGAACTTAGATTGATTTGGTCTACCTGATTTTAAGTGTAATTTGTGTGCATGTTTGAGTAATGTAGTTGTTCTCAGGTCTTCCTGTAGGATCCTTGCAAAGGATAGTGTATAAGTTTCAGCTTTCGTAATATAGTTTTAATTTCCAAAAATAAAAAACAAATGGATGTACCCAGCTTTGATCTCTTTTAATTTTTGAGCACATTTGTATGCTTGCGAGCCCTACATGTAGTCCGTAGTCCATTGTCAACTATCAGACTTAGCTCAAAATGATGGAGGAGAGAATTAAAAAATTTAATAGAGATCTTATTTTTATTGCTAGATGGTTAAGCTTTGTCGAAATAGGAGTATGGTCTGAAAAGAGAAAGTTACCAAAGGAAACATGACTGTTAGGGAATTGGTTAAACCGGGATCTATTCACCAGTTGCCTTTCAAGCTTCCTTTGAATGAATCTCACCCCACTCTATTGATTGTTCCATGTAAATATGGGACTAGTGTATCTTAGGTCCATTAGGCTTAGACTAGCTCTGAGGTTTGATAATTAATGAAAGCTAGAGTGCTAGCAATGCAAACTACCTTGTAATTTAGAAGGAGAGAGTGTACAATTGTAATCCCTTACTAGGATCTATAGGGATGTAATGCTAGATCCAAGCCTTTGCAAGCTAGTCCATAGTCTAGTTCTTGGGAATTCCCAATTTGCAGCATATACCACAATAATAGCCAGGGGTAAACTAGAATCTCTTAAGAGTCAACTCTCAATGTGAGTTGATCAGAGTAGTACTAGTTTGATAAATGGATGATAGAGGGATCAGAGGATATAATGACCCTGCCATTGAGATGAGCTGAATGATTGCTCAGTGTAGTCTACCCTTTTTGCAAAAGCACTAAGCTGAATGATTGCTAAGTGTAGTCCATCCACTTTGCAAAAAACTAAGGCCTCTGTAATCTTCTTTTATTTTAGTTTCTTTGAGACCAACAAAATAAGCTTTCTTAAGGCCAAGAAAGTCCTTGATTGTTAGTTGCTTATTCGGGCTATTCAAGCCTTAACATTCCAAATCTACAATCCCGTTAGCGATGTTTTGCCTTTTTTTCCTTCTAGTCTTGTCGTTACTAAAGTTGGGGTCAAGGCGATTTCTAACTTGAGCTAAGCTACCTTTAATTCCATTCAGGGAACTCACATATAGAAAAATATTCAGCGACTTAGAGCAAGATGAAATACTTCTAAATATTGCAAAAAAATTGGGCATCAGTGATCCCTGAAAACCAACTTATATGTAACAATTCCCATAAGAAAACACATTTGACAAATTTTGGAGAGGTTAGACAACCTTGACCTACATTTCCTAAAAGTCAAAACTCCCACAAAAAAAAGTTAGACCAACCAACAACTTATACTTAATGTTGAACATGGAGGATATGGTAATAAACAAGAAGAAGGGACTGATATTGATCAACAATACACTACATATCGGAAAATCATTGTTGAAAAATGCAAAAATTCTAAACTGTTGTAGTTCACTCACATTTCATCAGTACATATAGAAATAGAGGGGGCTATTCTAGGAAACTAATATCTTTACATAATATCATATCTGATTTCCTAACTATTTAGGAGTCAATAATATCGAGGAAATATCCAGTTGGATATTTCCCAACACTCCCCTGAAGCTGGCTTGTATATGTCATCCATAGCCAACTTGGTAACTAGAACATTGAATTGCCTCTTGTGTAATCCCTTTGTAAGAATGTCAACTACCTGTTGTGGTGTTGGAATATAGGGAACACAAATTAATCCTTCTTCAATCTTTTCCTCGATGAAGTGCTTGTCAACTTCAACATGTGAGCAATTGAAATTGCATCTTTGTTGTCACAATACACTTTCATAGGAATTGAAATAAAAATCTGTAGTTCCTCCAGTACCCTTTTAATCCATAGGACTTCACAAATTCCATGTTCCATTGCACGAAACTCAGCTTCAGCACTACTTCTTGCAACAACACTTTGTTTCTTACTCCTCCAAGTCACCACCAACAAATGTGCAACAACCTGAAATTGGTCTTCTATTTGTGGCACTCCCCGCCTAATCAGCATCAGTATAGACTTCTACTCGAAGATTGTTCTGCTTACGAAACATTAAACCTTGCCAAGGAGTTCCTTTTAGATATCTTAATATCCTGCATACACCATCCAGATGTTCTTGGCCTGGTGAGGGCATAAATTGACTCACTAGCTCACGAAAAATGCTATATCAGGTTGGGTGTGTGACAGGTATATTAATCTCCCAACTAGTTTTTGGTATCTCTCCTTATTAATAACGTTTTTAGGTTGAACTAGTTTGAAATTTACACCAATCTCAACAGGTATCAGCTGCCTTGCATACTAGTAATCCGGTCTCATTCAATAGGTCCAGAATATATTTCCGTTGGTTAACAAATATCCCATCCTTAGATCTAGCAAATTCCATTCTAAGGAAGTATTTTAGAGTCCAAGATTTTTTATCTCAAATTCTTTGGCTAATCTCTTCTTCAACTCTACTATTTCGGATACATCATCTCCTGTTATGATAATGTCATCTACATAAACAATAAGAATCAATTGTATACCTACCTTGGACCGCTTATAGAAAATGTATGATTAGCTTGGCTTTGACAATAGCCGTAGCTCTTCACAACCCTTCCAAACCTATCATACCATGCTCTAGGGGATTGTTTTAGTCCATATAATGACTTTCTTAGCTTGCACACCTTATTTCTCCCATAGGTATCCTCAAAACTTGGGGGTAAGCTCATATAGACTTCTTCTAGGTCTCCATTAAGAAAGGCATTTTTTCATCTAGTTGATGTAAAGTCCACTCAAAATTTACACCCAAGGATAGCAATACTCGAATTGTATTTACCTTTGCAACAGAAGCAAATGTCTCTTGGTAGTCAATACCATATGTTTGAGTAAATCTCTTAGCAACTAATGTTGCCTTCAACCTTCCCACACTACCATCGGCCTTAGACTTAATAGTTAAAAGTCATTTGCAACTTACCAAACTTTTATCTCTAACAGAGTTCTCAACTTCCCAAGTTTTATTTTTCTCAAGAGCATTTACTTCTTCCATATCAGCTAATCTCCAATCTGGATCTTGAAGTGTTTCCTGACTGTTTCTTGGCACAAACCTATTAGTGATTTTTGAGATAAATGATTTATGTTTAGAGATAAATGATTTATGTGTGTGTGACAGTTTCCCATAAGATAGGTACTTTGATATGGGATGATTGGTGCAAGCCCGTTTCTCCTTTCTAAATGCTATATGTAGGTAAATTATCAGCAGAGAGATCAATACGAATATCACTATTTGTGGGTCAGTAGGAGAGATCAGCACAAATATCACTTGTAATTTGTGGGTCAGTAGGTATAGGTTGATCATTACTACACAGTAAGGGGTAAAGTAGCTTGAGGGTTACCTGAATTGTTCCCAGGTTCCTTCTCTGGGGGATTTGAGAGGCTGTGCATTGTAGGTTGTTCTCTACTTCTCAATTGATTCTTCCTTTTAGTATGAACACGAAGCTCAATATTTCATTCCTTATGAGCGGACAGTATTATTTCTCCCCCCTGTGGATGAATCAGGATTTCCTGACATGGACAGATTAGAAGTAGTATCTTTGGCTTCATTATCATAAATTATATTGTGATCAATAATGACTGTGGGTAGGGGATTAGGAGTAATGGCCCAAAAAATTTTTGTTTCATTAGAGTTCTCCCCTTGAAGAATTTTTTTTTTTGTTCTAGGAATGTGACATCCATGGAGACAACAATTTTTTTAGTTAAAGGATTGTAGCACTTATAGCATACCCAATGAAGACATATTTTTCAGCTCTTGGATCTAGTTTGGAGTTTCCCCTATTTGAGTGGTGAACATATGCAATACACCCAAATGCTCGAAGAGGAAGAGTAGAGTAAAGTCCATTTTTGGGAAAGCATTGTTTAAACATATCTAAGAGTGTTGCATAATGCAAAACATGGCTAGGCATTCGATTAATTAAGTATGATTCAGTCAAAACAGCCTCACCCCAAAGGTATCTTGACACATTCATTATAAACATAATGGACTGAGCGACTTCTAGTAAATGTTTATTTTTCCTCTCGACAATACCATTTTGTTGAGGAGTGTTAACACACATAGATTGGTGAAGGATGCCTTTCGACTTAAGAAATTTCCCAAGGACTTCATTAGAATACTCGGTACCATTGTTAGAGTGAAGTATACCAATGCATGTGTGAAACTGAGTTTCAACCATGCTATGGAAGTTTTGAAAGATTTGAACAACTTTAGATTTTTCACGTATTAAATAGACCCAACATAACTGAGTATGATCATCAATAAAAATTACAAACCATTTTTTCCCGATAAGAGTTTTAACATGGGATGGACCCCAAACATCACTATAAATTAAGTAAAATGGTTTGGATGGTTGATATGGTTTTGTAGGGTAAGAAATCTTATGACTTCTAGATAAAATGCATTGCTCACAATGAAGTTTTGAACAATCTGTAAACTTAAACAAATGAGGTAAAAGTCTTTTTAGGTAAGAGAAATTAGGATGTCCTAATCTATTATGCCAGAGCAAAATCTCTTCTTTAGCAGGGGTAGAATGAATACTACTTAAGCCAAGAGCTTCTTTATTCTTCAAGTTATCATCTACTAAGTAGTAGAGACCATCTATCAACTTAGCAGTGTCAATCATCTTCCTCGAAGTTAGTTCCTGAAAAACACAATATGAGTCAAAAAAAGTACTGGTACAATTAGAGTCATGGGTTAGTTTGCTTATGGACAACAGATTATAAGCTAGTTTTGGAACACGTAAAATAGATTTAAGGCAGATATTTGAGGATAGAGTTACTGAACCTTTACCAACTATAGTAGATGTTAGAGTGTCCCATATTGATTAAACATGAAAATACTAAAGGGTTTATAAGTGGTAAGGGTCAATTATCCAAACAACTAGTTCTAGTTATTTGGACAATGGTTGACCTAAGCCCAAGCCCAAGCCCAAGCCCAAGCCCAATTTTTGTAAGTGGACTCTACACTCTGCCCATATTAAAAATTCAATATGGTATTAGAGCCGGTACCCGAACCGTTGTGCCAGCTGAGCTGGATTCCAAAGAGGGTTGGGCCCTAAGGGGGGTGGAAAGTGTGAGATCCCACATTGATTTGAGAGGAGAACGAAGTACGTCTTATAAGGGTACGGATACCTCTCCCTTACAAATGCATTTTTCATGGCCTAATGCACCGAATCCCATCGAAACTCCGAGGTTAAATATGCTTGGGCGAGAGTAGTTTTAGGACGGGTGATCTCATGGGAAGGCCTCGGGAAAAACAAAATCGTGAGGGCTTGGCTAGGCCAAGGCCCAAAGCGAATAATATCTGTAAGCAGGTGATCTGGCCGTTACAAGTAGTATCAGAGCTGGTATCCGAACCGTTGTGCTAGCTAGGCTGGATTTCAAAGAGGGCTGGGCTCTAAAGGGGATGGAAAGTGTGAGATCTCACATCGGTTGAAGAGGGGAACGAAGTACGCCTTATAAGGATACGGATATCTTTCCTTTATAGACGCGTTTTTCATGGCCTAACAGATTGGATCTCATTAGAACTCTGAGGTTAAACTTGCTAGGGTGAGAGTAGTTCTAGGATGGGTGGCCTCCTGGGAAGGTCTTGGGAAAAGCAAAACCGTGAGGGCTTGACTGGGCCAAGGCCCAAAGCGGACAATATCTGTAAGCGGGTGATCTGGGCCGTTACAAGTGGTATCAGAGCAGGTTTGGTCTGGATTATTAATTTCCTGGTTGTCCGTCTGGATGTCTAGTCCCAGCAGCCTGGTCCAGTTACCACTGCGTATATTTCAAGTGACAATTGGATGTCCAGTCTCAGTTGCACTTGAGGGGGAGTGTTAGAGTGTCCCATATTGATTAAATATGAAAATGTTAAAGGGTTTATAAGTGGTAAGGGTTAACTATCCAAACAACTAGTTCTAGTTATTTGGACAATGGTTGACCCAAGCCCAAGCCCAATTCTTGTAAGTGGACTTTACGCTCTGTCCATATTAAAAATTCAATAGTAGAAAATGATCCATTAGCTATATGAATTTTTTCATGACCAGAACAAGGGTCATAAGTATGAAATAAATTAGAAGAACTAGTCATATGGTCAGATGCTCCTGAATCAATGATCCAAGGAGTGGAATTATATGGAAAGGAGCATGATAAAGTAGTAAAATCCCAACCAGTTTGTGCCACAGAGGCATTAGAAGCACTTGAGGATTCAATTTTGGGTTTCAAAAGCTTCAAAATATAGTTAATTTGCTCTTGTGAGAACTGTTCAGCATCCACCTCATGTGCTGATGGGATTTTGTGTTTTTCATAGTGAGTTGAATCACTAGAGGAAGTTTTATTAAATTTCCCTTAATGTGATCCCTTCCAATTTGGTGACTTTCCATGGAGTTTCTAGCATGTTTCACAAGTATGTCGTGCTTTATTGCAATAGTCACACCAAACCCGTGACTTTTCCTCAATCTTCCTAGTACGACCAGTAATATTCCTAGCAACTAGTGTTGTGTTTTCAATAGTAGACATAGGATTTCGTTTGCCAAGCATCACAAACTGTTTGCTTTCTTAACGTTGGACTTTTGCAAAGACTTCTCCAATGGTAGGAAGTGGTTGTCTTCCAATAATCCTACCTCTAACCTCATTAAACTCAACATTAAGTCCAATTAAGAACTTAAAAATTTCGTTATCCTCTACTTGGTGGATCTCACCCAATTTGAGAGTTAGTTCATACACTTGGGACTGGTTTCCCAAATCAGAATAATCTGATGCACGTTGTCCCATAGCTCCTTAGCTGTGTGGTAACACATATAGTTGAAGTTAATATCTTCCTCCATAGAATTTACCAACCACATATTCTGTGTGTAGGATCATCCGCCGTAGATTACTTTTTGTCATCGGTCAAATATCCAATCTTGTCTCTCTCACTGATGTACAATCTCACTAATTGGGACCGGTGAAGAAAGTTCTCTGCATTCAGTTGTATAGTGATGATCTGAATGGAATGAGAAACTGAGATAGTATTGTGTGGAGGAGGTGTTTGAACTGGGTTAGAGGATTCACCATTGTCAGGCATGATTGACATAGATTGGCAAGATTAGAAACAATAGGTGGCGGCTAGGGTTTTTTAAATATTCAGGTATGGCTCTAATACCATGCAGAAATTCTAAATTGTTGTATTTTACTAACATTTCATCAGTACATTGATACAAGTATATATACAAATAGAGGGGGCTATTCTAGGAAACTAATATCTTTACATAATATCCTTATATCTGTACAATATCATATTTGATTTCCTAACTATTTAGGAGTCAATAATGTCGAGGAAATATCCAACTGGATATTTCCCAACAAAAAATCATGTACTGATTTTGATTCCTCAAATTTAGTAGATCAATTCGATTCTTTGAGCTTACATGTAAAAGGTGCTCAAATACTTGATGATATGGAGAGTTTGGCAATGAAAGATGATGATGACATGGAGAGTTTGACAGTAGTAGATGATCATAGCGCTAAAGAGGAAGAAAAATAGAACAAGAAGTTCAAACACTTAAACAACAAGTTGAAACAACAGTGCAACAAGTTGAAAGAATAGGACAAGAAGTTAAAATAAAAGAACATGAAGCTGAAAAGATTAAATAGCAAGTACTTAGGGTTCCGGCTTGTTGGTTCAAAACTTGATGATATGTCATTGGTGTTATTGATGAAGATTGTGTTGTAGTGGCTGATGGAAGAGAAGTAGACTTGAATGAAGATACGCAGTTAGTACCACATAGGAATAAAGGAGAAGCTGTGAGTGCACTTGCAAATATGATGGTAAGTTTGACTATAAGAAGCAGGAATATGTATGTTCTTGATGCCTATGTTGTGGATAAGCCATGTGATTTAGTTATGAAAGCATTTGCAAATATATTGGTCAAGACTTATCATGCTGTCCATATTACTAAAATTTTCTTCAGAGAGGTTGTACATCTCCATGATTACCTTTAACCATTGTCTCTAATCGTGATGTAAAAGTTTATGAGTTTTTTTTTTTTATCTACTCAATGGAAAACATTAAACACTAAGCTTCAATTTTCAAGTTCTTTCCATTCCCAAACTGATAGACAAATAGAGGTGGTGAATAGAAGCTTGGAGGACTTGTTAAGATATTTGGTTGGAGACAATGTGAAAAATTGGGACCTAATTCTTTCTATGGTAGAATTTGCATACAACAGATCTATAAATAGGTCTACCAGTAAGAGCCCTTTTGAGATAGTTTTAGGAGTTTAACCAAGTAAGCTTATTGATTTGGTTCCTTTACCACAAACAACAAGAGTTAGTATTGAAGCTGAAGGTTTTACACAACACGAGGGACATTTTTGATTAGATATAATGAACAATAATAACTGGCAATTTGTCTTACAAAGAACATGCTGATCAACATCGTCGATTGATGGAATTTCAGTGAAGGGGATATGGTGATGGTTAAGATTCGTCCGAAGTGTTTTCAAAAAGGGAAATATAAGAAACTTCATTCACGAAATGTTGGACCTTATAAGATCACCATGAAGATAACTGGTAATGCTTATGTTTTGGAATTATCAAGTGACATGGAACTAAGTCCTATCTTTAATGTTGTGGACTTAACTGTTTATCATGGACAAGATGAGCAATCCCCTATTGTAGCTATAAGACTTTCAGCCACTCCTTATCTTAAAGAGGAAATAGAGGATGTTCTTGATGAACAAATTGTTGCCACAAAACATGGAGGATATCGACAGTTTCTTGTCAAGTGGAAAGGAAGACCAACATTATAGTTTCGATTAATCGACTATATTATATATTTGCAACTATCGGTTATTTATTCTAACATTTGTTTCAAGTGGTAAATAGGTCAACTAAGTGGTCCTTGTTGATAAATAAGTTCAATATGTGTCCTCATTTATAGTTAGATTCAAATGTTCCTCTTTAATAAATAGCTTTTAGTATGTGTCCCTTCTTATAGTTTTTCATTTATATTTGAACTAATTAATTAATCTTCTTGTTTAATTTGTAAAACTTACCAATTAGATGACTTACTAGAATGGTTAAAATTCCTTGCTATTCCCATTAATAAAAAGTTCACAAGATTGTGAAAGGTTGAAAGCAATTGTTATGTTACAGCCGAATGAAACCTTTATTTGAAGCTGTATATTTCAACAAGCCACTATCATCTATTTTCTTGGCTTTTAAATCTTTTAACATTTAAGATCTTGTTTTTGAACGTGACATTTGACCATAGTTTCCAAAGTATGCTCTTACCCTATACCTGCCTTTCTATTCATTTGAAAATGAGCTGCATTTGTACCTTTGCATCGGACTAGGTTATTCATGTAAGCGCTCAAGTGAATAAAGTTGGGAGAATAGTGTTGAATAATTTGAAGCATTATATTTGGCTGGTCCTATTTTCTTACATTTCAATTAGGACAAATATTGTTTATCTTTGAGCGTAATGCCGACATTTCTTATTGTTATATTTCCTTTGCAGCGGTGTTGTCATAGCTGAAAGTGTTTTAAGCAGCAATAATATTTTTCATAATAAAGGTACTAGTTGTCTTCGGGTTTCTTATTGTTTTAATGTGTAGATGCATGGATCAAGATTATTATACATATTGACTTTTGTATGTACTGCTTGTTTTATGGACTTACTAATTGAAATAAAAGGTATTGTCGTCTTCATATATTTTAAAAGTTCTTATCATAAAAGGATTTATGATCCCTGTGTGTATTGCTTATTTCATGGACTAACAATAGAGATATCTGATGCATTTACATGTTAAGATAGCACTAATTGAAATAAATTTCTTGAACTGAAAGTTTAGAGGAAAGGTAATGCTGTCTTCATATCTTTTACAAGTTCTTATCATAAAAGGATTTAGGTCTTTTTTTTTAAACATGCTGCTAATGAGAGAAGTTTAATTTGTTGTTTATATTTTACATAAGATATTCTTTGATAAGATTCTTTCCAAGTTGAAACAATAAGCTATATAAGAAGACAACTTATTTGTTAGGGTGAAAGTTTTGAGCAGTCTAAGTTCCAATTACCATTTGTGTATATATATATATATATATATGTATACCTATAGATAATATGGGTAAAAGACCCCAAACACTTGTTTAGTTGATCCAATTCCCCTAAAACCCATGTATTTCAAAATTCTCGTCAAAATTTTTTTATGCTTACTCAAAATTCCATCACATCCCTCTCTTTTAAAATTTCCCTCTAAAGATAATGGAGTATAAACATGGCAAGTTTTGCTCTCCATGGACAACTACGTCATAAGAGGATGATCGAGAATTAGAAAACCATAAATTAGGTAAGCATTAGATAGTTTAATTTTTAATTCATCATATTTACATATTATTACTTATACAAAAAATAATTTTTAATTTTTTTATAATATATTATTTAGTTTAATATAATAAATTTAATATATTATAATATAATAATACTAATAAATAAGATTATTAATTCCTTATTTATAATTTATAAATAGTTAATAATTAATGTGAATATAAGATTGTAAAACTTATTATTTTATTGATTTATTATATTTATTTATATGAAAAAATTAAAATATGTAATATGTAATGTTATTTTTTTTTATAATTAATAATATATTATATTATCTTGTTTAATAGTTAATCAATAATATATTGATAGTAAACTAATTCTTTATTTTTTTATTTATTAATAATTAATATATGAGAGGAACAATTTCTTCTTTTTATTTAGAATATTTTTTTATGAGTAATTAATAATTATTTATTTTTACTATTAATAAGTAAAATTATAAGAATTCATATTTTTGCATTTATTAATATTAACATATGATTACTGATATTTAATAATATAATAATGTTTAATATATGATATATAAAGCCTTTATAACATTTCTCATACATCTCCATATTTCCAGTATTATCATATTGTGATGGCGTTGTCACAGGTTGTTTATTAACTGATCCAACATTGTAAATATTTACTTCATTTGCTTCCAATAATTTTATGTTGTCTTTTTGTGAATGATCATGAGAGGTATCATTCTGAACAAAGTCAAACCTGAGATTCGAACCATCCAAGAACTCATCTTACTGATACTTTACTCCCCCTAACGGTGGTAGTTGTTATCGTATGAATTAACATCCATAGACACAAACATCTTTTTTCAAATTGGATCAAAACATCTGTACCCCCTTTGATTAGTGGGATAACCTACAAATATGCATTTATATGCTCTAGGATCTAGTTTTGAAAATTTGGAATCATGATTATGAACAAAGGTCAAGCCACCAAAAATTTTTAGGGGAATGCTTATAACAAGTCTAGTAGTTGGAAACTACTCAATTAATATCTAAATTAGAATTTTGTAGTTAAAGATCCAAGTAGGTAATCTATTTATCAAGTGCTTCCTCCCAAAGATATTTAGGAACCTTAGTTTGAAGGCTCAAAGCCCTAACTATTTAAAGAAGGTGTTAGTTTTTTTTGCCTACCACCCCATTTTGTTGTGCTGTATTATTACATTGGCTCCGACAAACTATTCCTTTCTTACCAAAAAATTTCCCAACATATTGTTAAAGAATTCTTTCCTTTTATCACTTTGAAATATTTTTACATTCTGAAATTGTGTTTGAATCATGTTATAAAAGTTTTTGAAGACTCTTTTAGCAATAGATTTTTCTTTTAAAAGAAAGACCCAAGTGACACTAGTATGATCAACAATAAATGTAATAAACCAACGTTTCCTAGAAAATGTAGCAACTCTAGAAGGCCCCCAAACATCACTAAGGATGATAGTTATTAGAATTTAGGGTTTCAAGGTACCCTCTTTATTGAAACTTAATAGGATATATATACATAAAGAGTACAACATAGATTA
>JANJEY010000001.1:35306235-35319878 GCA_024703695.1 Erythroxylum cataractarum | reverse complement strand
TTATCAATCAAATAATTTTATGCTTTTAGAGGTTTTTCTACAAACCCTAAGCTCTATTTTCAAGTTCCAGCTACAATTTACTTCAATTATAGCCTATTCTATTCTACTTATCTTTGTTTTTCCTTCCCACACTACGTAACAAAGACATAGAAAAAGTATTTCCAGAATGAGCTAGAGAACATGATGGATTAGGATTATTTTGAGATTAAACACTTGGTGTAGATATTGTATTTGTTCCTTAGTGAAAGGAAGAGATTCTAAAGATGGTTGTTTCCCTGAATTATAATTGCCCACTTAGAATGCTCTTATTTCTCCCCTTGTCTTGGTGGCATTGCCCAGTTTCTTTACTGATTGACAAGTTGTAGAACAATTTAGGAACATGAAGAACATTGTGAAGTGTAAGATTAGGGGAAAGAACAATTCATCCTTTCCCAGCTACTACTGAGTAGAATCCCAACTATTGCTGAGTAGGAACCATTTGCTATTTTTTATTTTTTGATTTCCTATACAAGAACTATAAAAAGAAAACAATTTAAAGATTATGATGTTACAAATGTATTTCATTTTTTAAAATTTTCTAGATGACATTGTCTTTCCTTATCCAGGAATGGACAACTTAAGTGATTGATCAATTGATATTCTCAATCTTTATAACTTTTTTCCAGTAACTGTAATAGTAATTATTGTTTTTTATATTAACATTTGATTATATGATCTCTTAATTTGTAGCTAGTTATAAATGTGTAAATAGAGAGCTTGTAAACATCATATGTGCAAGAAACAATAAAATATTCTTCCCTTTCATATTCTGATTTGCCAACACAAATATAAGTAAAACATTCTGGCAACTTTTATTTTACATTGACACCAAGTTAAAGATGGCCATGAGTTGAGCATGAATTATTATCTTCTATGATTGCTCCTTTAGATACTTGATGGTTACCTTCATTTTGTTTCAGGAAATTCATGGGGCCATTTGATTCTTTTGTATGTATATGTGCAATTGTCGCGGTTTGTGGTTGTTGGAGTGTTATATCCATTTTTACGAAAGTTTGGTTATGGCTTGGATTGGAAGGAAGCTACTATTCTCACATGGTCAGGCTTGCGAGGGGCCGTTGCATTATCTCTGTCATTATCTGTTAAGGTAAGTTTTGTCTTCTTTAAGTTATCTAGTATTTGATATCATAGATCTTTTTCTGTTTTCTTTGTTGACCTTCCCTGAATACATAACATTAAGAGGGATTGTGATGTAAAAGAAGTTTTGTTTGGGTCACCAGCTTCCCATGAATGATTTATTAAGAGGGATTGTGATGTAAAAGAAGTTTTGTTTGGGTCACCAGTTTCCCATGAATGATTTACAGACAATAGTGATTAATCTAATTTTATTTTGTTTACATGCATAGCGTACTAGCGACAATTCTACATATCTCACCTCCGAGACAGGAACCCTGGTGAGTCATTGTAACCTTTATGCTAAGTTGGGTAGCATTTAGTTTTAGCATTTGCTTATTCTGATAGATTATTGCATCATTTCATTTTAGCCACTTTGGTAGACTAACTAAAAATGTTTCTTTAAAGAAAACAGATACATGTTAGTTGACTCTTTCTTTTGGTCCCATTTGCAGTTTGTTTTCTTCACTGGTGGAATTGTATTTCTGACACTTATTGTGAACGGATCAACTACACAGTTTATTTTGCATTTTTTGCAAATGGATAGGATGTCACCTCCCAAGGTGGGCTTGATACATTGTGTAGAATGAATCATATGTGTCAATTGATGCCATAGACATTGTTGTAAGATTGATCATATGCCTTATTTATTCTGTAGAATTGTTTAATGACATTTGGCAAACTTTTATATTACTATTTATTTTGCCCATTGCTTTTGGTAAATATGATTACAACTAGAGGAAATCTTTTCAGCTAGCAAATACTTTGTTTTGGAATACAATCGACTTTATATCTTAATAATCCTATATAGAATTATCTACTCACTAAATAGCCTGCACAACATTTCCACTCTTTTTTGCAGAAACGTATATTGGACTTTACTAAGTATGAAATGTTGAACAAGGCATTAGAGGCTTTTGGTGATCTTGGAGATGATGAGGAACTTGGGCCTGTTGACTGGCCTACTGTTAAAAGATACATTGGAAGCTTAAATAATTTGGAAGGACATGTTCATCCTCATTGTGATTCTGAAATTGAGAGTAATTTGGACGTGAAAAATCTAAAAGATATTCGCATACGCTTCTTAAATGGTCAGACTTTTTCCTTTCACTGTTCTTTGGTATCGTTTATTTATTGTAAAAATCTGTGATCAATTGCTTGAGGTGATCAAGGTTTGCAATTTCATAGAACATAAAAATTTGCAATCAATGCTATTATAAATCAAATTCCATAAGTTCTGGAGGTGTCTGGTAGCATTAACAGGCAAAATTGGTTGATTTTAAGAAATCTTTGTGATGTTATGGATGATCTTAGCAACTACACTTCTCTAATATGAGTTTTCTCAGGTGTTGCAATTTTTACTTATGTCTATTTTGTGAGGTGCTAATTCTTTTAGAAGGTTAGAGGAATAATAGATTAAAAGAAAAAAAATTGAACGATTTGATGTGTTATCATTAAACAAAGTTAATAGAGGAACTTTGTCCTAGATGTGGGTAACTTTGATAACGTGCATGAATGGTTGGTTGGCTAGATTAATCTCATATATTGATGGCTCAACAATATTAGCTTTCATAATTGACATCTAATGCATTAATACATCCATATCATAGGCTGATTTTGTGTGGCAATGTCACTGATTGATTTCATACCCCATTAAAGGTTGATTGTGTCTTTTGTACAATTATAAGGATTTGAAGATCTTTCCTTAAGTAGGATTTATTAGATTAGATATAGAAAGTATGTACATTATAGTTTTAGCTATTTTAGGGTGCTGAAATTTAGCTTGAGATTTTGTTTTTGTTGATTTTATAAAAACAATTATTCTCTATAGATAGTTCGTTGATGTTCTATTAATTAGTAAGCTAAATTAATGAGATTTTACTCCTTAGAGAATAAATAGATTCTTCTTGATTTAAGTAGGTGATTAGGGCTACATAGTCCTATATATTCCTTGTACTATTCACAGAAAAGTCAAGGAATAATTACTTTGTCCTCTTTCTTCATGGTATCAGAGCCACGACTCCTCTGCAATATTTTATTTTCTTTCTCATTCAAATCAATCCTAAATGGATTATTTCTTAGCCACGATTGGCCAGCAAAGAAACTCCTAATCATCCAATGATGATTTTAGCAGTTCGAGTATGACTAACATAACTGTGATCTTCTTGGCTCAAACTTGCCTTTTCAATTGACGAATCACAAGTTGAATGGCTAGAATTACCTAGAATGGTCGCAAACAATAAAGTTGGCCATTGACAGTAGAGGAAAACTTGGGTATTTGACTAGTGAGACAATAAGGCCGGCATTAGATGATCCAAATATGACAATATTGAGCTCCAAAAATTCTTTGATCATAGCTTGGTTGATTAATTCCATGGAAATTGCAATCGAAAAACGTCATATTCTTCAAAAAAATTGATCGAAGGAGAGTTGAAGTCTACACTGATGCAGATTGAGCAAGGTTTCTTGTTGACAAATGATCAACTTCTGGGTACTACACATTTTTATAGGGAAATCTAGTAAATTGGAAGAGGAAAAAAACTAAGTGTGATAGCCAAAAGTAGTGTAGAGGTAGAACATAATGGCTCAAGGAATTTATGAAATAATTTGGTTTAAAAGAGTAATGGAAGAATTTAAGAAACCAGTGGAGCTCCTAATGCAGTTGTTTTGTGAAAACAAAGCAACTATTAATATTGCCAACAATCCAATTCAGCATGATTGAACGAAACATATGGAGATTGATAGACATTTTATAAAAGAAAAACTTGAAAGCGGACTCATTTGCATACCATTTGTACCTTCAATACAAGAAGTTGTTGATGTTTTCACAAAAAGGCTACTACGATAGAATTTTGAGTTCTTTGTAAGCTAGTGAGGGATGATTAATATCTATGCACCAATTTGAGGGGGACTATGGATATTATAGAAATAATTAGCTGATTGTATAGCTATAATTAGTTGATTCTCTAAAGATGATTCGTTGATATTCTATAAAATAGTGGCTGAATTAATAGAATTTTATTTCGTAGAGAATAAATATATTCTTCTTAATTTAAGAAGGTTAGGAGGAGAGTTTTGATCTCATCATTTAATTGTTAAAACAAACTATAATATTATAGAGTTAGTGTCACTTGCAAATAAATAGTGTTTTGAGAGTTGGTATTGCTATGCTATGTAATCTTATATGGAAGCATTACCAATGTCTCCAATTTTGGAATATTACTTATACCTTGTAATATTCTACCATTAAAATAAATGAGGTTAAATTTATTGACGTGCCCTAAATATTATAAAATATATGGATAATTATTTTATCTTATGAATATAATATATACAAGATTCATCATCTTACTGCATCTGCAAATCCAATAATGCATTTATTGGATAGTTGTTTTGTCTCATTCAGTGTTATATAAAATGAAGCCTAGGGGCTCAAAACAGAAATCCTTCACTTTTGTGTTCGTGGTGCAACATAAGTGGTCTCTTTTACTTTACAATTTCTTTTTCCTTTACAAGGTGTCCAAGCTGCTTATTGGGGGATGATCGATGAGGGAAGGATAATGCAAAGGACTGCAAATATTTTGATGCAGTCGGTTGATGAAGCAATTGATTTGGCCTCACATGAACCTTTACGTGATTGGAAGGGTTTAAAACATCATGTCAATTTTCCAAGTTTCTATCGGTTCCTCCAATCAAGCATCTGCCCTCAAAAACTAGTCACTTATTTCATTGTACAGAGGTTGGAATCTGCGTGCTATATTTGTGCAGCATTTCTACGTGCCCATGGAATTGCAAGAAGGCAACTACATGACTTTATAGGTAAGCTAATCTTTGCTCTCAATTTATAGCCTCGTCAACACAATGGAAAGCAGCTACTTTGTTTAATTTTGCTCACATTTTTAAATGTTCTCATATTCTTTCATTTTTGTTGTTATCATATTTTCCTTGCTAAATATATTTTTGGTCTCTTTTCCATCCTCTGATGTTAGTTGAACACCTTGTTTTTAGTTTTCCATGTTCCTTATATTATAAATATGATTTCTATTAGATATGACTTCTATTGTTCTGAATTTCTCTACATTCCCTGATTTTTTCCTCTTGTTCCAACTACTTTCAGCTTATTCTAGCCTTAGTTTGTTGAAGCCTATATTGCCTGAATATTCCTCTTTTCCTTTACATTAGATCCAGAATTATTTCCTTTCTATGGGGTAAATTACATTTCTAATCTTCTACCCGGATGCAATAACTATTCAAACAATTTGGTTTGCTAGAAGAATTGGTTCATGTTGTCATACACAATATAAACTCATATATGATCGATTCATACTATAATGTAATGCAATTTATGTTTGTTTCCATCAACGAGACTAGCTGCATTATTTCAGAAGAATTAACTGTAATATTGTTCTACATTTGTACACCTCTGTCAAAGGCAGATTTTATTCAGGCTTGTCAAAGGCAGACCTTATCAGAGATAGATTGTTTGCTTTTAGTAAATAAATATTTCCTTAAGTAGGATCGATTAGCTGTAGATAGACAAATATATGGTAGTTTAACTATTTTTTAAGGACTGAAATTCAGCTTGTATTTTGTATAGTAATGAGAATTCTCCGATTGTAAGGAGACAGATTTTCTGGGCCAAAGTTCCTTAGGTTTGTAATGGTATCAGTGCTTTTTGTCCTAGTCCCTCCTTTTTTCTATTTTCATCCTAGTCTGGTTTGTTTCCGTCTCAACTTTAGTTCCACTTGTTATCTCAACACATTCAGCTCCTTGTCCTTGATTATTCCCTTTTTTATCTCAACTGTAGTCTCTCGACCTCATGTCTTCAGATAAATAGGAAAGTTCCTTAGTTCTTGTTAATACAAAAATAACTCATATTGGGCATTCCATTTCAAGATATTTGTTAGTCCTAAGGAATTATAGGGCCATGTTAATGGCGGTAATCTTGCTTCTTACAAAAACAAAAATAAAGATGAACACAAAAACTGGGAGATCAAGGATGTTCAATTTATGGTGTTGCTTTTGGGATCTGTCTAGCCCAACATCATCTTGAATCTTTGACTCTTCAAGATGGTAACCAACACAAGGTCTTATCTACATAACATTATATATCATTTCAGTTTAAACATGGAAGTCCCTCAGTTTCTAAATTCTGCTCTAGCTTCTTAAGTCTTTGGGCTGAATATATAGATATTATTTATGCTACGTTGTCTCCTAAAGAACTTAGCTTTTTTTCAATCTGTTCATGAAGCTATTAAAAGAGATCAATTTCTTATGAAATTAAAGTTTAAATTTGAAGGCACCAAGTCCAGTCCCATTAATTGAGGTATGTTCCCCTCTTTAGATACATATCTCGATGATTTGATTAGTGAGGAGCAATGTCCTTGCACTCAAACAACAATGAAGCAAGAAAGATCCACCTAAATTCATATGCTTTATGTAGCACAAGGTAAGCCAAGAGTAACGTGCACAAGCATTATTCAGTGTTTTTATTACAAATGATTTAGTCAAGATGCTTTGGACCATCCTAGAAAATTATTCAATTACAGCAAAAAGGATGTTGATGTTGCTAAGGAATATTCTACTAATTCTCCAAAGAAAGTTGCAACAACATATATTTCCTTTGTTGGTTCTTTTAGTGTTAGTGGTTTTGTAGATGTATCACAATCTTATAGTGTTAATGGTTTTGTAGATGTATCATAATCAACACAGATTGAAACTACTCTTGTTCAATCCATGAATCTTGAAATGATTACGCAAATTGTTACTTCTGTACTTTCTGCATTAGGGCTCTTAGGTTAAACTTTTCTACACTTTCCACTTGGTATTTTGACTAGGGGGATTTTAATTACATGATAAACAATGCGCATTTTCTTACCAATATCAATGCTGATAGAAATCATATGCCCATCAGAGTTACTAGAGATATTTCTCCATCTCTAATTGATGTCTTAGTTTCTCCTCTAGTCTTACCACTACTTTTTTTTTTTTTTTGTCAATCAGTTGATTGACAATAATTGTAAAGTAGAAGTTTTAAAATCTCGTCATTTTATACAAGATCAATAGTCAAGAAAAGATCTTAAGAGGACAATAAGTTTTTATTTTCTTATTAGTGTAAACAAACATATTAGAAGTCTAAAGATTCGCACCGTTGATGAAAATCATTTACCCACCCTAGCTATTGGAGATATTTCTTCTTCTTTATTTGATATGTATACCATCAATTTTTAGTTGCTTTGTGAAATAGGGATAAGTTGATATTTGCTAGAGTTGGTGAATGGATGTCCAAGCCTAAAGCACACAATGAGTGTTAAAGAAAATTATCACACAAATAAGTTCTTCCTTAAGTTTAGAAAGGGATGTCAAATTTGTTGTTAAGGTAGGGATATGTAAGACATTAGTTAATTAAAGAGAAGATGAAATGTATGCACTTTCTTTGCCAACAGATCTGATGGTAGAACCATCTTATCATAGACATGACTTGGTTTATGAACAAATGAGTGATTATATGTTTCATGTGTTCTATTGTACCACAGTCAATGTCCAAAAAAAAAAAAAAGTGTGCACTCTATCTAAGGCAATAGACAATAGGATTGCGCTAGTGAGCAAGATGTAGAGGATTCTAAGAGAGTTCTGAGTAAACCTCTTAGCTGTTCTATCTCTTTTGCATTGAATTTGACATGATGGTTCTTGTGACTAGCACGGTTCACCTTTGATTTCCTTTAAAACCTCGTATTCATTTTGAGTGTTTGTTCCTTCCCATGAAAGCAAAAGGTCTCTTTCGAACCTTAAGGTTTCCACCAAAATATAAGTTGGACTATAATGTTTGAAATTGTTTAAAAAGAATCCTAATATTTTCAAAACATTTCAGATCCAACTCCTAATTGATGAAATCCTTAACCTCGTCAAGATTCTATCATTTATATGATTACATGTTTTTTGAATTTAAAATCTTACCTTTAACAGGACCCACCATTGCACCATTTTCAGAATGGCGCTCAGTTGGCAATGGTAGACCCCACTATCAAAAAATTGAAAAATAAATGATCTTGTAAGTTCCACTCTAAAACGACGTTACAAAAGAAATACACTAGGCATGTATGTCGATTCATATACAATTCAATAAGCCAGTGTAGCTTGTTAAGCGATACAACTTTGGACGGTTAATGCTAAAAATTCAATAACCAAGGGAAGAGAACCTGTATCAAGGCTCTTGGTCAGTGTCTATTGATGACCTTAACAAGATATTGGAGAACATACTCAAGGGTGTCACTGCTTTTAAAAAAGTGAGAAGAATTTTCACAAGCTCATCATATAAGTTATTCATAAGATTTTTTATCATTAACGAAGATGATAATAAAACAGCTGGCATCCAAGTTGATGTATTAAAAAAACACTCTAGCTTGGAGACAAAAGTTCACTTAGGCATTGGTATCATCCCAGCCATTACACTTGAAATACAAATAAAACCATGAACACAATCACAACTACAAGAAAAAATTCAAAAGATTCAATTCTACCCACCCAACATCAGGCTGGCTTCTGAAAATGGTATGATCAGCCAATGCACCAACATGAAGAAAAGGTCCCAAAATGTTGGTCATCTCAATAACTCTTCCATTCAAGTAAGCTCCTTTAGGAATCCACCAAGGATGTTTCACAAGAGACTTAGTTCCCTTTTCTTGATCCTATGGTTTCTTTCTATTATGCATGTACTTTAATTCTTTTCCATAAATATTTTTTAACCTTTTCCCTGTGCTTTATGCTTGCAGGTGATAGTTTTATTGCGTCTATGGTCATTAATGAAAGTGAAGTAGAAGGAGAGGAAGCTAGAAGATTCTTGGAAGATGTTCGCGAAACTTTTCCTCAGGTAAATGGTCATCACATAGTTCTCTTGTGTTTAATTAGGCAGTTTTGTTTGGGGTTAATAGCTTGAGGTCTATATACCATAGCAAGGCAATATGGTAGTTCTATTCCATATCGCGCTGTTTGGGAGCATTTAACAAGTTGGGCATATGATTCAAGGTAAATTTTCGAGATATAGGTAGAAATTTTGGGAGAATTTTCTCACTATTTTGTCAGTTAATTCATGTCAAACCCTTTTTTTTTTGGTCCGTGTTTTGACCTAAACACTCGAAGATAGATTCTTATATGTTACTCACATGGCATGTGGTATCCCTAATTTACAAGTATTCTCTATCATATTTCACCGCAGATATGTTGGTTAATAAGAACCTATTAATCCTTTGCTTCATCCTCGATTTGCTTGAGACATTGCCTTTATTATTGGATATGGGTGGTACCCCCTCATAAGCATTCTCTTGCATGCTAGGAAGTAAAGTTGAGGTCTCCAGGAAGATTTAATTGTGCTTTAAATTCAAATGCACATAGTTGGGCATTAATTGCTAGCTACACAATCTGATACCTGTTTGTCATTGAAAATGCTGGTCTATAATTTCTAAACAACAAATGATTACGACTGTTTAGGTTTTACGTGTGGTGAAAACAAGACAAGTAACGTATTCAGTGTTGAACCATTTAATTGACTATGTGGAAAACCTTGAGAAGATTGGGTTATTGGAAGAAAAGGAAATGCTTCATCTTCACGATGCTGTGCAGGTAATTTTTGCTTCATTTTCTACGTTACATTTACTGCTTTGCTCAAACTTCACAATGTTCCTACCTTTCTACTGCAGACTGATTTAAAAAGACTTCTAAGGAATCCTCCGTTGGTAAAGATTCCGAAAATAACTAACCTGATCAGTGCTCATCCATTTTTGGGAGCTCTTCCTTCCACAGTACGTGAACCACTGGAAGGTTCTGTCAAAGAAAATATGAAGCCTCTTGGTTTGCCACTTTACAAAGAGGGTTCTAAGCCCAGTGGTGTGTGGGTTATTTCTAATGGAATTGTCAAGGTAAACAAAATTCTAGAATGAGTTAGTATTTAGCAGGCAGTTATTTAGGAATACCACTTCTATTTTCCTTGCAAACAAATTCATGAGTGAAAGTCCTTGTTTGGCAGTGGAGGAGTAAAAGCATAAAGAATAAACACTCTGTTCATCCAACCTTTCCCCATGGGAGCACACTGGGTTTATATGAAGTGCTAGCTGGAAAGCCTTATATATGTGATATGATAACAGAAACAGTAGTACTCGGCTTTTTCCTGGAAAGTGAGAAAATACTTTCAATGGTTAGGTCTGACCCTGCAGTAGAAGACTTTCTCTGGCAGGTAAGAGGACGGTGATTCTCCTATATATTAATATTCAATTCGTCAAGGTTTTTGTGTCACCAAGATGCTAATTTTGTCGAACATCTGATGTTTTCAGTGATTTATTAGTTAGTTTAGGGCCTTGTTTCCTGTAGGGAAAAACAGCTTTTTGATCTGTACACCTCGCCAATATGCCTCCTCCATATTCCTTGATTTATTTATTTTTTTGGAGATTTCAGGAAAGTGCAATTGTTCTTACAAAACTTTTGCTTCCTCAAGTATTTGAAAAGATGTCGATGCAAGAACTTAGGGCCCTTGTTGTAGAGCGATCAATGATGACCACATATATAATGGGAGAAGTGATAGAAGTACCTCACCTTTCCATTGGTTTTCTTTTAGAAGGATTCATAAAAGCCTATGGTTCTGAAGAAAAATTGATAACGCCTCCTGCAGCATTGTTGCCTACTCATGAAAGCCAAAGGTCCCTCTATCCACATGGAAACGAAATCTCCTCAAATGTAGAAATTTCAGGTAATATATATTATCTTGAAAGGCAGAAAAGATGCGAGGTTGGTGGTGGAAAGAAAACTGAAAACAATAACTGAATCTTTTATTTTCTGGTTAACATAAAATGTGTGGTCAACATTCGTATCCCCATGATTTGTTAGCTTTTACCCTATTCTATTATCGTTGTTTATTTACTGTCATTCATGGTAATATTTGTTTGCCAAATGTTTCAGTGTGATGAAGGTTTTATGATAGGTTGATGAATTTTCTGAATTGTATTATATTAATGGAGAATGGAAGAATAACAGAAGAAAACATATTCACAAATTAGGCTTAATTCTTCCAAAATATTTTAATGTTTTGATTAGTTAAATGTAAATAAGGCTTCTGTGTTATCTATTCTGAAAAATTGGAGGTGGGAGTTTCAATGGTCCAAATTGTGTTGCTGTTAAGTTAGTGGGGATGTAAGCTACTACTTTTGTACTGAAATGTTAGTCTTTCCTAGGAGTTTTGGTTACTATCCTTTTGAGAATCTGGCTTTCATTTTTGTTGGCATAAGTCTTAACTTAATCTTAGTCCTTTATTTAAGACATTATAAACTTAGTTGTTATGATCATGAAGTATAATTTTTGGCCTTTTTCCTTGGGAGCACGGTGACTGAATTCATAGGAGTGATCCTTAGACCTTGTTGTGTGAATTCAGTAGTTTATTCAGCCTCTATTTGTATGTTTAAAGTATATCGACAAAGAAACCCTTCATAGTCGGTTCTAATCCTTATTTAGTTCACATTAACACATTCCACTAATGTCCTATGTAAAAGGTAATGTGATGATGTTTGGGAAACAAATTGGTCAGTATTAATGCACTCTGCTTATTCAACCACAAAATATGGAAAACAGAGGAAGAAGGTGGTGAAGGCCTGGGGAGAGGGTAAGGGAGGGGAGGCATGTGCGGGGTTAGAAAAAGAAGCATGGGAACATATATTTTCAGCTACTTATTTACATTCTGCCTAGTATTTGGTGATGCCTGACAAAGAAATGAGTCCTTTTTGGTTAAGAAATTGATGTTGATCATAACAGGTGAAAATGCAGCCAGTTACTATCACCAAGAGTCACGGTATCAGGTTGAGACGAGTGCAAGAGTAATACTTTTTGACATTACAGCATTTGAGACTCACAATTCTCTACAGAGAAGGTCATCATCGTTGCTATCACATTCAGTCGAGTATAACCATAGAACTCCAAGTAGAGAGCATGGTCGTCTCATGAGTTGGCCCGAGCATTTCTACAAGCCAAGGCAACAACATAAACAGAAACCTAGGGGCGCTGATCAACCATCAAATAGCTTGTCAGCAAGAGCAATGCAACTGAGCATCTTTGGAAGCATGGTAAATTTCAATATTATTTGATTCTCTCTATCTGAATGGACCTTGATGAACCTACTTTTTTTCTGAGGATGGCCACATGATAAATAATTTCCACGGACTTAACTTGGTAGTTGTGGCCTGGCTTAAGGAAAGATGCATGGCATTAAAGTACTAAATATTGGGCCTTATTCAGTATATTATTACTCGAGATAAACGTCTTCATTTATATTGAGGGGAAGGTCACAATGCCAAAAATTTTATAAGTACGCTTCTTCAATATTTTCCTGGAAACTTTTCTACTGGCTATTAGTGGACGTTATCCCGTATCTTTTTCTGTCTGAGAACGCCATGTCTGTCTTGGTTGCTTGTTTCACCTGAAGTCTAATCCTTTTATTTGGTAAGGTTGACATGGGATATCGCACCCACAGCTTTCCAAACAACCAATTGAAGCGATCTCAGAGTCAGTTGCTTTTGAGAGCTGGGTCTCATGGGCGTCCACTAGCTTCTGTAAGATCTGAAGGCCCTACTACTATATCGAAAAATCTTGAATTTAGAAAGTTAACTGCAAAGGTCCCTGGCCCTTCAGATAAGGGTAGAAAGGCAAGTGAGAACGAAGCACTGGATAAATCCAGTGATGAGTCTGATGCAGAAGACGGATTTGTAGTGAGAATTGACTCACCGAGTTGTCTCTCTTTCCGCCCTTCTTAGGTAACTATGTTTACTCCCAATATCATTTCTTAGTTTGGGGTTATCCAGATTTTAATAAAAAAGGTCGTTTGTAGTGACTTGTGGTTCTTTAGATTGTCTTTTGTAACTTTTTATAAATATGTACGATGTAAGGTTGTAACATGGTGGATAAGCCAACAAGACATATCACTTTCTATGCAGTACTAGTGTTTAGAAACTTCTGTGTCGACGATGAAGAATGCGTTATATTTCCGGGGTATTTTCTTACACCTCTGCTGTTAACTGTGTGCTAACATTCTAATCTATTTATTGAAATTTTGGGGTATGTGCGTAGCGAACTAATAACGAAGTTTTTAATAATTTTGTGAAAGCCAATATCACATAAATTTTATAAAATGATTAACATATAAAATATAATAAAGCATGGATTATAATTTTTGTCTTATTTTGAAGTTTAATTTTTTATTTTTCTTAAATTATTTCTAAAATTGGCTTACCGCATGTATCATAGTTTTATAAGTGATTAGTCGCTAATAATATCAACAAAATATGTATAGAGGATTAGGTAAAAAGTGTTTGTTGGATAAGTTTTATTTAAAATAAAATTCTCAATATTTGCAAATATATGTTACCTTTTGAAATTTATAATATAGATACCACTTTTACAAAGACCTCCACCTTTTGGTTTATAAATTTTCTTACAAA
>JANJEY010000001.1:35277993-35292136 GCA_024703695.1 Erythroxylum cataractarum | reverse complement strand
CCGAAAAGAAGCAATCCACTCACGAAAATAAGGTATTTTCGTTAATCCTACGTGTTTTCGATTATACGTGATATTTTTTGTATGGTCTTTTCCGCAGCGTATTGAGAATACTCGGACCGTACGCGATCCAACATTCATCTCTTAAAATAAAAACAAACATTAGTTTTCATATTTAAGTCCCGAAATAAACCTAAAACAAAGGGTGTGCTCAAGATAACATCTTATTAAATAGTACATCCTCAATTATTTTGATTGATCCAAAAAAAATGCAGGCATAGAAAATTTTCTAATAAGTATATCCAATATATTTATAATGAAAGGATCTATGTATAATGTAAACAAGTATTTTGTAATGTCTTTTTTGTAAATTTCCTTTTAGTCAACCTTTTAATCATCCCAATCATATCGTACCTAAACCCCATTACAACCTAATAAAGACCTTTTGATTTTTGATTCTAGTTTACATATGAGTGGTGAAGATGTGATAAAATTACAAGCCTATGGTAAGAATTCTACTATGCATGGATTTGAGAGTTTGATAAATTTCACCCTAAACAATGAGTAAATTGAGTGAAATCTTAGTAAGAATGTAAAGGTTTATGTTTTTTTATTTCAGTGAGACCATTGATGTGATTATTATTAGTATTAACTTAGGAAGTTAGTTTTAGGATAACTTGAATCTATTTGTTTGTTAACTTGATTAAAATGATATGATAATTTATAGTATGAATGGACAAGTTAAGGTTAATGAAGGATAGACTCTAGAAGATTTATAATTTTGATTATGATCTGTTTGAGGATAAACAAAAGCTTAAGTGTGAGGATGTTTTATAGATGCATATTTGATTGTATTTATAAACTCATATTTGAACTATTTTTCTTTATATTTTGTAATTTTGTTGTATATTTGGTATTAATTCAGTCCAAATGCATTTATAGGTTATAATTATCTTCATGTACCAAAATAGAAGAATTCGAATGAAAATGTGGCATAAAACAAAGTTTTGAAGTAAGTTAGAGATACATGGATGTGTTTATTTGTGTAAGTCTCAAAGCCCACGTAAAATCGTGAATTCTAGTGTTTTTGAACATACACAGTCTCTCACACGCCTATGTATCAGACCGTATATGTATCAAAAACTCTAAAATTTACTATAAAAGGATATTAGCGGAGACAATTAGAGGAGAGCCAACTTTTGGAGTAGATTCCAAAATAGAAAGCTTACAAAAGGGATGATATTGATTTATAGACATGGAGCACGTGAAGAATTCATCAATAGATCTAATAGATTACATCATCAGACCTCAAACTTGCAAGAACATTCAATATAAGAGAAATGCAGATTTAGAATTACGATTCCTTTTTTTTCTATTCATTTCTCTTCTTATTTATCTTTGATTTCATTTTCTATTGTATGTAACTAAATGTATTTAGTGTCTAGGTGTGATGAACCCTAGTTAGGATAACAATATATCTTGATTATTGTATTTAATGCAATTATTTTGATTGATCTATTGTCATTCAATTATGTGTTTTATGCATGTTATAATAGATCCAGAATGTTAGTGCATGATTTGATTTTATATCATTGAGAAATCCTTTGTATAAATAGATCTACCATAATTGAAAGGAGTTAATTACAATCGTAAAGATAGGTCGACATAAATCTTCTAGATTTGGGTCAAACCTAATAACATAATTCATAAATCGATAATGCAATCTTAGGAATTTTAACTAGAAAGATTTCAGTTAATCACATTATGAACTAGTTGTTAGTAGTCTTAAAAGAGTTGTAAACATAAGATAGGAATTTTTACGGTCCAATAATTGATAAAATAATTGCAAGATAAAAGGTTAATTACTTAAACGTTTGGGGGTATTCATCAATTAGGCACTAATCTTTGATATTGAGTTTTTTAAACAATTACTTTGTTTCTTAGTTTATTATTATTTCCTATTTTATTTTATTTGTTTAATTATTTATTTTAATTAAAAACCATCATTCAACTTATTTCTTTTCCAATTAAGCTTTCTGAGTTCCAATAAGTCTATAAATCATGTCTAATAACCTCTAAGTCATTAGAATACATTTAATTTAACTACCATAGTCATATCCATCCAATGGACTTGGTTTTACACAATTAGAAGCTTACAAGTCAGAAATCTCCAAGATTTTGCATATCAATGAACTATAAGTTCATGTAAGGGCATTTAACATTTTATATCACTGGCATACGTACAAAAGGATTCAAATATATCTTTGAACTCATATATAACCATGTATATATCAATATACATTAGTATCTCTAAATACAGAACAACACAAAACTGTTCAGAAAGTCTAACGTCACATACGCCTTCTCCAAATCTACAAAATTATATGCAAATCCCATTTTCATTCTCTGTAACATTCCATAAGTCTCCTGAGTAGATGTATTGCTTCTGTCGTAGACTTACTAGGCATAAATCTAAATTGGTTGGTCGATATAGAAGCAGCTTTTTGGATTCTCGTTTCAATTACCTTCTCCCATAACTTCATAGTATGACTTAGTACGTTGATGCCTCGATAGTTGTGACATTGTTGGATGTCTCCTTTGGCCTTGTATGAGGGGATTAACCTACTCAATCTCCATTTGTCCGGCATCTTTGCTGACTCGAGGATCACATTAAACATTAAATGTTAAATTCTTTCCATAGTGTTGAAAGTTTTTCCTTTTTTTATAACTATCTATTCTTAGAAAGTATGGTTAAAGAGGAAGTGTTTTGATTTTGATTTTGATCTTTAGTTTTTCTCAAGGATGACCAAAAGCAAAATGTGAAGGAACTTAATAGTGCTTGGTTGACTATTGATAGATGGATGATTGAATATATTTTTACCCCGTGTTTAATGTATTTTTATTTAATATTTGATATTTTTTGTATATATTCGGTACTTAATTTGTTTCAATTGTGTATATATATAATAATTGTCTTTATGGACTAAAAGAAGAAGAGTTCAGATGAAAACATGATGTAAAATGAAGATTCGATGCATAGAAGGGATGCACGGTCATGCATATGCTAGTGCACTTCCCTGAGGCCATGCACTTTTGAGATACTCAAAGATTTTTGGTTATGAATAGTATGATGCACGATCATGCAAGTGACCGTGCATCAACCAAAAAGTTAGAATTCCATATAAAAGATGTTTTCCGAAGGCAATTGGTAGAGGAGACGAAAGGAGGTGTTCTAAACATCTCAAACGTTGGAGAGCCACAGGAGAGGGAAACATAAAGATTTTATTAACGGATCAATTAGAATACAAGATCAGACCTCTACATCGCAAGAATATGGGATAAAAGACAACTAGGGAGATCTAGAATTATGATTTTGTTGTTTTCAATTCATATTTCTATTTATGTATGTTTGATTTCGTATTCACTAATTTGTAACAAAATATTTTGTTAGTATTTAGGTTAGATGAACCCTTTTTATGTTATGTTAACATATTTTGACTCTTATATTAATGCAGTTGGTTGATTGATTTATTACGATCCAATTATGTGTTTTATTTATATTATAATAAACCCAAAAATATTAGATCATATTCTAATTTCATACATAGAGATTGAGAAATCCTATGTTTGAATAGATTTATCGTAATTGGAAGGAGTTGATTGCAACCTTATAGATAGGATGACATAAATCTTTTGGATTATAGTCAAACCTAATAGAGGGACTCATAAATCGATAACTTAATCCTATAAACTTTAACTTGAGTAAATTTGGTTGAAAACCTTACGATTAGTTGTTAGTATACTCAAAGTAAGCTATTAGTATACCATAGGAGTCTCCACAGTCCAATATATCAACAAAACAATTACATAATAAAAGATCAAACTATTAAGGGTTTAAGGCATTCAAAACCTAGATACTAATTTTCTAATATCGATAATTTTCTTAGTACTTCCTTAATTCTTTATTCAATATCGTTTCCCATTTATTTTACTTGTTTTATTTTTATTTTCTTTTTGTTAAAAATCTAAAATCAATCTTTAAGCTATATAATAAGAAAAAGGTCAATAATCACTATCTTTGTGGGATCAACCCGTACTTATAGGTACTAGCTACAGCTACATTGTACACTTGCAGTTATTAGATAATTGACTAACTCACAAATATAAGTCAATCAACTATATATTTATTATCTAATGCTTAGTGATTAATGTTTATGATCTGTCTAAGATAATTATTTTGGTTTAGGTATAAGATAAAGGAATAGGAACCAAAATAAGATAAATTCACATCCCTGGTGTCATTTTATTGATGTACAATCTTATTTGCCTTTGTAGAGTAAGAAGGACATGAGTTAAGGTGAAGACACATAAAAAGGGAAGAACTAGAGTCATTGTGACTTACACAACCATGTGTAACTTGAAGACAATGTTTTAAGCACCCTGTGACCTACACCCCTGTTTGGAGACTTATATGGATGTGTAGGTGACTTACATGGTCGTGTATCTTATCCATAAAGCTTACTGAGAATGTGTAACCCTACGATTTCTGTGAAATTAACATACATAGTCATTTACATGCCCTTATAGCTAACTGTGTATGACTATGCAACCCTAATTTTGCACTATAAAAAGGCAATTAAGAGGCTGAAAAGGTAATATGCAAATCGACGAAACCAAAGGAGGCAGATTCGTTTCCTTTCTAAGACCTATGAGTAGCTAATCTATTCTTTCTGATGAACATGTTTAGGCATTGATCAATCTTAATGAGTCTCTTATTAACTTTGTTGATTATGTTATTCAATGCATAAAATTTGAGATTTATGTATGAACGATTTATATAGGCTTACCATAATCTAGATTGCAATATGTAATTATTATAAGTTTGATTCATAAATAGTGAACTAATAGTTAAGCATTATTAAAGATAACTTACCATATCTTAAATGACCCGAGCTTATACTATTGTTGCTTATATTAAACTATTTTCCTATTCCATAATGCAGTTGTCACACTAAATCTGGAGAGCTTAGTATGGGTAATCTAATAGCTAGACCTAATTAAAGAGCTTATTTTAGTATAGAATCTAAGAAAAATTTTGAGCTTTTTGTTATTCTACAGTTAGTAGGTTTAAATGGAGGTACGGGAACAACATAAAGATAGCTTATACAACTTTGTGTGAAGTTTAAGATTAAACTATGAACTAGATTCAAAAATTGATTAACCCTTGCAATTTTGTATTATTTGATTTAATTTCTCTTCCATAGTTTATTTTTATTTTATTGCATCATTTGAATTTAATCAAAACCCCCAAATCCTATACACTGATTTATTCATTACAAAAGCTAATCACACATTCTCTATGGATACAATTCTTTCTCAGCACAGCTACAAATTTAGTTGTGCAGAGTTAAACATTGTTTGGTTTGTTCGGTATGTAACTAGTAGGTTAACTATATTATGGACTCCTCCTTAACAAATTATTATATCTCTTATATGTCTCATGGAGTGTCACATTGTAATAATGGAAAAAGGAGTAAATATCATTTGAAAGTTTTATAATATGTGCTTTTGGAACTATTTTTCTAAGAACTTCTTTGCTAAGTTGTCCTATGAAATGATTGAAGCTACAATTGATGTCTTCAACCATTATTTTCACAAACCTTTTATAAGAATAAGGATAATTCCACCTTAAGGCATCATTAGTTACTTTTAATCTTGAAAATATCACTTATATCCAATAAATTGGGGATATACATAGTGGATGCTCATCTTATACAATATCAAACTGTATAAATTATTACACCATCTGGGTAATGTTCATCTTGATCTTAGATCTAATTTTTACTAATATTGGTCTAGTTATTTTGAATTGTGTACCCATGAGTGATGGCTTCACATAATCCAATATGATTTCATGCTCTCCCTCTATATTAATAGGTTTGCTAAACATGAAACCAAAGCAACATCAAGTACATAAACAAATAGTTAGAAATCAATATAAGAATATGCAAATATAAATAAAAGAATATACAAATAAATAAAAGAAAACGACTAAATTAATAGTTATTGAATCTCTTTAATATTACATATATCCTTGACAATGATGTTAAAAACTTCATTGAATATTTTCTCCAATAACATAATATAAGACTATAGGTAAGTGAACTGATTGTTTTACAATATTATAGTGATAAGTAGAAGAGAAGGGATGTAAGTAGAGGAACTATAGAGTTATAGGTAAACATTGTAGTGATAAGTAGAAGAGAAGGGAGGTAAGTAAAGGAACTAAAAAGTTATAGGTAAGTTTATTACTAGATAAAAGAATGTTCTTCCTCTATTGTAATGATGCCTTTGAAGGGTTTAGTCAATGATATTCTTTTACTTAATGATAAGTAGAGTTTAATTTTACGATTCTAAAGTAAGTACTATGTCCAAATTTTCTACTATTATCTAGTCCATAATTAAGAGAGTGATATGGTTAAGCTAAACCAAAGTTAAATCGAATAGATCAAGATATCACTAGACACAAATAAGTAATAAATAATAAAAAGAAAGAAAATATGATATAACATCTATACTAGAATTACCTTTAGTGTTATCATGTACTCTTAATTCAATTATTTACAGATTGTATAATTTGAATTAGTAAAGTCTCATAACGTGATGAATTGTCACCTTTTGATGTACAACTACCTATCTTTTAATTGTTTAAATAATATATCTATTTAATTAACACCTATAAGAATGTACTAATACTTTAAAAGGGTTGCCTTAATAATGGAAGGATATTCATATAAATATATATCTAGTAATTCTTTTAATCTTTAATATAAGTGCCTAGGTCAATCTATATATAGGTTCTTTTGACAATGTCTACATACAAACTAGATCATATTTAATCTTCGTTTTTTTCTAACTCGCTTTAAGAACAACAAATATATTTCATAAACATAGAACCTTTTATTAGAAACTCAAAATCAATTTATAGATAAATTAACTAAGTTCCTTCTAATTTAGATGTAAAGAGAACTCAACAAATATTATCCTTCAGCTAATTTAAAAACAAAAGAATTAAAGAGTTTATAAGGATCTTATCATAATAAAGATCTTAGTCTATTAATGTGATCCACTTCCTTAAAATGATTCTCGATCCCCCCCCCCCTTTCCCTAATTGATTATAGCTACAAAATGTGTTCTAGGGCTTCTATCTTTATTAAAAGGCTAAAATTAACCAAAAATAAAACTAAATTGAAAATTCCTCCTCTTTTAGGGTTTTTACATCTCTTTACGGACATATTTTGGGATGAAGTGACAAGGTGTCATTACCCTTGCAAATTAACCCTACACGAATAACAAGTATATAGGAGTAGGGATCGTTCCCTCAAAGATCTGATAATGGAATGCTAACTATTGTCAAACTTGTCAATGAAATTTCTTTCACGAAAACCAATACAAAAACATAAAAAAAAATAATATCTAAAATGCAATCTAACCTAAATGATTAAGTATCAAATACAAACTAATAACTAAACCAGAAAACATAAACATTTAATGGAAAACAGAAATCAAAAGATAATCTAACGCGAACAGAATTAGATTTGACGCAAACAACAACCAATCGAAATCAACTAAATTGATCTCAAACCAATGCACGGAAATAAATGATTGGGGGTTTTAATCTCAAAAATTCAGAATTTAAAGAACACGAAATTAAACAAGTGCTAAATCAAAATTCGGAAGAAATCAGAATTGAAAGATTAGGATTAAAAAAAAACAGAATTACAGAAACTTCAATTGCAAAGGATTTCGCCAACAAAACCAATTGATTCATTCATCGGACTCTAGAAATTATTTGTGTACTGTGTTTATATAATCACGAATCACCAACTTACTGTTTTTATGCTTCTTAACTACTAAGAAAACAAATCTTCGCAAACAACCATAGGATTCATAACTACTATTCCACTATGTCGCATACGAGCGTTACTATAGTCGGTTTAATGATCTTGCCTTGAAAACTTCAACAACTACTATCATCAGTTTAAGACAAAGTTTGAATTCTCTCAAATTAAGTTTGACAACTACTATCAACAAGTTAGCTATAAATCAATTAATTTGGCAACTACTACCATCAATTAATCAAATAGCGTCCAAAAATTCCTTATAAACCTTAATTCTGAATTTTAAGATTTACGAGTTCAGATTAG
Source organism: Erythroxylum cataractarum (assembly GCA_024703695.1). Lineage (NCBI taxonomy): Eukaryota > Viridiplantae > Streptophyta > Magnoliopsida > Malpighiales > Erythroxylaceae > Erythroxylum > Erythroxylum cataractarum. The sequence continues at coordinate 35,283,932 of JANJEY010000001.1, read as the reverse complement.
CCATTAAAGGATCATAATTCAAACACATGTTTGCAAATCACGAACACAAGAATCAATTAAGATTAAATCCCCATGAATTAATATAGGTTTGAAGGGTATTACCCTTTACAATTGAAATAAAAATTTAGTTACACATACCTAGTAAAACGTTGTTACCACCGATGGTCTAAGACAATTGTATTCCTTTCGAAAAGATTTACAAAGCAAGAGTGCGGTTGGGAAGTATGAAGAATAATCCAGAGGAAAAGCGCCTGCACCTAGAGACCAAAGTCGTATATATATATATTATTCCTATCATGATGTGGCTGACCCAATTAAGAGGCCAACTACGAAACAAATTCCTCCTCTTCACATCAATTCCAAAGGTCGCAACCCCACTTCAGCATCTGCCTAACTAGCCATCCAAAGTGGCATGACTTCTTGAGGTGGACATGGAGTCATCTTTAAGTAACCAATGGAGTCATGCCATGTCATCCAAATGCTTTGAAAGTCGATCAAAATTTTGTTACCTTTGAACTAGGTTTCTGACAGTACACTAGGGTCAATTTCGACTGTGAATAAAAATCAAATAGTGACAATTTAGGAGCTTAAAATTTATTAGTAGCTTTGGTCTTTGAGTTAGCTTTAATGTGAGGCTTGAATCATTGAATTCCACCATCTGTGTCAAAAGTTTTGATTGAAACATCATCCAAAAGTGATTCTGGAGATCCAAAAATCTTACGCAAGTTTGGGAATTTTTTTCTCCTGAATTCCAGATAAGAAAAATCTGTAATTGGTTCCAAAAATTCTGTCAATGAGTCTAGAATTTAAGTATAAAATTTTAGAATTTTTGGCTCAACTAATCTTGAGATAAAAATCCCACAATGACTAAAGGTCAAGTATGCCAGAATCCTAAAAACAGTGCAATTCGAGTCTATTTGATTCATTTATGCATTTTATGTCAACAAACCTCGAATAATGCTAAAACATGATAAAGTAGCTATAGATGAACATAAAATGAATGTAAATGACTCTAAATTAAGTCCTAAAGATATACAAAAATATGAGTGTATCATAAAGTTGTGCCTTATACTATAACTTTTTAGAGAGGAACATGAGAATTAACATACTAATGTTATAGGTAGTGAATCACATTGCATCTCTTCATTATATAACATAGGCTTTAACATGACAGTGTACGAAAATATGTCTTTACAATAATCTTCTAGTATGGAATAGGCCTTGGAAAATGAACCTGTTTAATCTTCTTTCCATTTGTTCTATTTAGTAATGAACATACCCTAAGACACATTTATATGCCAGGCCATATTCAACCAAGAATGATTTTTCTTCTTGTTTTGCATTGTGAAATCCTTAACTAATAGTATTCCTAAACAAATTCTCTATAATTACTTGAAACATAACATAAAATCGATCAAATCAAGGTAATTTGAATTGAAAATGTAGCAAAATATTAAATAAATATATATACATTATATGCACATCAAGCATCTACCAGCTAACCCCTAAATAAATAGGAAGTTACTTCTTAACAACTTTTGAAAATGATGATTGTTTAATTGGTCTAAAACTTTTTAGTCATGGTCAAGACAATTATAAATCACCTACAATATGAATTTTTAAAACTTTACCTGACTAACCTATGAAAACTCATAAGCTAGTTGAATTATGGTAAAAACTGACTTGAAAACTTCGAATCCTACTTTGACAAAAACGTGACTCAAAAATATTTTAAAAGTTCCCTAATTTTTTAAGCTCAGTAGGTTTTTTATAAGGTTTAAAACAAATTTCCTGTTGATTTTGAAAGGATTTATACATTATGCGTTATGTGTAAATGATCATACAATTATTAAACTTCCATTTCTTAAAATGATTAAGATAGGGTTACGAGAAAGATTGTAATAATTTGCTACATCTTAAGGCACTTTAACTCCTCCTTATTCTTAATTCATCACTTGAATTTCCTTAAAACTCTCTTGAACTTGCATATGTCTTCCGCTTTGCTCATTTTCTTCATATTTTACATTGCTTTTTTATTGAACTTGATTTTCAACTTTTGGCTAAAATCTTTGACAAAGTAACTTACTAATACCAATATCACTAAAGATAAAATATATTAGAAGTAATATATTATGTTATCATCAAAATCATAGATTAGAACCTCACTTGGTCCAACAATCTCTTCCTTTTTTATGATGATAAAACATTTGATGATAAGGGTAAAATATGGCATTTAATCGATATATCCTATGCCAAAGAAATATGTAATTCATACTCTCCCTTGATTCATAAGTCATTGTTATAAAGATCAAGTTTAATATTACCATTCTCTCCCCCATTTGTCAACATTAAAAAGGTATAATATGAAGAAATGGGAAAATTGAAGCCCCTCTTCCCTTTTTCTCAACATTACAAAAGGGTATGATATAAAGAAATGAGAAATTTGAAACCTCTCTCCCCCTATTGTAAAATTTCAACATTTGTGAAATAGTTCTCATTAAGAAATTCTTAAAACCAAAGACCAATTCTTATAAAACTCATGTACCAATTCCAAAGATCAAATTACCTTTCTCCCTTAGGTACATGCAACAATGCTTTCTCCCTATAAATAAATATGCCAAGTCAATATCTAAAAAGTGATAAACATATAAAAAATATGTTACCTCCTTCAATGTACATTTAGTATTTACCTTTTTTTTCTTCTTTACTTGGGTTAATAATTGGTCATCTCATAAGAATTTCGTTCCTTAACTCATGTAAGATCTCATTATTTGATGAAATAAACTGTCAATCTTTTAGAAATCAATTATTACGTATACCATTGTTGTTCCTCATTTTATATTAATGGAAGTAATACAAATTGTTGATATCCATTTGATACAACTTGATATTGATCTATAAGGCAAATAAACCAATATGTTCTAGGTACTTATAAACTTGCATCTTTTTGGGTGTTAACTTTTGATTCCTTTCCAACCCATCTCCTTATGGGTTTACTTAACATGCATTACCTCAAACAATTACTATTTATATATCCATAATCACCATGAAAAATAGTCTCAAATGATGGAAATTGAAATTGTCAGTGCCGTATGACAAAGACATATAAGGATATGGGTTTTTTGCATTTTTAAGTCTTCATGGATAATATGAGTGATATAATATTATATTTTGGATATGTCGGAGATTATGAGATTTTTTTTGTGAGCCTATAATTTGAACCTTTTGGGGCTCTAATCATGCATTCTAATTTTTCATTACCTATAGTGAATTTAGATAAGGTCTCTGTGAGACCACTGATTTGTTTCTTCAATGCTTCATTTTTATATAATAAATTATACTCACTATTAGTAGCAACAATCACACTATTAGATTATTTCATGTCATCTGTATCACATTTCAATTTCTCATTCTCAATCATATATGTATTTAATAGTTTTTAATTGTTTTATATTTGGAAGAAATTGTCTTCCTTTTCATGCTCTTAACTTTAAATATTCAAATAACTAATCATATGAAAGCTTAATGTTGCAATCATCATTAAAAGAGTTGGAGTTATAAGATACCAAATCCTCATTTTTATTAAAGCAAATGTGAGCCACTTGTATTATTCTCTACATTTAGAATCACTTGTATCATCCCATGTAGTATTTAATGTTATGTTCTTCCCTTGGTCCTTCTTTTTTAACCTTATTTTTTATTGTCTTTTATATTCTCACTAAGCTCATAACAAGTGACACTAATATCATTAACACCAATATTATTATGGCAATCATTACTATAAGTAAGTTCAAGTATCAACCAAATATCATGACCATTTTTACATATTCAAATTTTAGATAACACAATTCTATCTAATGTAGAAAACAAAATGGGCTTTAATTTATTATTCAAAAAAATGAATTTATCGTCATTCTTATTCTATACACTCTTCTCTACGATCACTAGTATATTAAGATCTTCGGACATGAGCAAAACTTTCATTCTAAATTTTAAGTAATCATTTCTATTGAAAATGGAGTAATATAAATAAATTGGCCCTTTTGCAAAAAAAAGTGAAAAATTATACCATAATGATCTTTACTTAAATATCTTTAAAAAATATACGCAATGAATGAGATTCATTGTGATACTAATTGTTAGTCCTCTTGATATGGCATACAAGAGAAGACGTGAACAATGTGCATATGTTTTGGCCAATTTAAAAATTAATAAATTAATTACCTATTTTAATAAATATTATGACAAATTTATATAAAGTAAATATGACATGAACATAATTATAATTAAAGAGAGAAGGAAAAGAGAGATAAAATAAGGGCCTATTTTTATTTATGTTTTATTTATTTATTTAAGTTTAGTAAAAAACTGTTTGTTTGAATTTTTGGATTTTTGGTTTTTGTTTTTCATAACTTATAAAAACTATAAAAGATTGTTTTTTTATTATAATAAGATGGATTATCAACTAAATATATATTATTTAATTATTTAATATTAATTATTAATAAGAATTATTAATAATTTAATTCAATATTTATATTAATTATTATTAATAATTATAGAAAATTTTAATATTTAATTTAATTCAATTTTATAATTAATTATAATATTAAAGTATATAATAGAAAATTATAATATAAAATTACTAATAAATAGAACTTAAATTTAAACTATCTTCAAAATTTATAAAGTAATTTTTTTGTTTTAATAACTAAAAAATATATTAAAAATAAAAATTAATTTACGCATAAAATTTAATTAATAAGTTATTATTTTAATAAAATAAAATAATTTTTAGTGATAATTTAATATTAAATATTATATGATATTAAAATAAAAGTTATTTTGATTAATTTATTTATAAAAATAATGTATCTTTTTTTATCTAATATACATTATCAACAAAATATATTTTTATTTTTATTTTAAAAAACTAAAAACTACAAATGAAAAAATATATATGAAACTAAATAATGCTTCACTTGTATTCACCGCTCAAGTTCCGCATAGAAATTTACTATTGTTTTCATTAATGTGCGAAAAAAACCTTTTAGGCCCCGTTTGGTTGCCATGGAATCTTGACTAGGAAAGTAATCTTTTTCCTAAAATTTAAATTATTGCGTTTGGTTCATTTTTTTGAGCAGTTAGGAAAGTAAAAACTTTCCTAATTTAAGAAAAATAGTAGCACTTTCCCATAATTCTAAATACCAACACCCCTTGATATTTAGATTATTTTCCTCAGGAATTTAATCTAAAAATTAAACTGTCCAATTTAACCCTTCTTTTTCTACCAACTCTAAAACACCTCTTTTATTAAAATACTACCTCTCTTATAATATCCTTATCCTACCGCAGCTCGTTTTTTAAAAACTCAGATCTTCTTCTTCTTTATCCTACCGCAACTCGTTTTTTAAAAACTCAGATCTTCTTCTTCTTCTTTCGTACGACCTTTGCTCGTGTGATGGGTATGACTCCTCCACTTGACATGTGCAACAAAGCCACCTCCGCAGGTTGTCTCTCTTCCTCAAATATAAGTCGTCTTCAGACCTCGCTTTCCCCAAACGTACAAAGTCACCAGATCGAGGCGCATATGCCTGCATATTATTCAATTCCGTTCAAAACTAAACAAAAGCCCAGAGAGTTCCATTTGAGAAAGTATTTATGGATGACAAAAACAACCAAGCATTATCCGTGTTGGACCATATACATGCCTTAACTACGATAATTCATGGAGTCGCTAGCAAAAGAACACCATCGGAAACAAACACTGTAGAAGGTAAAACTCTGTTACATTGCATCTACGTGATTTTAAGAAATCAAAACAAGCCGGCGTCTTCAATCAAGAAGGCTTTCGAGACGAATGTATAATCAAACAAAACGCAACTACGTTTCAAACAAAAGATGTTCTGAAATAAAAAGCATCAAAATAACAAAACCAA
>JANJEY010000001.1:35223126-35243689 GCA_024703695.1 Erythroxylum cataractarum | reverse complement strand
GAAAATTAACCAATTCCAATGAATGCATAAAAAAGGAGACTTTTCCTTTAAATAACAGAATTACAAGAAAATAAATAGAGTAGAAAAGGAAACACAAGCTTTAATGGAGAGATAAGAAAAGGAAATGTATAAACAATTGACTGGTTTTTGTCTCAACGACTTCTATCATTAAAGCTGAGAGATTCTATCTTCGTACTATGCTTTGAAATAAACTTAACATTCCCAAAAATCAAACAGAGAGGAAAAAAGGAAAGGAAAAAAACCTCTCAAGAAGAACATTGATGAGATGACAAGAAAAGGTGGATTTGCCACTGTTTATTAGGGCCACAGATTAAGGCAATAGGAGGATGTGAAGCTAATTAACCATATGCAATGGTTTCTGCGTCCTCCGACCACTGCTGAGATACGCATGTATCGAGAGAGACGATGACCAAGAAGTAGACTGGAAAATGGATGGAGTTAGGAGAGCAGATGAGGACGATGTCGTTCTTGTTGATGGGAACGAGGTTGATGGGGATGAGGTTTGAAGACACAAGGATTAATAAAAAACTTGCTTTTCGTTTGTTTGTAATATAACATTTAATAATAATTTTAATTTTTGTTTAGGGATATAACTGGAAAAGTAAGTTAACATTAAATTATATTTCATAAAATATTATTGTATACCAAACATCGTAATAAGAATCCACCCAACTTTTAAATTAAAATTTTTATAAGTATCAAAACATATAAATATCTTTACTTTTCACATATTTATTTTTCAAAGAATCAAATTCTAAATTAACATTACTTTCCCGACAACCAAACGGGACCTTACAGACATCTTTCTGAAAATCCCTTACATACCTTCTTATTATAAAGTGAAGAAGAATTTTTTCATAATGTTCTATGCATAAGATGTGGAAGAATCCCAATCAATCAAATTTATTTATCAATTAAAATCTCAATCTTTTCTTAGTCACATAGTGCCTTAAAGGTTCATATCAAAATTTGACATCAAAATTCGCTTTTGTGTTAAATATTCTTCCGATAACTTAATTATGATATATGTATACCCAAAGTTAATTCAAATATTTATTAGGCAGTAATTATAAATAAAATCTCTTTACTAAATTTAGAATTTTTAATTATGTTTAGACAATATTATTGCATTTTCTTGATCTTATAGAATAGGTAGAACAATTTACTAATCTTTTTCTATCTAATACAAGTGTAGATTACCAAAGTAGACACATTAATTTTGTCGCTATATTTAATAAATCCAAAGACATTACATTATCTATACGGCGGTGTATTTTATATCAATTATGTTGCCTGGCATTATAAATATGTTACAAGTATATATACATACACAGGCGAAGCCCTACCTACTGCCCATGAATTGATGGATATTGTCTCAACACTTGTTAGCTCTATTCCCGGTCACATGTCAATCAACGAGTAATTATATTTTGCTGCAATTCTCTAGTGTGCTCGTCCGGCTGTTCCGAAATTCATATTTGCCATTGCGTGGGTGAAGTTTTTACTTACAAATTGGAGAAAGCTGGAAACAGGATTTGGTTGTGATGCTTAGGTCCGCATGATCCTGTCACTCCACTTAATTTAGGATGGATGTGCATTAAACGCTCCTCACATCATCTCTCCGTGGGGTCACTAAAACTCAACAATCATCTATACTCCACTCCATAGACAATGATAACGTCTCAAGAATCTAATTGGATGAGTACGAGAAAGTCGGACAATTACGACGTTCCCCTAACCAATGAATTCTCGACAAACAGCCGCGCTTACCATCTGTTGACCGCATTGGATTAAATGTCTCTACCCCCCGTTCACCTTTTCTTTCCTTTCGTCCAATCACCTGTCATTCCGTTTCCATAAAAATATTGGGGAGCACCTTCTATTTTCTTCTTCTTTGAGGAACCAGTTCTAGATTTTTCCTTTTCCTATTTTGGCATTTAAGAGTTGCAGATTCGCTCAATTTCCTGTTGAATCTCTCGCATGGCGGTTACAATCTTCGTGCTTCCACTGACGAATTTGGAGCTTAATCCCCTGTACCGCCAGTAAATGGCTCGATTTCGGTCCTTCACTCTCTTCCTTCTCTTTGTAACTATTCTCACCACGAGCCCTAACCTCGTCCTCTCATTCTCCGACGATTTTCTCGATTCCGATTCCATCCTCTTTCACCAGGATTACTCCCCTCCGTCTCCGCCGCCTCCGCCGCCGCACTTACCCTCGGTTTCCTGTGAAGATGATCTCGGAGGCATCGGCTCGCTCGATACCACGTGTGAGATAGTGTCAGATGTGAACCTCACTCACGACGTGTACATAGAAGGGATAGGAAATTTTTACATCCATCCCAGTGTGAGGCTCCAATGCGCTATAGCAGGTTGTGAAATAACTGTCAACATTGGTGGCAATTTCACTTTGTCGGTATTGTCATCCATTGTGACCGGAACATTCGAGCTTGAGGCTTCTAATGCGAGCTTCCGGAACGGTTCTGCTGTGAATACGACGGGATTGGGAGGGGAGCCGCCGGAGCAGACAAGTGGTACGCCGCATGGCATAGAAGGAGCTGGCGGAGGACACGGAGGGAGAGGAGCTTGTTGTTTGGTGGATCAGAGAAAGCTTCCGGAGGATGTGTGGGGAGGGGATGCTTACTCGTGGTCGTCTCTGCAAACTCCATGGAGCTATGGGAGCAAAGGAGGTAGTACAAGTAGGGAGGTGAATTACGGAGGTGGAGGAGGTGGTAGGGTGAGGTTGGTTATAAAGGAGTACTTGGAAGTTGATGGGCGAATTTCGGTTGATGGAGGGGACGGAGGAACCAAAGGAGGTGGTGGCTCTGGTGGCAGTGTGTACATAACCGCCTACAAAATGTAAGTATTTTGTCGCTTTGCTCTCTCTATATGATCTTTTTCTTGTGGATCTATAATCAGCTAATATTGGTCATGAAGCGAATTTGAGGTTTACTGTATAAAGATTCGAGAAAGAAAGTGTAAGTGTTTGGCTTAGCTTAGTTGACATATTGTGGAAATATCATTAAATGCAAGATTTAGTGGATATACCCATGTTATTAAGGAATGTTACACCAACTGCTGCTTTTTTTTTTCCTCTGGAATTTAGAGAAGTTGGATGATGCCATTCTTTTCCCTTTTTATAGTTACTGAAAGTGAAGCGTCCATACAGGACATTGTGGATTATTAGTCTATCCGAAGCTAATATTCTATTATAAGTATTTTTAAATGCTCTTAATTACAATATCTAAATCAGGACTAGCGGGCAGAGGCAGCATTGATGTGATCATAAGTTGGTCCTGGACTTAATTGTTTTAATAAGAAAGCTGCTAGAAGGCTGCGCATAGCTTATGTTTAAGACATTATTAATTGACAAAAAATGTTATGTTTCCTAACATATTCATCTCTAACTTATTTATTACCTTTTTTGTTTGTTATGCAGATAATTCTGTTTTCTTTTTTTATAAATTCTTTTGGGTAGAGAAAATGGTGTGTGTGCTCATAACTTATGCCCTTTCTGCTTCCTCTTAACTTATCAAGCATCCAAATAAGATTTTATTCCCATAAGAAGATCTTACTCTATAATTGCTAAGGTTCCTGGAGAGAATTGCACCTTTAAGCTATCCACCGACTCACTTGCATGGGAATTTTAGTCCACTTCTTTAAAAAAATTATACCTTTCACCTGTTACTGTGTTTTGCATTATCAATAAGAACCTACAAGTAGTGCCCTGCATGTGAAATCAGGTTGGGTTGAACCTTATAATTGGGACTATTTTGTGTCTTGCACTGTTACTTGGTATGGTTGAAGCCTTGTAAGTTAAGATTGTCATATTAAGAAAATTTTAGCTCTGAGATTTCTCGAGTCAGCAATTGTCGACCCTTGGGTTATTTTAGCTAATTTGGAGCTGTTGGCTGGTCATATTTGAGGTCACTTTGATCATTCTTATTTATTGGAAGACATTCTATGTACATACTAAAGAAAAGAAACCTTATAATAAATTATTGGAGAAGCCTAGAGTGTATTTACCAGAAATTCAGTATTTTTATCTGTGAGTAAGCAGAAAATCAAAACTTGACAGGGTCCCACAGTAGTGATCCTCATTTGGTTCTTTCCTTTTTACCCATCTTGTCTATGTTGTGGAGATTAGTCTCCTAAACGTCTATGCTTTCTATAAAAATGGTATTTTAAGTCTCTCAGTAAGAATATGCTCTTATTAGTATTCTAATGTCTTTGTACTTTCTCTTTGTGAAGAGCAGGACAGGAAATGGTAACATAAGTGCTTGTGGAGGTGATGGTTTCGGTGGTGGTGGTGGTGGGCGAGTTTCGGTTAACGTTTTCAGTAGGCATAATGAACCTGAAATTTTTGTTCATGGTGAGAATTGTTTCTATCTTTATAGACATTACTGACAGGCATATCCCCAATATGTATTGAGTGATCATATTGAATAATGTGCTTCTCTCTTAACCCCTCAATTGTATCCTTCTCTTCCTGATAAAAGCCAACATAGGGTTAACTAAGGAAATTCTTATTCATTCATAAAATACAAAAGCCACCAAGTTTGTACCTTGTGAAATTATAGCATGTTATTTTATATTTGTAGTTGAACAGGCATTTGCCTTCTACCTAATGAGGTGGTAGATGAAAAAGTTATGGCACTTGGCCTTTTTTCCTCTCTCTCTCTTTCTGTCTCTCTTTGTGTGTGTGTCTTCTGTTTCTTCTTTTTGGCCTCTTGTCTTTGTGGCTGGTGAGGATGGTACATAATCTTTTGCATTCTTACTCTTCTTTCTTCTTTGTAAGGAGCTACTTTTGTATGAAAGAAAGATAGTGGCTTTAGGAATGTACTGAACAACACTTGAGTCAGTATACTTGGAAATTAATGGAAAACTTAAATACCTCAGCTATGACAGTTTAGAAAAGTTCTATTCTAGTAACTGTGCAGTAGGCTTGATTACCACCACGTGAATGGTGGAGAACTGGGTTAGCACTAGACACTTCATACAACTTCATCTGTACACTGAATGAACTAACTTTCTGCAAATTTTTAATTGTTTCAACAAATTTCATTTCCTTATTGGTCACCCTTTTCAGGATCATTTTCTCTTCTTACTTCTGTTTTATGTTTAGCTGCAGTCTTATCAGTTATATGTCTAGCAACTTCCAAACTTTTCTCGTGGGTCTTAGATCCTTGAGATCATGAACCTTTTATCAGTTTTCTTGACCATTTGATACACTTAAAGCTACATATTCTGTTTTTTTTATTGTCTTTACTTTCTTTCGGATGATCACATAATAGACTTGATGCAAAAGGTATATATTCTCTCTTAGTCTTATTAATTCATAATGAAGCTTTGCTTGTGAAAGAATCATACCTTTAATTTTTATTTAATTTTATTTTAGATGTACATTTGACTTTGCTATCTCTTCAGGAACCACGACTCCTAATTATAACCATTTCATTCTGTTAGAATATTTAAGAAGATTACCATTTTTTATTTTTGCCCTCAAGGAGAGTTTCACTAAAAAAAACTTGAATTGAGGGGGGTCAAACATAAAAGGTAGCATTTATATGGGATTTTTATACAAATATTCCTTTTCTGTCTCCTTTTTTTTTTCTGTATGGTGTGTTGGTATTTATTGAAATAGTTGCTATTGAGATATTGGAACTGCTTGGACATCGATATAAGAGGCACACTTGAAATCTTTCTTCTAGTTTTAGTACTTAGTTAGATATATGAGTATAGGATAATACGCAAGCGATATTGTGGTGTTGCAGGAGGAAGCAGTCGTGGTTGTCCAGAAAATGCAGGTGCAGCTGGCACATTATATGATGCTGTGCCTCGGAGCCTTACAGTTGACAATTACAATATGTCATCCGAAACAGATACACTTCTATTAGATTTTCCCAATCAGCCACTTTGGACTAATATATATATTCAGAATCATGCTAGAGCTGTTGTTCCTTTGCTTTGGAGTCGTGTCCAGGTATTTGATTTTTGGCTTACCTATCATGTTATTCCTTTCTTCATAACATCATATAAGTTTCTTCTTTGTTTGTCCCATTTTCATTTTGTTGGATAATTATCTTAGATAAGTTTAGTTAGCTTAGGAGATTATCTTCTAGGAGATAAGATAAGATATATGATAGATAGTATAAGTTAGTATATAATAAAAATCCAGTAGTTTAGTAGTATTAGAATAGATTTTACTCATGTATAAATTACATATAATCAGAGAAATAAAGTGGGTTTTCTTTTGATATTTTCTATAACCTCTCGTTTTATGGTATCAGAGCTACCGATTTTGGTATTCAACTAACCTTCGGTTCATTTGATGAGTCCCAAACCTCATCCCAAACATCTAGTTACGTAATACCTTCAACCAAAACTCTATCTCCTTCTATTGATAATCTTTCGTTGCAAATCATGCAACATAGATTAAATGGAACGAATTTTCGAGAATGGTCCCAATTAGTCATGCTCGTAATCAAAGGAAGAGGCAAGGTTGGATATGTAACAGGGGCAATTCCTCAACCACACGAAACATCAGTCACTTACAGTGCTTGGGAAGCTGAGAATTCTATTGTCATGGCTTGGCTTATAAATTCAATGGAGCCAAAAAAAGCAAGAACCTAGCTATTCTGCAAAACTGCGAGAGAAATCTGGGAGGTTGTGCAAGAAATATATTCTGATTGGGAAAGCACTTCTTAGTGCTTTGAAATTAGATCAAAAATCATAAATACTCAACAAGGTAATATGTCGTTGCCAAGTATTATAACTTACTCACTGAATTATGGTAGGAGATGGATTTATTTTATGCAGTAAATTGGGAGTGTTGTGTTGATGCCGAGAAGTATGAAAAATTATGGAGGAGAGTTTTTTATTTCTTGCAGGGACTTAATGTTGGACTTGATGAAGTACAAGGAAGGTTACTTGGTTTAAAACCATTGCCATCAATCCGAAAAACGTTTGTTGAGGTGTGTAGGGAAGAGAGTAGGAAAAAGGTCATGCTTACCTCACACACTTCTGAACAAACCTCTCAAGGCTCAGCTTTATTGACAAACTCTTGAAAGGAGTCTACTTACCAACCCCGAGAGCAAGAAACCAAGAACAAGCAGTGGTGTGACCACTTGTGATTAGCCCTACCACACCTGTGAGACATGTTGGAAATTGCATGGGACACCACCAAATTGGAAACCTAAAAGTCAAAGAGTTCAGCAAAAACGTGGAGCAGCACATGTAGCAGAATCCAATTTCAACAAATCCACAGGGCTAAACTTGCTCCCCTAGCAGATTGAATTACTCCATGAACTCTTGAATCAGACAAAAATCACAACTGAGAAAGTCTCACATGACCAACAAACCTCTACTGCAACACTAATGCATAAAGGTAACCTGCGTCAATCATTATTATCAAAAGTCCCTAAGTCAAAATCTCTAAATTGTGGACACAAGTGCATCAGAACACATGACTGGGTCTTTGAATGTATTTGAAAAATATGAGTGATGTAACCAGAAAATTAATGTTTGGGTCGCGAATGGAAAAGGGTCACTAGCTATTGGTCAAGGGAAAGTTCGCTTGCCAAAGTTGACTTTAAATACTATTCTCTATGTGCCTAAGTTAACTTATAATCTACTATCTGTCAATCAATTAACCAAGGACCTGGACTGTATTGTGACGTTCTGTCCATCCATTGTGAATTTCAGGACTGGTGTTTGGGGAAAATGATTGGCAGTGCTGAGGAGAAAGATGGACCTTACTACTTCTCAAGAAAGAGTACTCTTACTGAATCCAAATCACTACATAGGATTTCCCTTTCAATTATGTCAAATTCTGATGTTATGTTTTGGCATCAATGCCTTGGTCATCCCAATTTCCCATATCTGAAAATCTTATATCCAAACCTTTCATCAATAAAGATCAGATTTCTTTATATTGTGAGCAATGTGTCACTGCAAAACAAAGCAAAAATACTTAACCCATATACTCATACATACCCTCAAAACCTTTCCAATTAATTCATAGTGATATTTGGGGTCCCACTAGAGTTACTAGTCTAACCGTTACTTGATGGTTTATCAGTTTCATTGATGATCATACAAGGGTATGTTGGGTATATCTAATGAAAGACAAATCTGAAGCCTATTATTTCTTTAAACATTCCCACAAACTCATCCAAAATGTATTCCAGACCTCTATTCAAGTAGTGCGTATAGATAGTGGGAGAGTAATTTTCAGCTGATTTTATTCAATATCTCAGTGGGAATGGGATCATTCACCAGAGCTCTTGTGCTTATACCCCATAACAGAATGGGATAGCAGAGAGAAAGAATTGTCATCTTTTAGAGGTAGCTTGATCTATGATGTTTACCAACTTTGTTCCAAATTCCTATTGGGGAGAAGCCATTCTAACTGCCTCATACTTGATAAATCGTCTTCTTTCAAAAACTCTTAAATTCCGAACTCCATTAGGTGTTCTTCTAGAATAATGTCCTCACATTAAGCTCCGTAATTCTTTTCCTCCTTAAGTCTTTGGGTGTACTGTTTTCGTACACAACAATCAACCCAATAGAAGCAAACTTGACCCACAAGCTATTAAATGTGTATTTGTTGGGTACTTTCCCACTCAAAAGGGTTATAATTGTTTCTCACCTTCTACAAACAAATTCTTTGTTTCATATGTTGTCACTTTTTTCGAGAAACAACCATACTTCACCAATACCTCTCATAAGAGGGAGACAATCAATGAAGAGATTTATAGGGACCCAAGCATATCACTTCTTATCTCACAAACCTTCCCACAAAAACCGCAAACACCTACCATTGAACTTGAAATTGAGTCCAATTAAGTGGGAGAACGAATTCCTAAAAAACCAACCTTAGTGTATTCTTGAAGGCCTAAAGTTCCTCAACAAGGCCAATCATTGGACCAGGAACCTGCTCCTAGAGAGACTATGGTAAGTGAATTGGATGTGCCAATTGCATTACGAAAGAGGGTAAGATCATGTACTAAATATCCTATTTCAGATTATTTGACTTACTCAAAGTTATCTTCAAAGTTTAAAACTTTCACTACTAAGCTTGACAGTGTAAGAATTCCAAGAAATGTACATGATGCCATTCCAAGAACCTAAGTGGAAGGAAGCTGTACTTGAAGAAATGAAAACTTTACTTGATAATAAAACATGGGAGATTGCGGATCTACCCGAAGTGAAAAAGGTAGTTGGTAGCAAGTGGGTGTTCTCCGTGAAGTATAGGACAAATGGAGAGATTGAAAGGTATAAGGCTAGATTAGAGGCTCAAGGCTTTAACACAAACTTATGGAATAGATTATGAGGCGATATTTGCTCCAGTTGCGAAGTTGAACACGATTAGAGTCTTTCTATCATTGGCTGCAAATTTAGATTGGGAACTCCGTAAGCTCGACATTAAAAATGCCTTCCTAAATGGTACATTAGATGAGGAAATATATATGAGGATACCACTAGGTTTTGAAACCGAAGAAGGAAGGTGAAGAGATTGCAAATTGACAAAAATCCTTATATGGCCTCAAACAGTCTCCACGAGCATGGTTTAAGAGGTTCAGTGACACTTTTTGCAGGTTTGGATACAAACAGGGACAAGCTGATCACACAACATTTGTGAACTGTGAAAAAAAATGGAAAGAAATCCATATTGATTGTGTATGTGGACGATATTATAATCACAGTCAATGACACTAGTGAGATCAATGATCTTAAACAAAAATTGAGTCTGGAATTAGGGTAAAAGACCTTGGAGCATTAAGACACTTTCTTGGAACGAAGATTGTTAGAAGTAAGGAAGGTATTTTCATATCTCAACGAAAATAAATTCTTGTTTTACTTGAAGAAATAGGAAAGATAGGTTGCAAACCTATGGGAACTCCATTGGAGAGACTAGAAATTCAAGAAAAATGAAGAAGATCCTCCTGTTGACAAAGGAAGATACCAAAGGCTAGTAGGAAAACTTATTTATTTGTCACTAACCAGACCAGATGTTGCTTATTCTGTGAGTATTGTTAGCCAATTTATGCACTCTCCAACTTAAAGACAATTAGAGGCAGTCAACCATATTTTGAAATATCTCAAAGGTAGTCTAGGTGGAGGATTAATGTTTCGGAAAAATGAGAAAAGAAGCATAGAAGGGTTCACGAATGCAGATTGGGCTGGTTGTATTGAAGACAGTAGGTCAACATTTGGTTATTGTACTAAACTGTGGGCGGAATCTTGTCACATGGAGAAGCAGGAAGCAGTCCGTAGTAGCAAGAAGCAGTGCAAAAGCTGAGTTTAGGGCAATTGCATAAGGAAATTGTTAAGTTATTTGGTTAGAGAGGTTGATGACTTACATATCACCATTTCCTCTCCCACCAAAGTTTTCATTGATAGTAAAACAACCATCAGTATAGTGAATCCAGTTCAATATGATCAAACAAAACATGTTAGAATTGATTGGAGCTTTGTCAAATGTGAAATAGAAGAAGGGGGCATTGATCTATGCTATGTCCCTACTGAAGCACAGGAAGCCGATATCTTCACAAAGATCATGCCTACGCCTAGATTCGAGACAATTCTAAGCAAGTTGGGAAAGATAAATATCTATTCCTCAACCTGAGGGGGAGTGTTGGACAATTATTTTAGATAAGTTTAGGAGATTATCTTCTAGGAGATAAGTTTATCTTCTAGTAGATAAGATAAGATATATTATAGATAGGATAAGTTAGTATATACGAAAAATCTAGTAGTTTAGTAGTATTAGATTAGGTTATACTCATGTATAAATTACATATAATCAGAGAAATAAAGTGCCTTTTTCTTCTAATATTTTCTATACCCTCTTATTTCATAATGCATTCATAAAAAGTTCCAAGAAATATATAGAAAAATGTAAGTTACATTTATAGTACTTATGCCATTTCCCATCAGATGTAGCTCCTCAATTACTGGCAACAAATGTTGAAGATGTTCAACCTGAAATTTCAAAAAATGCTTCTTTGACTTTTGAATTTGCAAATCATAATTAACACAACAGAAAACAACTACCTGTGTCCAATCTACACCAGAATAATTTAAAACCAATATCCGAATGTTTTTCAGTTCAGGTAGCCCAAAAATGTCCCCTCCAATTAAATTTTTAGACAAATTAAGGGCTGAAAGAGTTGGTAATTGCTTGCATATTTCACCAACATCCTGCAAGAAGTAATCCAAATAAGCTAAGAAGATTATGCAATACCTAACAATTATAGAGTATAAGTAATATTGATATACCAAATAACAAAATAAGTAAACACACACAAAATTGTAGGCCTCTTTAAAGCAAAAAGTACATTCATAGTGCACTAAATTTGGCCAAGGAATCCAAGCAAAGAATTACAAGAACATCCTATTTCACTAGTATATTCTATGTACAACAATTCAGTGGTAAGCCATGCTTTTCTGTGAATAGTATATTATTGCACCACTTAGGAGTCTACTAAGCATTTTGTATCAATAGCATCAGAAAACCAAACTTGTCTCTTTGTTAGAGAATATCCTAAATCTATGAGATGACTCAAATCACTTTCGTGTTTTAAAAAATCTTGTACATCACTTAAAAATTATTCCTACCAATTTTGTTGATATTATGGAAATAATCAACTTAATATTATGGATAATTAGCTGATTCTCTATAGAAAATTAGTTGAGATTTTATTACTTAGAAATAAATGAATTCTTAATTTAAGGAGGTAATTATGGTTGTATTGTCCTATATATTCCATGTACTATTCACAAAAAAATCAAGGAAGAATTACTTTGTCTTCTTTCTTCATGGTATTAGAGCCACAGCTCTTCCACAATATTTTTTTTTCCTTCTTTGATCAAATTAGTCCTAAATGGACTATCGCTTAGCGAGGACTGGCCAACGGAGAAACTCCTCATCCTCTAACAATGATTTCAGTAGTTCAAGGGTGGCTAATCGTGGTGTTATGACAAGCAACGTACAACGTAACTGTGATCTTCTTGGTTCAAATTTGCCTTTTCAATTGACGAATCATAAGTTTAATGGTCAGAATTACCTAGAATGGCCCCAAACAATAAAGTTGACCATTGATTGTAGAGGAAAACTCGGGTATTTGACTGGAGAGACAACACAGCCGGCTTCAAATGATCCAAATATGGCAATATAAACGTCAGAAAATTCTTTGAGCATATGATTAGTATTTATCACATTCCACGTCAAGGACAACTTCAGACAAGCCAGGGAAAATTGATACAAAAGAACTTAAAGTCTATAAAATAAATAACAGAGGAAAGATTAATCAATCACAAGCTTTAATTTGGTGGGATGAGGATTGAGGATTGAGGATTGAGAATTGAATTAACATCAAAGATAAAGGTTAAATTAGGATTCCTAATTAGATAGAAAGTAGTAGTATTATGTTATTCTTATTTAGATCTGTTATCCTAGTTGTGTAGGACTTACAAAATTTCTATTATAATAGGATTTAAATTAGAAATCTTTTCCTATTAGAATAAGGATTCTAAGAATATATATATGTGTACTCAGCCTTTCATTAATACTAAGGAATCTAGAATTTTCCTATAACTTTGAGTTTTCAACTATAAGGTATGATGTTTTCTTCTAAGAGTGATTCTTGGACCCTAGGGATGATTCCTAGTTTCCTACTATCCATTCTTTGTGTTCTTCACACCATCTTAAACATACTTTCTAGCGATCTCAAACCTATATTTCAGCCATATTAAACCAGAAATCCTAAACCTAAATTTCCAGCAATCAAACCTTAAAATTCTAGCCATACAAAATCTGAAAATTCTACATTCTTAGCAAAAATCCAACCTTGAAACTTGATATTGCGGCAGCCTAATATCAGTCATATTTCCTAATTTTGTGATTTTTAACTACTAATTAATAATTCTTCTACTTTTTCTACATCACTGAGTTTTGAAAGATGGCTCAAAGTGTGTGTGAATTTCTCTGGTTGAAGATTATTCTTGAAGATTTGAAGATTAAGTAGGATGATGGGATGACCCTATAAGACTATAATGCAACAATAAACATGCAATCAACATAGCTCACAACCCAATTCAACATGATCGAATGAATTACATTGAAATCAATAGACACTTTACCAAGGAAAAGTTAGAAAGTGGATTGATTTCTACACCTTATGTATCTATTCTTCGTTAGTTGACTAACATTCTCACCAAGAGTTTAAGCAACTCAATTTTTCAGACGATTGCATCTAAGTTAGGAATGGAAAATACTTATTCACTAGCTTGAGGGGAAGTGTGGTGAAATCATGTATATTTATTGATTGACTGAATGTATTTGATTAAATTTCATATTAATTAGAATATCCCATAAATCATAGGATTAGAGAGTATCTCATAAATTATGGGATTAGATATTATATTAGAATCATTAGTTTCCATTTATACGTAGTAGAATTTTGTATATAAGCTATGCCAACTATAAACATTAAAAATATGCAAAAAATTATAGTTCATATTCAAATTTTGATAGACCTCTTATATCGCAAGCTGTTGGAACTGAACTTCCCTCCATCATAAATCTCTTAACTATCCTTCAAATCTTTTCCCTATATCCTTATTGTTGAGATATTAGAAGAATAAGTTTGAAATCCTTTAAATCAAGGCATTCAGTTAGATAGAGTTAGATAGGCTTCCAAATTTAGTTTCCTATTTTCTCTCCTGTAATTTCCTATATAATATTGTATACTATCTACTCAAGATATAAGAATATACGAAAATTCTTTTCCATATGGTATCGAAGCCAATGAAGTTCTTGGCCTACTACTTGCCCCAGAAGGGGGCCCATTATTTAAGCACCTGGGGAAAGATTTGAAGTCTGCACAGAGCAAGTAACCCAACAGTATTGTTTGCCCCAGAAGGGGGGGCTATTTGACCTCAATCAGAACTCCAGATGAGGATTGTTTACACACCTCTCCAGATTGCCCAAGTTAAAAAGGGACATACAAGTGAGGGGGAGTGTTGAGAATATCCACATGTGAGTGTCCCAATTCGAAGAAAGAGGAGAAAGAAGACTAACATACAAGTCTGGTAGGCTACTCCACCTATTGCCAATTGGTTATAGGATGGAATCTCACTTAAGCTTGTATGTGGTCTAACTTTCCTCCTCATGAGAGCCCATAAGCCCATTGCAAATTTAACATAGTATCATAGCCATAAGGTTTCCTTTTTCTAGGATTTGTTTTTTGAGCAACCTTCATTGTTGCATGATCGAATTTTTTGGTTCTTTTCTTGAGTGTTCCAGCCTTCAGCGCAGCATTCCTCCCTGTCTTCTTGTTCAAGTAGCCTTAATTGTTGCAGTTTTTTTCTTCTTCATCATGTCAACCTCCCAAACTTTTGTCTCCAACAAATCTAACCCTTTAGAAGAATTCTATTCTATTCAGAAGATCAGAGATTTACAAAATATTCAGGCTTCCTATAGTCTTAATGGGAAGAACTACCTCAAATCGTCTCAATTTGTTCACGCATACCTCAAGGTAAAAGGGAGACTTAGTCACCTTCTTGGAACAGGACCGACAAAGGATAACCCAATGTTTGAAGCATGGGATGAGGAGGATTTCATGATAATGTCCTGGCTATAGGATTCCATGAATCCCATGATCAGTGACACATGCATGTTTTTTGTCACTATAAAGGGGATTTGGGACTACATTTGTCGCACATACTTGAAGGCTCGTGATGCTGCTCAAGTGTACAAGATCAAGGTCAAACTATTGCTACTAAGCAAGGAGACAAATCTATCACAAAATATGCAAACTACTGTAGAATATGTGGCAAGGACTCGATCATTAACGAGTTTTCGCGATGAAATGCCCTCAAGATACTGTTGTCTTGAAAAACTTCATTGAAAAAGACCATGTCTATGATTTTTTGGCCAGATTGAATCCTAAATTTGATCAAGTTAGGATCTAAATCCTTGGCAAAAAGAACACACCATCTATAGAAGAGACAATTTCATTGATTCGAGATGCTTAAACCACAAACCATGGATGGGTCAACCTTAGTAGCAAAAACAGATTATCAGGAGAAAGGAAATAGTGATCTATCTAAACATTCAGGTAGAGAAACCCAATAGAAGGAGAATAAGGACAATCTTTGGTGCTCCCACTACAAGAAACTGAGACACGTAAAGGAAACTGAGACACATAAAGGAAACGTGTTTGCATTATCAAGCTAGAAAGAGACCAACCTGCTTGTTTGAAGAACGAAGAAACAAAACAAATAGTACCAAAAACCCTATCAGAGCCGTAAATTTTTAGAGCTAGAAGAGGAGGGAAAGAAGAACAGAAGGAAAGATTCACCTTTGAAAGACCCAGAAAGTACCTCTCCTGGAAATATTGTTTAACATTCGAGTAAGAAATGAAGACTCCTGTTTCAACACTAAACCTATTATGCATGAAGAACAAGGAAACAAACCAAAAAGCTTCAAATATCCTACCTGAGTTGTAAATCCCTTTGACCTGGAGAAAGATCGAAAAAGAAGAGCATCACCATTGTCGCATTGTAGATTCTAGACAGCCAACCCTAACTGAGTAATCTTTCGAAGAGTAGAGAAATGGTAGCAATCTTTTACCCTAATTAGATATACGTTTGTCGCTACGTTGCCGTTTTGTTTATTGTAATTGTAATGTTGAACGTCATTGTGTGATGAAAGAGGGAGATCTTTTCCTCTCCTCAGTTGTAAACTATTCTTTACTACTTAATGAATTTTCAAATTCTCAACAACAAAAAAAAACCTCTCATGACATGGGAGAATTTCAAAACCAATTGTACAATTTGGCCCACCCATTTATGACAACAAACTACGAGAACTTTCTAAACTTCGACAAACTGGAATTGTTGATGAATACCAAAGTTTATTTGAGCAACTAGCAGCCCAAGTAGCACTTTGTCTCAATAACAAGTCAAAATTTTCATTAGTGGAGCTACAGAATCCTTAAGACCTTACTAGTGCAATGAGTTTGGCTAGGCAATATGAAAGGAGGAGCAACCCACAAGTGAGTTGAATCTATACGGAAGGTTGCCATAAGGGGGAAAAGTGAACTTTTGTTAAAAGGCTGAACTGGGAAATGGAAGAAAGGCATGCCAACGGATTGTGTTTCAATTGTGATGAGCAGTACAAACCAGGATATCAATGTAAAAAGTTGTCTTGATTGGAAGGTATTGATGAAGAAGAGGAGATAGGAGATGAGGAAGAGGAACAATAGTATGGTTGCATGTTATAACAAGAGTGCACAAATATCAAACCATACAAGTGAAGGGGTTTCTCAATGGTAAGCCTTTACTAATTTTAATCGACCCAAGGAGCACTCCCAACTTTGTGGATGCAGCATTGATGGAATAGCTAAAAATTTCCATGGAACTAAGGTTGAATTGCAAGTTATGGTCTTTAATGGAGAGAAGCTATGTTGTCTTGGCATATACCATTTACTGCCTCTATGGTTAGGGACTCAACTTTTTGTTTGAATTTATATATGTTACCTCTTTGTGGATATGGTGCTATCTTGGGAATTAATTCGCTAAGAAGCAGTAGTTGAATGGCATAGAGGACGAGTCCACCAACAACATTGCTTCCTTATCCACTTCTTCCTTAGAATCAAGTAAAGAGATAGAACTCCAAAGAGCCCTCAATGCCTTCCAACTCATATTTAACACGCCACAAGGTCTACCTCCATCCAAATTTGTGACCATCTTATAACTCTAAATCCAAGAGTGGGTGTTATAGTTGTCCCCTTACTGTTACCCACATATCCAGAAAAATGAAATAAAACGGCAATGCGATAAGATGCTCAAACAAGGAATTATCTACCCTAGTCAATCCCATTTCTCTTCTCTTGTTCTCTTGGTGAAGAAGGCTGATAATTCATGGCGATTTTGTGTTTACTACCAAGCACTAAATTTCAATGTAGTGAAGAACAAATTTCCTATAATAGTGATCAAAGAATTATTGGAAGAGTTACATGGAGATTGTTACTTCTCAAAGTTCGACCTGTTTTAGGGTATCATCAAGTCATAATGAGATAAACAAATGTGGAAATGACAACTTCTCGCACCTATCATGGCCACTTCGAATTCTTGGTCATTCCCTTTGGTCTCTTTAATGCCCCCATCCACTTTCCACACCCTCATGAATTATGTATTCCAAAAATAGCTGAGGAAGCCTTCAACATTTTAATCTACAATTGTACATAGGCGAAACACATTCAGCACCTTTGACTTGTCTTCACATTGTTGAAAGAACACTATTTATATCTAAAACAGTCAAAATGCTCATTTAGGCAAACCCAAATTTCCTATCTGGGGTATTTGATTTCCTCCCAAGGAGATGCAGCAAACCCACAAAAATTGTAGTCATGATTCTTACTGTCAAAACCAGGTACTATTCTCTCTAATGAGACCTTGCTTCCTAACCTAACAAAATAGGTCATAAAGGAAGAAAAACCCTTAGAAGCAGCCCACTTGGTATTATTTTGTAGGGTCCTGTGACCAAAATTTAGTTTAGGGCCTATAACAATCTCACAGTTCAAAGTACTAAACCATAAGTTCCTTTGGACATTACATATATGATCCCACATGTAAAAGTACCTTGTCATCTATAAAAAGCTTATTATTAATTCAAAATAATATTTGGATCTATCTATGAGATAATTGTATCTTCTTGCTTTTTATGCATGTTTCTAGCATGATTCGATGCAAAAATAAAGTCTCATTCTCTCCATCAATTACAAGTAAACTCAACTCTTTATATCTCTCCAAATAGACAACTATAACATGACCAATCCTTTGATAATCCCATTTACTGTCATCATATAGACAATAGATCTTCAATCATTCATTGTTATTGACTTCAAACTCTAACAAATAAATATCTGTTGATTTTGATGAATTGCTAGGCGTAGGATTTCAAGTCTCCAATTGTTTTGCTTCTTTAAGAGGATACAAAGATACCTATATTGTTCATGTTGATTGTTATGTTCATCACTTATTCCAAAGATTCACCTTATATAGGAATAACTTCTAGATTTCCTATCCCCTCACCATAATCATCTTGGTTCCCCTTCTCCCCAATTTAAATATTCTTCTGTGAAATTTTTCATGAACATCAACAACTTCAACCTTGATTTCCCTTCCCTTTTTAAAAGCAGGGAACAACCACTTCTCTTTTCGACCCCGTTCCACTCAATTACTGAGTCTAGTTTCATGAAAAGGGCTATTATCTGTTACCTCTTTAGCCTCAAGATCTTCTAAAATCTAGAGGGACTCACGATGACCTTCTTGAATTTTCCACAAGGGGCTTCCATTGGCTCCTGAGGTTACAAGGTGTGTACAACTTGTAGCTAGTCTGCAATCACACACCACAACTCTACCATCTCCGTTTGCAAGGATTGGCTGCCTATAACTCAATTTCTACCATATTTCAACTTGGTTTTTGTTGGGAAATATCAACTAGGTGTTAATGACTCCTAAAAGTTAGCTAAATTAGATCAATTAGAATGTTATGTATAGCGTTAGATTCCTAAAACAGCTTCTTGTATTCCTATATATATTTGTACCCATGTATTGACTATTAGGGGAATAATATATACATTTGTTCAGCTTATATTTCTGCAAGGTATCAGATCATATCTAAACAGACCTAAACCCTAGCCACCACCTACTTTCTCTAATTCTACCCATCTATGTCAACCATGTCCGACATCTCTGAATCCTCCAACCCATCTGTTCAAACACCTCCACCTCATATTCTCATTCCATTCATATCACTACTATATGATTGAATGGAGAGAATTTTCTTCAGTGGTCACAATCAGTTAGAATCTACATTCATGGTAGAGGCAAGATTGGATGTCTGACTGGTGACAAGAAGGAACCAACAACTAATGATCCTACATATGGAATATGGGATATTGAAAACTCTATGGTTATGATGTGGCTAGTGAATTCTATGGAAGAAGATATCAACTCCAATTAGCCACACAGCTAAGGAGCTATGGGATAATGTGAATCAGATGTATTCTGATTTGGGAAACCAATCCCAAGTATACGAACTGACTCTCAAATTAGGCTAGATCTACCAAGGTAAGGACAGTGTTACTCAGTACTTTAATTCTCTGAAATGTTTGTGGCAAGACTTAGATTTGATTAATGACTACGAATGGAAATCCCTTAATGCTTGTAACCATTATCAGAAAACACTAAAGGATAACCAAATTTTCAAGTTCTTGATTGGTCTTAATGTTGAGTTTGATGAGGTTAGAAGCAGGATTATTGGGAGACAATCACTCCCATCCATTTGGGAAGTCTTTGCAGAAGTCTGACATTAAGAGAGTAGACGGCTTGTGATGCTTGGCAAAAGAAATCCTACACCTACTATTGGAAACTTTGCCACAGTTGTTGAGAATATTGTTGGTTGTGCTATGAAGACTGAGGAGAAGTCACGGAAAATAAAGGCACAGGTTTGGTGTGATTACTCCAATAAAGCTTGTTATACCCATGAAACATGTTGGAAACTCCGTGGAAAACTTGCAAATTGTAAGGTATCTTATGAAGGAAAATTTAATAAAACTCTATCAGCCCATGAGGTAGATTCTGGATAGTTCACTAAGGAGTAGATTAACTACATCCTAAAGCTGCTGAAACCCAAATATGAGTCCTCAAGTGCTCCCAATGCATTTGTTGCGCAAACAGGTAGTGATTTTAATGCCTTGTCATGCTCCTTTCCCTACAATTCCGCTCCTTAGATCATTGATTCAGGAGCATCTGAACATATGACCATTTCTTTTGATTTATTTCATACTTATAACCCTTGTTCTGGCCATGAAAAAATCCGTATAGCAGATGGTTCATCTTCTGCTATAGCTAAAAAAGGTTCGATCACTCTATCTTCTAATATCTGCCTTAAGTATGTCCTTCATGTTCCTAAACTAGCTAGTAATCTGCTATCTATGAGTGAACTAGCCCGTGACTCTAACTATACCATTATATTTTTTGATTTGAATTGTATTTTTCAAGAACAGACTTCGAAGAGGATGATTGGTCGTGCTAAGTTAATAGATGGTCTCTACTACTTCGTTGATGACTACTTGAAGAATAAAGAACCTCATGGCTTAAGTAGTATTTGTTCTACCCCTACTAAAGAACAAATTTTACTTTGGCATAATAGATTAGGACATCCTAGTTTCTCATATATTAAAAGACTATTACCTTATTTGTTTAAATTTGTGGATTGCTCAAAATTTTATTGTCAGCATTGCATTTTATCCTAAAGTCATAAGACTATTTTCCCTACAAAACCATATAAACCCTCTAAACCGTTTTCTTTAATTCATAGTGATGTTTGGGGTCCATCCCATGTTAAAAACCCTTTTTGGTAAAAATGGTTTGTAACTTTTATCGACAATCTGTTAGACCCCCTATTATTCTAGAAGGGAGTAAGGTACTACTTTCTGTTATTAGTCGGGTATTATGTTCACAAGGGA
>JANJEY010000001.1:35208905-35223026 GCA_024703695.1 Erythroxylum cataractarum | reverse complement strand
GTGAAATAGAAGAAGGGGGCATTGATCTATGCTATGTCCCTACTGAAGCACAGGAAGCCGATATCTTCACAAAGATCGTGCCTACGCCTAGATTCGAGACAATTCTAAGCAAGTTGGGAATGATAAATATCTATTCCTCAACTTGATAGGGAGTGTTGGATAATTATCTTAGATAAGTTTAGTTAGCTTAGGAGATTATATTCTAGGAGATAAGTTTATCTTCTAGTAGATAAGATAAGATATACTATAGATAGGATAAGTTAGTATATACTAAAAATCCTGTAGTTTAGTAGTATTAGAATAGATTATACTCATGTATAAATTACATATAATCAGAGAAATAAAGTGGGTTTTCTTTTGTATTTTCTATATCCTCTTGTTTCATATTTGTTCATGGAAGCAGACATGGTTACTAAATTGGGGAAGAAAGATTCATTCCTGTGTGCAGCTTCCTTACTAAAAAAAGGATCTCAATCCCCTTCTGTCACTTCCCCTCTCCATTTACACCTTTATATTCATAAACTTTGGCTCTATACAGGTTATGATGTGCTTGAAATATCTGTAAATTAAATACACCACGTCTGACACTTGACCTGATACTTGATGAAGGACTTCTTCAAGCTCTAGATGAGTCCGCAATGCTAATATATTATTCCCTGCCATTAGACATCTCCTCTAAATCGACTTGTTTCCAGGAGTGCTTTTCTGTTGATACATTCTGACCAGTTGCTTTATATGTTAACTACTTCATAGTGTTTTCCTGGTGGAACATTCAGGTCCAGGGACAGTTAAGTCTCCTTTGTAGTGGATTGCTGAGTTTTGGGCTGTCTCATTATGGTACATCTGAATTTGAATTGCTAGCTGAAGAGCTGTTAATGAGTGACTCCATCATCAAAGTAAGCTATATAGCATGTTATTTGTAAAATCTCTATTTACAAGTGCATAGCTGAAGAGTTTTGTGTGAGATTGCTTGTTGGGGAATGTTTAATTTACATGAACTGTCTATATATTTGGTATGTATTCTAGATGAAAATAACCCGAGAAGATCGACTGTTTCACTTTTTAATATTTAAACGTTCACATACATCATATATATATATGTATGTACATATGATATATTTTGTGTCTTGTTTTCTTAGTCAAAGTCTTTATGAAGCCTTATATTGTATATTTAGTCACAAGCATCTGGTGAGTCCTTATTCTTCTTGTATGGAAAGTTTAGTTATCCATTCCTTAGGTCAACCTTTAATCTTGCTTCTTTTCGAGTCGCGTAAAGCTTGTTACGTGGATTCTAACTGATATGCTTGCTTCACGTTCTCTTACATTGCATATCAGGTCTATGGTGCATTACGCATGAGTGTTAAAATATTCTTAATGTGGAATTCAAAAATGCTCATAGACGGTGGTGGGGATGCAACTGTTGCAACATCTTTACTTGAGGCTAGTAATCTAATTGTTCTAAAGGTACTTTTCTCAGTATCCTTTGTTTGCTTAAGATGTTGCTTTAAAACATTCGTGTAATATCTTATTTTTGCTTGAAGCAGGAAACGTCTGTTATACATTCTAATGCCAATCTTGGTGTACATGGACAAGGTCTCTTGAATTTGTCAGGACAAGGTGACTGGATTGAAGCTCAGCGTTTGGTTCTTTCTCTGTTTTACAGCATTAATGTAAGCTGCTATATTAGAATATACTTTTGTGACCTATAGTTTAAATTCTAGTTTCTGGAAGATAAGTATCTTGCAAAATTGTGGCTCAATGTAGTTACAATGCTCAATGACTAATTTGTCATCTGTGCTACCGCCTGCTTAACTGATTTGATGTGCGAAAATTTTACAGAATTAATACATTTCACATGTGGTTTAGTTTCGATTTTTTTTTTTGGTGGTGGCGCAGGTGTCTAGCACTAACTAATCACTTTAAAACTTCGTGCCATTTTTATGTTAGGATCCAGTCCCTGTTTACGCTATTTGAAGACACTTACAAGGGCACATAATTGACTCTTTAGTCTTGATCTTCTTATCTGTCTGACCAGACCCCAGTTCAGTGTGATTACTTACTTTTTCTTACTTTGTATAGCAAGTATGATGTGATTACTGATTGCGGCTAGCTATATGTTCAGTCATCTTGTATTTGTTGTTGGAAGATTCGTTGGCCTACTTATCTAGCTCTTTCCATTTACCCTCATTAGCTTGTAGAAAAAATTTGTTTATGCCACTTACAGTGCTTAAGTTAATATTTTTAACAATCAATGACCCTAATAGTTAATTCCGTCTGTCCTTAAGGTTGGACCTGGATCTATTTTGCGTGGCCCTTTGGAGAATGCAACTAGTGATGCTATGTGAGTTTTAATTTCTCTCTGATTATCACTTTCTTTTTCCTTTGTATTTTGTTTGATTCCTGTGTTGTATTATTCCAGTACACCGAGGCTCCATTGTGAAAGTGAGTTTTGCCCTTTTGAACTACTTCATCCCCCTGAGGACTGCAATGTGAACTCATCTCTGTCTTTCACTCTTCAGGTGATGGTTGAACAGAGATCATCCTTTGCACGTTAATGAACTCAATTATTGGTGGTTTGCGTAACTGTTTTGGTTTGATTCAGATATGCAGAGTAGAGGATATCTCTGTGGAAGGACTTATACAAGGATCTGTTGTCCATTTCCACCGGGCTAGAACTATATCTGTCCTGTCTTCTGGAACAATAAGCGCATCTGGGATGGGTGTGTTCTTTTCCCTTTTATATCCTTTCTTTTTTTAATTGTCAGTTGCTATACCTATTCTAATGAGTTTTATACTCCTTCCATGATACACAAGCACACACTGACATCCCCCACCAGAAAAACACACAAACACAAACGCAGGATCTGTTGAATGTAATAATCGGGATAAATTTCTGTCGAAGTTTTGTTTTAGATGACAATGGGATTATGACAAGGCTTTTTATGTGCAGGCTGCACAGGTGGTGTGGGCAGAGGTGATGTTTTAAGCAATGGTGTTAGTGGTGGTGCTGGCCATGGTGGTAAGGGGGGGCATGGGTATTACAATGGCAGTCTTGTTGAAGGGGGCATTTCTTATGGAAGCTCAGAGTTGCCTTGTGAACTTGGTAGTGGTAGTGGAGATAAAAATTTGTCTGGTGTGACTGCAGGTGGTGGGGTCATAGGTAATCAGTCTCTTACACCAACCAATAAAACATGCTTGCTCCTTATTTATATATCAACGGAAGAAAGTGTTGCTCATCAAACTCCTATAAACATAATGTTTTAAAGATTATTTATTATCCTGCCTTGAACTTAGTGACTAGTATTACCCTTCTGTATAATATGTGATGGGTACCTGTAGACCTTTTCAGTGACATCTGGGTACGCTTGTTTTGTCGTGGTTCACTCATCTTCTTATAAGTTTTAAGAAACCACCTGCTCTGTGCTACTAAACTTGTGTATATGCTATAGGTAATTTCTTCTCATTTTCGTTCTCTCCTATCTGAGTAGTGATGGGTTCGCGGGAGCATCCTTTGTCAAGTTTATCGGTTCAAGGCTCAGTACAAGCTGATGGGGAAAGTTTCAAAGAAAATGGGACGTTAAAAGAATTATCTACTATGAATGATACCAATGGAAGTCCTGGGGGTGGTTCTGGTGGAACTGTACTTCTATTTTTGCACACGCTAGACATTGTTGACACTGCTGATCTTTCAACTGGTGGGGGTTATGGTGGTCCAAATGGAGGCGGTGGAGGTGGTGGAAGAATTCATTTCCACTGGTCCGACATTCCTAGTGGAGATTTATACCAGCCTATTGCAACTGTGAATGGCAATCTTCATGCATGGTAAGAATTTTGTGTTATGTGTTTGATAATGCACCTTCATTTTCTCCCGATAGTTTGATAGGCTCTCCATTTCACCAGAGGATTATGATGATATATGAGTCTGTATATGCTGCTGAGGTTGCAACACTCTTAGGCAACCTTGTTATTTTGGGCTGTTGGACTGGGTCACTTTTTGGTCCTAGGTCACAAATAGAGAACTCGCTAATGGTTTTGATAGTTCTTGGCATCATTTATCTTTTGTGATAAGGATAAAGTTTATTCCAATGCTTTTGTTGACACACCTGAAGACGACATTAAGGAATGAATCATTTCGAGCTGCTAAAAACAGCTTCATAGTATTTTCTTTGCAAATGCATTTGAAACCCAAGGAGCAGTTAAGTAGACTTGCTTCTAAGTTATTTCTTTTGAATACTTCATGAAATGATATATCTCCTGAATAATGAGTTGAAGTTTTAATTTGGCAATATGTTGAAAACTAATTGTCATAACTGGATGCTTCTTCATCGTCCCTGACACTTATTACTTGCTGTTATGGTTCTTTGTGTCAATGATTTTTCTGATTTCTATTTGAAAATGTTGATTCATCCTATTTAAAAATCAATAGTCAGTTTGCTCTTCTTGAAATAATTTTCCTTTAGGTTTTCTCCTAATGAGAGTGAATCTTGTAGCTTATTGTAAATGTTTTCTGTTGACCCTAAACCTTGAGCCTTTTCTGATGTCTCAAAGATTGTTACAGTGGAGGTTTGGGCAGAGACATGGGTGGTTCTGGAGAAAATGGAACAGTGACTGGGAAAGCTTGCCCTAAAGGGCTTTATGGAATATTTTGCGAGGTATCATAAGACTGTTGACTTTGTTGCATTCCTAAGACGTTTTATCTCTGTATTCTAAGTTGTTTTTGTGTCTCCTGTTGTTTCTTGCAAATATAAGACTTTGAACCTGTCATGTGAATGAAGGAAAACTTATACCTTACCTGATTATTTCTTAGCATGTAAGATTTTTCAACCCAAACACTGGGAATACTTGAGCCTGCAATGTGTTCAAGAAGAATGATTGCTACATAGCCTGATATTGATTATATTTTCACAAGGAACTTGTGTTATGAGAGATGATGCGATTTGCTTTCTCATAAATTATAAACCAATTTATCTTTGTTGTTGAAAATGTTTTTGGAAAGAGTTGACTAATTATCTGAAGAGATCATTGGAATTCAAAGTTGTTATAGTATTTACCCTCTTGTACTTTTTGTGTTTCTTCAGGAATGTCCAGTTGGCACATTTAAGAACGTTACTGGATCCGATAGTTCTCTCTGCCGTTCTTGCCCCACCCATGAACTTCCCCATCGTGCTGATTATATTCCTGTTCGAGGTGCTGTCTAATACATATTTAGGTCTTGTCTGATCCTGAGACACAGTCTCAAGGACTTGTGAGAGACGTTAGTTCTGCTAATTCTTGATAATTCTAAAAATATGTTCTCTTTGAAATTCTGGAATTTGGGGATGGACAGAAAATGGGTGATGGGTATAAACATGACAATAATACAGCCAATTTTTCATGGTTCATGTGTATAGATGGTTTTGTAACCCTAGTGAAATATCAATTCAATAAGATAACTATCTATCGTTGGCCATTTGACAGGTGGTGTTACTGAAACGCCTTGTCCATATAGATGCATTTCAGAGAGATTTCACATGCCTCATTGTTATACAGCCCTTGAGGAGTTGATTTACACATTTGGTGGGCCATGGTTATTTGGTCTTCTTCTTGTTGGTCTTCTCATCCTGCTGGCCTTGGTGCTTAGTGTTGCTCGGATGAAATTTGTTGGGGTTGATGAATTACCTGGGCCAGCTCCAACTCACCATGGCTCTCAAATAGATCATTCGTTCCCTTTCTTGGAATCACTTAATGAGGTTGTTTTCAGTATTTTGTAGTGTTTCAGAAATGCTGGAATTCCAAGCCCCATCTTTGAAGCCTTTCTGTTCTCTTGTTTTTCATTTTCTTCTTTCTTTTATATCTTGATTCATATGCCTCTTTATTCTTTTTATCTAAAAAATGTTCAATTTGGATATGACTCTACCCATTCAGATTGACACGGTTTACTCATTTTTAGGTTCTGGAAACAAATAGGGCTGAGGAATCTCAGAGCCATGTGCATCGTATGTACTTTATGGGCCCAAACACTTTTAGTGAACCCTGGCATCTTCCACACACACCCCCAGAACAAATAAAAGAGATTGTGTAAGCATATCTTTTTCTTTGGTCAACTAGTTTTGTTGATGTACTAATTGAACTCCCTGCAGGAAAGATTATGATATTTTCTTACTTTCATTGTTTATGCTTTTGCCTCATTTGACATGCAGATATGAGGGGGCTTTCAATGCATTTGTGGATGAGATTAATGCTCTAGCTGCTTATCAATGGTGGGAAGGTGCCATATTCAGCATTCTTTGCATTCTAGCATATCCACTTGCATGGTCATGGCAGCAATGGCGCCGAAAAATTAAATTGCAAAGACTCCGTGAATTTGTTCGGTCAGAGTATGATCATGCTTGCCTTCGCTCTTGTCGTTCACGTGCTCTTTATGAAGGGCTTAAGGTTTGTATGCCCAAAAACATTTGTCCTTTCCTTTAATCAGTGTTGGACCTAGGCTGTATCTTATCTGATTGTCAAATACAACATACTTGAACATGCTGTAGGTGAATTTTTTACAGGTCAATTTATTTTCTTTTCCTTCTTTAAAAATGTCATTCCTCTCTGCACCACCAATTTTTTTTAAAAAACCGAGTTGCTGCTGGATGCTGTTTCTTAGTAGTCTATAATCGTAAAATCATAGAAACTGAAAACCATAATTTGCCATATGGAGCAGTATCTTATTTCCTAGGGTTATTGCTTTCAATGAGCTTTAACAGTTGATTTAACAGTAACTGAACATGTGGACTACACTACTAAAATTTTCTTGTTTTAGTGATGCTATTTTTCTGGATATTGATATCTTTGATTGAATAAATTATTTGTCCAAGATTTGTTGCTTATGTTATTTAACTTGTTGCAAATATTTGCATTTTAAAAGTTGTCAGTGTTATACTCTGATTAATCTCCGTGATAATTACACTATGAAACCCATCCTTAAAGTCCAATACAGTGATCTCGCTGCTGTACATTCTTATCCTGATGGTATAGACTGTCTATAATCTAGCAAAGGAGAATATTTGCTGTATATTCTCATCATTAATTATTAGATCCTTGCCCTCTTTTATTATATAGGTAGCTGCCTCTTCTGATCTAATGCTTGCATATTTGGACTTCTTTCTTGGTGGAGACGAAAAGAGGACTGACCTTCCTTCTCGACTGCATCAAAGATTTCCAATTTCTATAGTTTTTGGAGGTGATGGAAGTTATATGGCTCCTTTCTCAGTCCAAAGTGACAATATTCTCACTAGCCTAATGAGTCAGGTTTGTTTTTTCAATCCCCTAGCATAAAGGCTTACACTCGTAATGTCCGCTTCAGTAATAGGGGGTTTGACTAAACTGATACCTTCTATATGTTAGCTGGGTATAGTATCTATTGTTCTTCTGGTTTTGCAGATGGTCCCTCCTACGACCTGGTACCGTACGGTGGCTGGTTTGAATGCACAACTCCGTTTAGTTTGTCGTGGTCGACTTAGGGTGACATTTCGACCTGTCCTTAGATGGCTTGAAACTCACGCCAATGCTGCTTTAAAGGTGCATGGAGTACATGCTGATCTTGCATGGGTTCAGGCTACAGCTTGTGGTTATTGCCAGTATGGACTCTTGGTATATGCTATCATAGAAGAAAATGAACTTACCTCAGTTGATAATGTTGATGGTGCAAAACGAAATGAACAGCTTTCATGGTAATTATTTATCATATAATACAAGTTTAGTTGCAGTTCATCTTGTGAAGCTCCTTAATGAATTGTTAGTTAGGGTGTGCTGAGCTGTCCTAATCTCATTGATCATTGTTTGTTCTTGAAATGATCATTCAACGAAGAGTTTCTAATTATTTTAAGTCTTCAGATAATAGTTAAGGTTTCCATTTGTATAATTACTAGTTCTTGTATAGATAAGAGAAGCAAGGATGGTGCAAATATAGGGAGAAACTGTAGCCTATGCACCACGTAGGTAACTGTCTTGACATACATATAGGCATTTTATTGTAAGAAGTGGTACTGATTGCATTCCCTTATTGTTGAAGATTATGAAATTGAGTACGGAAATATTATGTGTCCAACATAGCAATATCTTATGTATCTAATAATACAGTAGTTTAGATATTACTTAGGAATAATGAACTTTCTTATTATAAAATACTGTACTGCGTTAAGTAGATGTGCTAACCTAATAAATAATACATCTCAAAACCTTTGTGGTCTTTTATGTGGGGAAATGTAGGTTACGATGAATCATAATAAATCTATGTGTAAATTCCTTCTTTCCTTCTCTTTATTTTTCAGTTTCACGTAGTATTAGAGTTAAGTTCTGATTCTGAGGGCAAAATACACTTGTTTCTTCTGTTTCAGAGCCATTCTTCTTAAGACCCTCTGTTATGTCTTCTTTTTTGGCAGTCCAATTGAGAGGGTTGTTATCATTCTTTTGTCCTGCCTTGTGGTAGTCCATTCAGAGCGTCGTTACCTTCTGCTTTCTTCCCTTTTGACAACCCATTGAGAATGGTGTTACCCTTCTTCTGCCTTTCCTTCTGACAGCGCATTCAAAGCATCAGTACCTTCTTCTGTCTTTTCTTTTGACAACTTAAAGTGCTATTGTTTGTATTCCATCTTTTCTTCCAGCAGCCGTCGAGAGCACCACTATCTCTATCTTTTCCTCTCTATGACTTTAGGGTTTTCCAAACAAAAGAAATGTTGGTAAGAAGGAAGAAAAATACTTGAGCAAATAAAAAGAATAGCCTGAACAAAATAATATATATTTTTATTGACAAAATTCTCCATTCTCAGGATTTGAACTTCTTATGCAAACTGGAAAGAGGTAGCATTACTTACCATTTTGAGGAGAGTTGAAGATCATGAAGGTTTAGGATTTAGTGTGGGAATACTATGAATGTTATATAGGAATGTTTTATGTATCCAATAATAAAGTATTTAGATATTGTTTAGGGATATTGTATTTTTTATTATGGAATATTGTATTGCCGTACTATGATAAGTATATGCGGAACCCTAATAAATAATGCACATCAAAACTCTCTGGTCTTTGCGTCTGGACATAGGCTAAGCCAAAGCACGTTAAAATAATGTGTAACTTGCTTCTTTTCTTCTGTTTATTTTTTAATTTCATATCTGTGATGACATTTCTCAGGTTATTAGTAATTGCAACATGTGTGTGATTATGTATATATTAAGTTGTACATGCTAATAGTACTCTGCTTGTTCAAATGTAATTGTTGTGATTGTGTGGTCTGATTGCCTAGAATATATGTGCATCCACATTGAATAATGGGCTGTTAATTTTGGCAACTGATGTCCAGCTACTTAAAGCTAGACCTTTGCTTTGGTTTAGGTTTAACTTGGGTTTCTCTAACATTTCGGTCGACAGTGTGAAGAGCATATACAGAGAAATTCCATCCGGTCATTCAAAAGAAAATAGTCTCACAAGTAGAGCCCAGAGGACGAAGGAGAGCTTTTTAAGATGGAAAAAGAGTCCTGGAGGAATTATAGATCCCAACAGCATACAAACGATTGAAGAAAAGAGAGGTTTATTTTATCCTCTCTCTTTCTTGTTGCATAATACAAAGCCTGTTGGCCACCAGGTTATCATCCTTGTAAATATATTCGTTTGATTTAGTACCTTGCCTGTCTCCTCTCTTTCCGCTTTCTTGTTATGATATTTGCTTGTACCAATTTTGCTGATTGTCTATCATCTTATGTGCAGGATCTTGTTGGTTTGGTCATCTCCATACTTCTTTTAGGAGATTTTAGCTTAGTGTTACTTACTTTCCTACAATTGTACTCATTCTCATTGGTTGATGTCTTTCTAGCTTTGTTTATTTTACCTCTTGGCATTCTGTTGCCATTTCCTGCTGGAATCAATGCCTTGTTCAGTCATGGACCTAGGCGTTCTGCAGGTCTTGCTCGCATCTATGCCCTGTGGAACATCACATCCTTGATTAATGTCGTAAGTTCTGCTTTAATCTATTTAGATATCCCACTTAATCCTTAACGAAGCAATCTGTTTGTAGTATTTTCCGGATAATTACTTGAATAATTTGATTTTCCTCATCTTTTGACAGTCAATTTACTTTGTAACCTTACCTTTTTCGACTTCTGCCAGATTGTTGCATTCCTTTGTGGTTATGTGCATTATGGCAGTCAGTCATCCACAAATAAGGTTCCCTTCCAGCCATGGAATATTAGCATGTGAGTTTACCCTTGCGGATTTTACAAGCTTAAACTAGATCGGGAAAGTTTGGGGTAACAGCTGCTGACACGGTTGCTTGCGTTTTTTTTTTGTTTTTTGTTTTTGTTTCTTGTTTCTTTGGGGACTCTTCGGGATGCTGTGATGCAGGGATGAAAGTGAATGGTGGATTTTTCCAGCTGGACTTGTACTATGTAAACTTCTGCAGTCTCAGCTTGTGAATTGGCATGTCGCGAATCTGGAGATACAAGACCGCTCACTGTATAGCAATGATTTGGAGATGTTTTGGCAATCGTGATAAATGACAACACATTGATGAGGATTCTTTTTAATTTTTTTGTATGCTACGCAATAGGATACTAGGAAAATGTTTGGTAGAGGGAGAAGTAAAACTAGAAATAGGAACACAGAAGAAAAACTAGAAATAGTATTCCCAATGTAAATATCACTAGATCCATGCAGAGAAATTACGATCGTGTAATTTTCTGTACAAAAAGATGTGTGATAACTAAATAGAAAGTATTACTTTCAGTTGTTAAAAACTCAGACGAGTAACTAGATCACAAGGGATGATGAATTTCCTTTGAGGTATATATATATAAGAAGATTACAATATAAGAAAGATATAAAATTGACCCTTTAAAGAATCATTTCATGGGATAGAGCACTAAGAAGAGAAGTTTTTCGTTCGACCAAAACGAAGCATATAGAAAGTGCTGGAATATTGAACGTGTCAAAGTTAAAAAAGAAATACTAAAATAATTACCATTGTTTTAGAAGTTATGAGATTTAAGATCTTAAATTTTGATCAGGGTTCGATCAATTCTTTGGGTGAACAGGTCAGTAAGTAGTTGTCAAAAAAAAAAAAAAAAAAAAAAAGGTCAGTAAGTAGTTAAGGAAAATGTTTTTCCAGAATGGGCATTACGGCAAGGAAGAAGAAAATAAAAGGAAAATAGTAACAAATGGTACCTACACAGGTTGACATGTAGTACGCAATCCACAAAAAGAAACTAAAAGATTCTTTGGTGAATAGGGCGAAACATACTTAAAAGTAATGCCAAGAAATATAAAAATTGGTATTATTGTAATTATACCGCCTGACTTGTCGGGTACACTACAAATAATGCCATGGATTGCTAAGAAATATCATTCCGACACAGTATGAGCCGGGTGGCAATGGATTATCAGGTACATCATTGTCGGGATATCCCTAAACATTAGGATCGCAGACGTGAGTACCGTTTTGTACCGAATGATAGAATCAAAATTGGTACGAAATTAAAAATCAATTATACTAAATTTAAATACTGATTGATATTTACCCATTTTAGATAGTATTAGTTGGTACCGGTTAATATTTAAAAAATTAATTAAATATCGGCCGATGTTGAAAACTTTAAAGGATAGGAAATTTTTTTGCAAAATTTTATATATTTTTTAATTATTAAGTCAAAATTTATTTGGAATTTATATAATTTAAAAATATTTTAAATTTAATTATATTTATTAATAATTATTAAATTAAAATTATAAATTAAATTAAAAAATTAAATTATTATTTATTATTATAATTTTTGGAGACATGGTTAAAATATATTACAATCGTATAATATGACAATTGATTATTTTATAATTTTTTAAAAATTCATGAATTATTTCATAAATTTAAAAATTTATCAGAAACGTTATTTGTTATTAACCAATATCAGTATAGTATCGTACTAGAACTCAATTCGATACCAAATTTGATACAAAGCACAAAAAATTTAAATGAGTAAAAGAAATGGGAGTAATCCATAGAGATTAAAAGAAACTGATTTTTTTACACACCAAACGTACTTCGCTGGAGGTCTTCCTTCGTGGATATATTCTATGGCCAACCAAGGCAGGCCTAAATCCACAACCATTGCCGGGAACAAGAAGTGAAAGTGGCGCTATCTCGCGAGCAATAAACCAATGAACAAGAAAGGGTCATACCCTTTAAGACCAGGAGTTTGTTACAGAGTAATTGGGGAAGACGAAAATGACATAAGAAGTGACAATCGTTGGTGCTAAAGAAGACGGAGAAGTTAAACGCAACGTTTCACTTTAATTGAAAGACCAGTGTAATAGAGTAGGGAGACTTGTAGAGAAGCGAATTAGTCGAATACATGTGGCTTCAACGGTATGATTTGTGTGTGTGCTTGTGTAATTCTTTCTCTCTCTATCAATGGATTCTGTCTCTTGTCTCTACCTCTATCAATGGATTATGTCTCTTCTCTCTACCTCTAATGTGCGTCAATTTTGTCTGACAATTCCTTCCTTGTATTCCAAATTCCGTTAGAATCAATTTTAATCGTAACAATTGGTATAAGAGAGTACGATTTTGTGAACACCATTCATGGCAGATAACACTAGGAGTGCAGACCTTAGGATAATAGAGGAAAGTTTGAAAAACTCCATGGAACGAATGGTCATGGAAATTCAGAATAGAACGGAGAAGGTTGAGAAGAAGATGTCAGAGCTGCGAACCCTCCTTTTACAAAACCTCCAGAAGTCGAGTGAGGCAGGTACGGCAGAGACTATGTAACATCCCGTCACCGATGGGATGGGTATAGTGGTACATTGGATTGGGACAGATTTGTGCATTTATATTTGGCGTGTTCAGGCATTAGTTAGTCTCTATATTTTGATAATTGGCAATTATTGCACAAGCATATGTATGTACATACATGTATGACATATTCCCGGTATGATTGTGTTTATTGGAAATTTTGTGACAGTTGTGTAGATTGAGCTTCAAATTGAAATGGAGTGAATAATGAGATTTAGGGGTTTGAATTATGGAATTGGAGTGTATAATTATGAGTTTTATGATTTTGAGAATTTTTAGAAATTTTTTTGAAATTTTTAGAGTAATAGGTCCGGACCGAAAAAATGGCCTAAGGACTGATAAATTGGATTCCGGTTCCGAAATTGATTGGCAATTGGCACGAGATAATTAGAGTTATGATTTTATGATTTAAATTTTTATAGTCATTGCAAAACTGGGAGAAAATTAGAATAAGAATCGAATTTTTAGACCCTAAGAATAAGGCATGTGGCTTGAGATTTGCCAAACATGCCCTAAGCCTTAGGTATATAACCCTAACCTTTTGAAATTGCTTTCCACGACACTTGCTCCCTTTTGAAAGAAAATTGATTCCTCTTTGCATTTCTTTTTCTCCTCCATCGTGTTCGCCACCTTGTTTGCTTCCCTTCATTTCTTTCTTGCTACTTGCTCCATTTGTCACCTTTAATCTTAGCTTTAAGCTTGTTAGTGGAGAAGAGGATATTTGGTGGAGAAATGGGAGATAATCGTGGGTGTGCCTAAGCTTAGAGATTGGAGTTTCTGGAGTGTTTTGAAGCTTTGCAATGATTAATCAAGTAAGTTCTTACTCCTTTATGTTTTAGATAGTTTGATTTGATAATTAATTTGAGTATTTTCAGATGATGAGTTTTAGGGTTATTTGGTTTTGATTTGGGTATTTGAAGAATAATTGATTTTTGATGGAATTAAGGTTAGAAATGAGTTGTGCTTAGTGTATTGAGTTGTTTTGGAGTGTTTGTGAAGAGAATGGATGAATTAGAAATCTGCAGATCTGAGAAATTCTGGGTTTCGGACGTGTTTCTGGGTTTGCACGTCGCGACGCGGCGAGCCATTCACTTCTTGCACGTCGTGACGAGCGTGTAATTCTACGCCGCGACGAGCAGGTTTCTTCCGCACATCGCGACGAGCGAAGGCGCACGTCGCAACGAGCAGATGCAAGCACGCCACGACATGGGCGAGGTAGTCTCGTCGCAGCGAGCGACCTTGCGCCACAGGAGCCTACTTAGCTTGTGGTTCGATGGACCATATGATTAGGAATTGTCCTTTGACTTTGGGAGTTCCGT
>JANJEY010000001.1:35173566-35185757 GCA_024703695.1 Erythroxylum cataractarum | reverse complement strand
TATTTGTGTTCCTTGCCAAATTGAAATTTGTTTACTTTAGTTTCTTGCTCTATGGCACGAGTAGTGTAATAATTATTCTTATACATCGATGGAGATGATTTTGAAAAGGGAAACAATACGACATTTTATTGGTTTTCATGACATATATAGGACATATGCACGTGGGTTTTCTTGTCACACCTTCACCAGGATCTACAAAAAAACAGCTTCTTTATTATGTAAGAATAAAGTTGCGTATTATCAGACTTTTTCAGAA
The DNA here is from genome assembly GCA_024703695.1 of Erythroxylum cataractarum. NCBI lineage: Eukaryota > Viridiplantae > Streptophyta > Magnoliopsida > Malpighiales > Erythroxylaceae > Erythroxylum > Erythroxylum cataractarum. The sequence goes on along the minus strand of JANJEY010000001.1, from coordinate 35,185,501 downwards.
TTTCGGACTAGGTGTAATAACGACGAGTTAAAGAAAATATTTGAGAGCCATTATTTCAACGGCTTTCCAATTATTACATTCAATGTTAGTTAAATTATTATTATTTATTAATAAATAATTTACAATGTTTAGACATAATCTATATATATAGATATCATAATAATTAGAAGAGACATCAATTAATTGAATCTTAGAAGGATACAATAATTTCACCTTTTCTTGTAAGTGATTTACAAATGTGAAAATGAGGCATTTGATATTAGGAAATTAGGGTGGGATCTGATCCCGACCACAGTAGAATAATTATGAAACCTTTTTATAATTTGATCTCCTAAAAATCAAGATCACTTTAATTTTATAAAATGATTAACACATGAATCATATCAAAGTATAAATCTTAGTCTGTACCTTATTTTGAAATTTAATCCTTATCCTGTTGTATCCCTTAAACTATTTATGAAATTGATCTACTTAACTACTATAGTTACATAAGTGTTCAGCCTCTAAAATATCCATAGAACAGGTTGAGAGAACTCTATAATTCTTACAGAGAGGATTAAACAAGAAATACTAGCTCCATTAGAGCTTAAGCTTATTTATAATAAATTTTAGACGCTTTAATAATTTAATTGAAATTAGATTATAATTTCAATTAAAATTTAATTAAAATTATTTTATAATTCTAATTAAATACCAATTATACCCAAATAAGATAAAAAATCATATATTGATCCTTATTTATTAAATGTCCCATATTTAATCATAAAGTTCATCAATCTTTACAATTAAGTTTAACTTGATTAAAACATCCAGCTTTCTTTAACCTATTCTTTATGTAAGACTCATTGAGTTCTCAAATATGTTGGTAATAATTATAAACTATAAAGTATAATTACAATATCTTTAATTCTCCAATTAAACGATTTATAATCATAGTTCAAGATTGATGTCTAGTAATATATCATGACTACCCAAATATTTAGGAATATCAAAGTGGTTTCACTAACCTTTCCGTGCCAGTTTTTTGTATAATCTAATCATTTTATCATATAATGTTTCGATTAGATATAGAATATATAATTAATGTTTACTCTTTTTGAGCCCAATCATGATAGTTCTTTGCTTTGAGCTATTAATTCAATTAATAACGTTTGTAAACTATTTACAAAACGTCATTTTTTACCTTCACCAAGAATTTCCTGAATCAATACTAATTGAGAACAACAAAACATTCTTTCTAATTACTTTAAGTTGATAAATCCTATATTGATAACATAACTCCCTCCGTATAGTTTATGTTACATCCAATAATTACTGATTGAATGACCTATGATTAAATAGGTCATAAGTAGTATCAACACATAGCAGTCCCTCTACGAGATAACTTTGGAGACCTCAAGTCGAAGGATTAGTTATACAATCATCACAATGAGAATTTTTATAGACAAACAAGTAATATTCAAAATGGATTTCTCATATCAGGTTAGTTCAATGAACTTGTTTTTTAACAAGCACCCACATGTTTGTTTAAATATCTTCATACTTTAGCCTAAAGATCGAATACTTCCTTCATAAGGAAAAACATAACTTGTGCTAGTCTTTTTACATTTTATTAATGTCCATTCTTAAAAGAACAATGACTAGGAATAAATTAGGGACAATGCATAAATGCAATATGAAACTTATAATTATAATCTCATCATAATTTCATTTGAAATGTATAATTATCCCATTAACTTTATCATATACATCTAAACATATATAAGATAAAGAATGTCCTAAAATTATTTTGTCACTAAACTACAACCAATTGATTGGTTATAGGGCATAAATTAACAATCTCTCACTTTTATTAAGCTAATCATTTAATTATCTCATACCATATCACCATATAACAATTATATTATCGCTGGGATAGTGGCTTAATGAGAGAATTCTACAAGATTCTCTACAGTTAGTATTTGCTAAATCTTATAACTTTCATCTTAATTATCATCATAATTAAGAAAATTTTGCCTAAATACATCTTTGGGTCTTTGATGAGATCTTAGCTTCTTCGACATACCCAAAAACTTTAATGTTCTATAGTACATTACTGTTTGGAACAATGCAAGGAACTATATAAAGTTTATTAATGAACTTATTGATCCAATTAATTATTTTCACTAAATAAAAAATGTATTATGACTTAGTTAGTAACCATTGCTACATTGGAATCTTTCCAAACTTAAATAATATTTTTCTTAAGTAAAATAAACCTTAATTTGGGTTTACTTCAAAAATAAATATTCTATTATCTTTGAACTCAAATATCAACTCATACATAGAATAATGTATGTCATTAATACTTCAAAAGTATTTGATATCTCAAAATACTTCCAATCTATCTCTAATTTCCATAATTAAGTTGTTACCTTTACAAATCCAAAAAGAGTTATTCTTAGACAATTATGTTCTCAACAATTGAAAATTAGAATTATCGTTCTCTTTGAATAATATGTCTCTACATACTCCAACTAAAGAGGACAATTATACTTCCATTAACCTTCTTGTAGACAAGACAAATTCATAATCATTGTCAAAACAAACAATTTGAATTCATCAAGAACGCGAATTTTTCAATGTTTGATAGCCTTTCAACTATACGTCAAATATATCAATAAAGGTAGTAGTTCTAATTGGATGTATTGTTATAAGAATTGAACTTTTCAAATTTTATCTTACTCTTACTACTTATCTTGCGAACCATTCTCTTATAAGTATACATTGAAACAAAAAATTTATCCAATAACTCTGTAGAATTGTATCTAACCTTTTAAATATCTCATAACCTTTTATTACCCATTTTAGTTCTAAACTTAATGGATAATATATACTTTAACTAAGCATCTCATCCCTAAATCATTAACTTTGACTCTTTCAAAGACTTAGCGTTTCATATCTAATATGAAATCTTTCTAATTGATTTAATTATAACTATTGAAGGTGGATCATTATATTAGAAATAACAATAGAAGAAATAATATTGTATCATACAATATCTTATATTGTATTTTTCTCCTTATATAAATCTATACTCTTATGAACTTTTGTTATAAAGATATTTATTACAGAATTTCATTCCCGATAGATAATAAAAATTTTAAAACTCACCACAACGATCTCATCAAAGTGCTTCAACATTTTCAATGCTTCATTTCTAGTTATATTTAAACTATTCGAACTTTTCAAAAATTTTAAATCAACATTTATCTAATACATATGACTAAGTCACATAAAAGTTATATTAATCTAATGAAATATAAGTATTATCCTTTTATGAATTGTTATTTCATCCATTACATCACATATATGAACTTATCAATTTAGTACCATCATCATATTTTCACCAAAGGTTGATTGGTTATTCTTCAACTTGACAATTTTCACAGATTCATAATCAAAAGGATGCATATATCCTTGTATGCAACGTTATGATTTTTGTTATGTTGATTTAACCAATATGACATAAAAGGATAGTCTCGGTTATATAGCTTTATATTCTTGCCACTTATGTTAAGCATAAGTCTCCTTTGATCTAACAAATACAAACTATTGTTATAAAATTGGATCAACTACTTTTACTTAATAATCTATTTTTTATCATTCTTTGAACATTATATTAATGTTGAATCTAAATTCAATATCAAATAATTATAAGCTTAAACTAGAAATACATATGATATTTATCATATCTTATATAGGCAAGAAAAGTGATGCAATCATTTCCTGCTTATGAAAAATATTATCATACTATAGCAAAGTCATTAATTGTTATAGATGTTTATGCTTTTAGTAAGATAGATTAAGTGGAACAATTTCAACAATCTACTGTACATTTAAGCTCTATTATATGCAACCTCTTACATCTTGCTATCATGGTATTAACATACATCTTACATGTTGTCATTCAAGTTTATAAGACATTAGTTAACTCAAAATGTCATTACATTTTGTCATCTATATGATTTTGTCATATCTGTAAAACTTTGTTACCGAATCCTCAACAGGGATTATAACAAAATTGCATAATGAGCATACAATTTTTCGCTTCTAACTTTGAGAATTCTTCCCAAACATAACCTATGTCCAATAAATTTGATTCACTAACATAGTATCAACTATACTAAACAAGGTAAATTCCGCTCAGAAAATTATAAATGTAAGAGAAGCAAGTAATTAATTATATGACATAATTACCAAATGAGATTAGGAATTTAATTATATATTTGGTTACTACCCATACTTTATTGAAAATAACAGCCCTCACTACTATTAAGAAATATTACTATAATCTTTCTAGTAGTCTAGGATCTCATTCAAATATAGTTAATCTTGAGTTTGTTCAACAAACCAACTAATCTTAAATTAGGTAGATAATAACTTTATCAATCATATCTCTTGTGACTCCTAGATGTATTAGGTGATAACTCTTGCCAAAGCATATATAATATGTTATTACTAACCTTGCCTCTAAATTTATGTGATCATTGCTTATCCAAATTACAAAACTTTAGTTAAGTAGAACTTATTGTTATAAGATTAAACATATTTGAGTTAAAGTAATCTTGAGTTTGTTCAACAAGCCTAACAATAAATAGAACCCTAGTTTATTCTTATAATATCGTTAACTTATACTTAATATTTTAATGAGGGATTTAATTTCATCTGTCTCATTAAACATAAAATTTCATATAAACTATCACACATTTAAAACATACAATTTAATATGCGTTCATACACACACACACACACACACAAAAATAAAGTATGCAACTATGCACTCATAATCAAATTTTATGCATAAAATATCAAGCTTTATTTGATTCTAGTTATTGGTCTTCATAATCTAAGATAATATTTCCAAGTCCTAGGAAAAATTAAATTAGATTGAACTCATATGAATTAAATTCTTGTTCCAAAGAAAAATTTGATTTGATTTGAAAACAATTTCCAAATTTAATTGAAAATTATTCCAATTATCTTGACTCGTTTAACAAAATTTAAAATTGAAAACAAAATTCCAATAAATTATTCTTCTTACTAAATATAATTTTGAAAAACTCAATTTTCAAAATTATATAAGTAACATATTATAATCCAATTAGAAAACTATTTCTAATCTAATTAGATATTACTTTTCCTTAATTAGAAAGTTATTTTCCTTAATTAGAAAGTTATTAGAAAGTTATTTTCTAATATTAAAAGAAAACTACTTTCAAAATTAAATAAAACACTTTAAAATTTAATTAAGCAAGTTATTTATATTATTTATCTAGATATTGATTTTTTAATTAATTAGAAAATATTTCTTTAATAAGTTAGAAAATTGTTTTAAAATATTAAATAAAGCTTATTTATCTTAATTAATAAATGAAAACATTTTTCAAAATTTAATCAAGAAAAATATCTTTTCTTATAAACCAAGAAACATATTATTCATAAATAAAGAAACAATTTCTACATAAATTGAATAATAATTCTTTAAACATATAAAGTAATAAATTTAATTTATCTCTACCTAATTGAAATAAATAAATATAATTAAGAAACATCTTTCTTAATTATTTAAGAAAATACTTTTCTTGATTTTAAAGAGTCTAATGGATTAATTTTATTTTAATTAAAACTAATTAATTCTAATTTTAGAATCTACTTTTCTAAAATTAGTTATGAATCAATATAATTATTAATCTTAATCATATTAAGAAAAATAATTATTTTAATTTTAAAATTGATTTCATAATTAATTTAACTTAATAATTCAACCCCTCGAAAAATTAAGTTATTCCAAAGTAATTATAATAAAATAACCCACTAAAAACAATTAGAAAACACTTTTTAAATTTATTAAGAATTTAATTTAAAACTTAAAACATTTAAATAATAATAATAGTAAGAGTGCACGCACGAGACCCTTCCTGTAATGCACGCACCATCAGCATTTGCAGCAAACTCCTGCCCTAGTAGGAGACATGCGGCCCATCGTTTTGAAAATTAGGGTTTTTGGATTTCCTTTGCTGCTGTCATCGCCAGAGTTTCTGCTCCATTGCGCGTAGTGATCTTGGTGACTGTCGCCTCAGCAACAGTGTTAGCTAGAGGGGCTGTCACCTACTGGTTGCCGCCTTCATATTTTGCAACAGACAAAAACTCCAATCGCACAACACCAGAACGAAACCCATAAAAACACGGTGGTTTTAAGTTTCTCAAACATTATTTTTGAAAAATAATCTTCCACGTTCAAATCACATTCAACACAACCGCAATCATTAAAGCTTATTCTTTTATTTTCTACCAATTTTATTCAACAATCGCTGCAAACACCGATGACAGTAATAAACACAATATCAAAACAAAGCCAGGCCACAACTATTTGTCAATTTTCTACCAAAACAATTCTAAGTTTACAGATTATCGAAATTTCCAGATTGTATATGAACTAAAGTTATGAATATCGTATCGGGCTTAGTACCAGATTAAGTTTTGGAACGGAATTGTATCGATATTAGTTGAAATCGGGTACCGTTTCGGGTAATTTTTTAAATTTATAAAATAGTTCCTAAAATTTTTAAAAATTGCAAAATAGTTCATACATTAATTGTACTGAATACTTTACTAATTTACTGTTTACATCAACCATGCTTTCAAAATCTTAATAATAAATAATAATGACAATTAATATGAAATAAGTCAATAACAATATTTTAAAATATTTTACATATAAATAATAACCACAATTAATAAACAAAGACAATTATCATCACACACACATCAAATTAAGAATAATACAAAGTATTTAAAATATTACAATAATACAATTTCATCATTTTAATGTCATTTTATTTTATATTTAATTAGACATAATCACAATTTTAATTTAATATATGAAATTAATTTAATAATTATAAATAAATATAATTAAATTTAAAATATATTTTTAAAATATATAAATTTCAAATAAAATTTGATTTAATAATTAAAATATATAAAATAAATATTAGTTTATAAATAATAATTTTTAAATTATTTATTCTAAAAAATGAAATTCTTTTATTAATACTTTATAGATAAATATTAATTAAAATATATAAAATAAATATTAGTTTATAAATAATAATTTTTAAATTATTTATTCTAAAAAATGAAATACTTTTATTAATACTTTATAGATAAATATTATATAAAAGAATAAAATAAATTTAAATAAAATAATTTATTTTTAATTTAAAATCATTATTAGTAATAAAATATTTATTTTAAAAATAAAATTAAAAAATCACAATAAAAGTTTAACTACATAAAAAATTAAAAAGGCTTTGAAAAAAAGAAAGGAAAGGGATGGAAGAAGCCGGAGTAAAATTTTAATTTTTTTTTTTTAAATTTTGCAACTTAGATCCTACATATTTTAAAATTTTCGGTACTGATTGATATTATAAATACCAACTGATACTAAACAAAACAGGCTAATATCAATCCGTATTTACACCTGGTACATACCCTTATTTAGTACTATTCTCCGGTCAATAATGAACTAATTTCAAAATCATGCCTTAGTCACTCAACTCTTTAGTTTCTCCGTGTGACTTAGTGAGCTCTCTTGGAGGTTTATTAGCAACATCTTCTCCCTCTTTTCACCAGCGGTGCTTCTTATGCTTTGGTGAGTTTTAAGTGTCTTAACAGAATAACGTGAACCCCTCTACACCTACAAGACCAAGCTCTAATTACATTTTAGCATCAATTGATTAAAATTATCTTCGGGTAAACATTAATTACCTTAGTTGGGGAATTTTAAAAAATTCATTTTTTTCTTTTAATTATTGATTAATTTCCCTTTTAAAATGTTTTCAAACTTGTTTGTGCATTCAATTTCATATAGTACATTCAAATAAATTCAAATTGCAAAGTTAAATGTGTTAATGTTTCAAATTTGGGAAATTTTCAATTCTTTGCATATTAAATTATTTCTTCATTTTGATGTTTTCTTAGTGAAATTGACAGTTGAATTGAGGCTTTTCTTTTGCTTACTTCACGCCACCATAATCACTCAACTCTTTAGCTCGTCCATATGAGTTAGTGAGTTTTCTTTTAGCTTTATTGGCAACATCTTCTCCTTTTCACCAACATTGTTTCTCCTTCTTTGGTTAGTCTCAAATGTCTTAGTAGGGTAGCATGACCTCCTTGACACCTACAAGACCAGGCTCTATTTACATTTTCAACATTAATTCAATATACTCGTCTTAGGGTAAACCATAATTTTTTTTGATTTGGGAATTTTCAAAATTTCAAAATTTTTCTTAATTATTAATTTTTTCCTTATTTACTTGTTTTCAAAATTTGTGCATCCGATTTCATACAATTGTATTCAAATCGAATCAAATCGCAAAGTTAATCGTGTTAGGGTTTTAAAATTGGGATTTTTTTTTATTTTTTTCATGTTTTTTTGTTATTTCTTTATTTTATTGTTTTCTGAGTGAATTTTACAATTGAATTGAGGTTGTTAGACACCTAATTGCATCAAAACATCCGTGATTGAGATTGAATTTAGATTTGAATATTTATTATTATTCCAATTTAGGAATTTTGAAATTACTCAAAATTGGTGCAATCTTTTATGAAATTGATGCTTGATTACTACAATTAGAATATATATGAGCTATACTATTCAAATTTGTCAAAGTTTATTTATCCATTGCCTATTTGGAAACTTTACCTCAAGTACAAGACAAATTATGAAACTTTTAAATTAGACACAATTTATGGGTACTTCCATATTTAACATTTTTGAAACATTAAAGGTTTAACTAAACTTTTTTTAATTAAGTATATTGATTTCGTTTAAAACTATTTTAAATTCCTTTAATTTTCACTTTTTTAGTCAAAAATGCACATCTCATGATTTTATAATGTTTAAACTTTAATACATTAAGTGAACTTTGCTTATTGAGATCGATTATGGATTGAACTTAACGGACTTAGAATTTCAAAAGTTTATTGAAGTGATCTTCCTATTAATTACGCTTTGATTCTATGAATGAGTAATACCCTTTCCCTTTTATTTATCCTAGAGTTTTCGTAGGAGTCTTAAATCTTTCGGCGTGTCTCGTTCCTTATTCTTATGGTTAGAAGTTGAGGAAACTCCTTTTTTTCTTTTAAAACCTTACTAGGACTTGGAGGTCATATGAAAGATTTTTCACTCCAACTCCTTCTCTTACTGTAATTCATGAGAAAGAGTACTTTGACATCCTCTCATCTTAGTTTGTTGATTATGGTTCTCACATCTCGCACAAAAAATGTTTGATTTTTCCTACATGTTCAACTAATTTAACAAGTATAGTTTTTAATATTTTATTGATCAACGGTGAGAATCCTTACTTACAAACTCTTGTCAAGTAAGTCTCTTGAATGTAAGAATATTTTGTTGTAACTTTATAATTAACCATTAGGTATAAAAATGCTTCTAACTAGTGACCTTATTAATAAGCTTTTAGGAATTCCCATATCCAAGTATTACAACTATTTTTGTTTTCTTACTTAAAACCACATCAAACATTAGTGTGTCAGACTTTTTGAATTAGAAAGTAGGGAAGAAATTACTAGGAAGCCCAAAGGTTTTTTATGGTCTTAAAGTAATTTCTTGTTTCCACCATCTTTGCATCTGATAGAACTTTGTCTCTTATAATAGACACTTCAAATTTCTAGGTTACAATGATCTTTGATTCCTTTTCACCTTTATAATAGGTGAGAATCTTCATCTTGGTGACTTCATTTTAATTAATATGATCAATATAATAGGACTAAGAAAAAGAATCAACACATTTGATATGCCTTTATCTTTGGTTTCATTTTCAATACTTTAATATTTCATCCACTAACATGAATTTAATTTAAACTTCTTCAATTATTCCACCCTTTATCATATTGGCTATCAGTTAATTATTGGCCAGATGACTAGACCTCATCAACGATAGTAGATTTAGCTGCAATAAATAAATGAAAAGGCTCCTTCATATAGTGCTAATACTATTGACCATCTTTTGAACCACACTATTGAATTGTATGTAGATGAAGAGGCTCCTACCTATAAATCACGTCATGATTATGAATTGTATTCTTGCTTTGATGCACTCAAGGCTTAAGTTACATTATTTCAAGGTGAAGTTTAATATATTCAAGACAGTATTAAGGATTTTTTGCTTGTTAGAGATATCATTGTGGACATATTTATACTAATGACTTATTGATTTTCTCTTTTAATTAGTTGATTTTCTTTTTTATGTTTAAAAAAAGGGGGAAAGTGTTGGACCCCGTTTCTAGAATCCAACTATCACTCTGATACCATAAGTGTTGGATACCCCACCTCCATAAGACTCATGCCAGATGTTCTAAGTGACATCTGAACACACATCCCATAAGAAGAAGCCCATACTAGTCAAACATCAGAATTTCAAAATGGCTTCCTCTATGTATTTATTTTATTTTCCAACAAGAATCATCTCATTCGGAGCTCTATAGCTCAAGATATGATCAAAAAGCCAAAGTATGTTTATAACCAATTCATGCTTTTCCAACTCATTCCCTCACTTTTGTTCCATCAATATTTGTCAAATCAACTCTAAAGGCTACCAATGTTTATAAGGAGATAGAGGAATGTGTTAGGAATCCAATGCTTCAAGAATAAAGTCATTTAGAGGTTGGATGACAAAGTTATGGCCAAAATGCCCGAGTGTGATCGCATTAGAAGCTCTCATGATCGCACCAGTGAGGTCTTGTTTTTTCTTCAATCCACAACTTCTGTCGCGCTCGCACCTTGATCGCACCCTATATATATTTATGAATAACTTCCATAAGAGAGATCTGATTAAGGTCATTCTTAGACTATTTCGAATAAGACTTCTAGACCTACAACTTTTATGAAGAATCGAAAAGATAATTCACCTCCAAAAGGTGAAAATCACAATTTATTGTAGTTGTCCTGTGTATATACGTCCTATGCAACATTACTAACTTATAATAATCATATATCTCAACTCCGGTATCCAAAAATTTCATGCTTTATATCACTGGAAAGCTAGAAAGATAATCTGCAACTTTCAAGAGATAACTTTGTCTAATTCAGCCTAGATTAATACAGTTCTTCCTTTGAAACTGTAACACACATTTTACCCTAATAAAAACTTGAAAAATGCAATATACCAACTTTAAGAATCACGAGCAAAACACAATTATATTTCATTATCATCGTAACAAAAGAAATTCTTTAATATTCGATCTCATTGCTAAAACAAAATAGTATTTGAACGTAGCTTTAGTTACATATCAACACTACATCATTAGCTTAATACAAAATATATAGGGATGCTCATGTTCGATATGTTGCTAAAGCTACCCAAAAGTAATTAAACTAACTTAGTTACTAAATGTAGCTAACTCAGAGTTTCCAAATTCCTTGCAAGGATCAACGATCTTCTCGTTTTATACCTAATGAGAGAATAATGGGTTAAGCTATAAAGCTCAGTGGCTAATATATTTATAGCCATCAGTAACGAGCCACACAATCAAACATATATACATACCTCTATATCTCAATTTTTTATAGCAATTCAATCATTATCCAATTTAACTCAAAAACACATAATCAAGGAAGTTAATGCATAACATATAATGTGCACATTTAGCCATCAAACATAACACTCAAATGCATCATGGTTGACAATTTAAAGATGCAATGTATAGAAAAATGTCTTGAGATTTCCATGGATTGAAATGGCGAAACCGAAGTTTACATCATGAATAAAATGAGTTTATTCTTCGAATCTCATTGATCGCGGCTTATCGTTCAATCCTAAGATTGATCATTGGAAACCGGTCAAAATCAATTTATACCAAGAATTGCAAC
>JANJEY010000001.1:35132371-35155355 GCA_024703695.1 Erythroxylum cataractarum | reverse complement strand
TGCTTTAGAAAATTTTCTCTTTTTGATCTCAAAAATATATCAATAAATCTAACCTCATAGTCAACACAAATTGAACACAAATTGAGCATTTTATCATAAAAATAGGATTGAAATATCATGTAAATGCATAAGAAAATATAAGATACTTCAATCCTATCATTGCCCTACTTGAGTCTTAACCCTATTCACAGAAGCTTCAAATGAATCAAATCTCTTGCTATTTATTTCTTGATTCTAAATGGTCGTTTGAATGAATGCATTCAGATTTTTCACCAAAGAAGGCTTTCTCGATATGCTCTAATTTGACGATTGCATTAGAATTGATTTTGTCTCTAAAAAGTTTGATATTGTGGTTAGGATTACATTGCTGGATTGCTATTCTTCTAAGAGAAATTGGGGTGGTTTCTCCAACTAAGCTTGTAGGTGTTCGAATATGTATCATTTTGCGCCCTCGGCTGAAAACCATTAAGTGAGTTTGCTTATTCTTCCTCAACTATAAAAGATTCAAAAGAATACAAACAAACATTAGCTCCATGACCAAAAGTTTCCATTAGTATGATAGTGAAATTTTAGTTTTCACTAATGTCCCATCTTCCTTTAGTTTTTTTAATCTTAAGTGAATCAGGTAACTCCTTGTTCATTTCCACTTCAATAAAAAATTATAGCATAGCTTATTCTATTTAAGGCAGTTATACTTTCATCCATGTATAATGGTTTTCCAGTTGAACTATAAGGTAGCTTAATCTTAATATGCTCCAATATTTTAGTGGTATTTTATGAAAATGAGTCCAAATGGAAATCACTTTTTTCTAAACCTGAACAAAAAGAATTCCTCTTCATCAATGAGAATTTTTTGTAATCCTACCTTTAGTCCAATTCTTTATTATAGAAAAGGGTGGTCTTTTATCTAAAAATACTCTATAAGAGTGGTAGCCAACTTAATGCTCTAGTTGTGAGAATTTTTAAGCATAGATAGACAACTTTCATATCACTTCCTTGTGGCTGAGGAAATAACTCATTTTGGTGTGAAGGGATGAGTCCCCACCCACCTGGGATGAAATTCTTCTCTTGGTTGTCACCCTGATTTTTAGATAACCTAGTTTCCTGATTGCTTCTCTTGGTATGTCATAACAATCTTAAAGTTAAGGTTTTGGTCTTGGACTATTTGAGGATTTAAACTAGTTTTGGGACAATATAGAAACTTGATCTAATGAAACTTAAGTAGGTGAATTTATAGAGGAGTTAAGGGTGTTGGGGAGAGGTGGAAAGGGGCTATTGATGGTTAAAGAGATTGAGTTATAGAAACTACATTCATATTGAAAAATGAGGGAAGCTAGGTAAGAGGGATTTACCTAGTTTCTTTACCTTATCAAGCAATACAATTTTAAAAAGATAATGAAGTTAAAGGGGAACTTACTAAATATGGTAGAGGACAAATGGATTGCTTTTATAACTTTATCCATAAGGTTAGAAATAAAAGTCAAATTTTGATAACTTTGTATAGTAATTTGCATCAAGCACTATATTTGAGGCCCTAAAATCTTTGTAAATGGTTTATTTTTGTGAAATAAGAAGGCAAGTCAAGCTTAGAGTTGCTCCAATGGCTATTTTTAGACAATATTACAAGATTAGGGCTTAATGATATTTGAAATAATGATTTTCAGGCTTCTTTTTTGTATGAATTCATACACAATGAGTAGCTCTTTGTCCTCCAAACAATATATTAGTAACTTAATAAGGTTTGAGTGTGAAGATCTTCTCATAAAGTCCACTTTTGACTTTGGTGAGAGCTACCAATAATTTCATTAAAAAAAATTCAAGTTCTACTCGCAACTCTTAAGCCAACATCATAAGTAAATTTGACTTTGTTATATCAAGGAGGTCCTAAGAAGGCGATTTCTTACAGAGCAAGCTCTTAAACAATTATCACCTGTGATTTCAAATTTTTTACATCCACTAAAATTTTGTTTGATAAAAGCCATTGTAGCTTGTTTCAAAATCTAACAAGCCACAACTTTAGCAATGTGCAAGCCTTGAGCTTAGTTACACTAAGTAACAACATTTATCATAAAAAATAAAGATGATGTTTGCATCATTAAAGTTGTTGCATATCCTTTAGACCTTTTATGTTTATCAACAATGCACTAGTTTTATTCATTAAAATTTTGTTACAGGGAAAATACCTTTGAACATAAATATGACCTATAATCTCAACCATTGCAATCGATGGATTTATATCTATATCAATATTCTTCATAACCTTTTCAACTTCATTACACGTGTTCAATTGTTTCAAACATTCAAGAAGATTAGGTAGATCAATTGCAAATTTAGTTTGAAATTCTATTAGTAATATTGGAATTTGAAAATATAAGAGGATCTAATAGGTTTAAATTATACTATTTTTTATAGATGTTTAAGTGTACTTTTGAGTATTTCTTAGATGATTATCATGTATATAGGCATAGAATTATGTTATTATCAGTGTTTGTTTATATTTTAAGTGTTTACATGGTTTTTAGCAAGATTTAGATCTTAATTTTATGTTTTAAGACTTGTTTGATGTATGTTTGAGTGTATGAAAACAGAAAATTGATGAAAAGAGAAGAATTGAAAGTATGAAAATAGGCCACAATCATGGCTTGTCTTGCCACGATCGTGACAGAGAGCACAGACATCTATTCTAATGAATTTCAACTTTTTCATAACGTGACTCTTTTTGTAATTTTAATGTTTTGGGGGTTATTTTTGAACCAAATTAAGTGGGTAAACCCTAGAAAGAAATCTAAAAGCCTCAAGAACTATTTAAGAACACAAAATCGCTCAAAAAGAATAGCCACCATCTTCCAAAGTGAGAGAATAAGGAGGAGCAAAAAGAGCAATCTAGAAATTCTAGATTTCAAGTTTGAGTTCAAATCAAGTTCTTTCTTTCTTTCCTTTGTTTATTTTATTAAACTTGATGTGTAACTTGGATTTGAATATGTTATTCACATTTAGGATGCTCTAATTTTTAGATTTGGATTTGTTCTTGAGTTGTTTTGTGACTTGATTGTTGTTGATTTCAATTCAATTTTCTAATGTTGTGATGTTTGGGTATGCTAATACTTCGATAATAGATCGAAAGAGTGAGTCGAAAGTAATCCGATTAGGTTGAGTAACGAGAGTTAATGACCTAATAAGTCTCTCAATATCAAATTGGTAATCATGCAAAGAGAGATCTTGTGTGAAAACCCAATTATTCAATAGATTACCTAAGAACTAGTTGAAAACGTTAGGTAGATTTTGTGAATCAAGAGGTTGCAAAATATGAAATATCGTACTCAATTAGGGTTAATTGATTAGGTCTTGAGAAAGATTAGTTAATCCCTTAGAAGATCTAGAATCAATACATAATTGAATCAATAGAGGTTACGGAGCAAAATAACGATAGAATGAATCAGCTGAACTCTGGAGAGTTCTATCTGGTCTTCAGCTTGCATGGTAGAGAGGATATCACAAAATTGCCTTAGAAGTGGACTCGTTAACAGTTATAAACATTTTGTCTTCCCTATATATGCATTCAATGTCCCTTAATCCCCTGGTCCTCGACATTAACGAGCTCTTTACCTAGAACTGGATCGTTTGACCATGCCACATTCACAAGGAGGACAATCGGTGTGCAGACTGGTTGGCCAATTTTGCAGCTCAATTAGAGCTTGGGAGTACTTCTCTAGAACATACACTCGTAGGGTGCATCTCAATCCTTTTAGAGGATATGATGGAGATTTGTTTCCCACAACTAATTTTGTAATTTTTCGATTTTTCTTCCTTTTATATTAAAAAGAAAGCTCAAGATTTTAACCAAAAAGAAGATTTGATGATTATAGAATTGACAATTAAGAAAAAATTAGCGTAATTTTATAATGGAAAGCAAGAATTGCAAAAAAGATTTAACGGTTAAAAAGATTACAAGAATTAAAAAGAGAATTAAGAATTAGAGATTGAGATATATAACAAGAATTTAATTCCAAAGAAACATCTGTTGATATTAATGTTACATTCAAAATAGAATTTTGAATTATTCTACGAAAAAAGAAAAATATAAGATCACAAAAGTGGACTTCTAGGAAATTGGAAATGATAAAAGATAATGAACAATATTTCTTTTATGTTTTTTGAACAAAATAAGTACCTTAAAGTTAAAAAAATGGGAAAAATTGTCGAAATTGATAAGAAAGGAAGTGCCTTCCTCCATAAAATATTTTGGAAGTAGAAGTTGGTATCATTTGCAATATGCAGAAGCAGAGATTCAAGTTCTTGGTGTGGTTACAATGGCAATATACAATGTCAGCGATTACCATTAGACGTGACGTGGCTAGTCAGAAAGCTGAGAATTAACAGTCGGGATAATGGAAACGACAGCGTTGCAGCAGCATTGTAAAATAAAAAGGACAAGGGTTGGGTCGTTCAATAGAAAACAAAAAAGTAACCCAGAGAAACTGAACTGTGGTGTAATCGTTCATCTGTTGAAGCGGGAGATTTGATAATGGTAAGCAAAATTAATTGGTCTGAGACTGAGTAGTGGTGGCTGCATAGAAAGACTTGTTTATAGTTACTTTACTTGCGTGTTACAGTTTGCAATTGCTGCAATTAACGATACAGACTCTAGAGAGCAGTGGGAGCCCTTAGCCCCCACCAAAGAAGCTCAGGTAAGTTTGTTGCTTGCCTTCTCCATTTGTTTTTCTTCTTCCTAAATTCAGAAGAAAGCCAAAAATTTCAGGAATTCCATCTCACGCAAACCTACCACGACGGCCTTCTCAAGTTACAATCCAAAGAATACCACAGAGCCCGACAACTTTTGGAGTCTGTCCTCCAGGATCCTTTGATTTCAAATGCTCAGGTAACTCTCATATCTCTTTGTTTCCCCCTTTTTCTTCCTTCTTTTCAATACAATTCTAATTAGAAATTGTTGGTTTTTGTTCTTTTTCTTTACAACTTTAGGTGGATAGTAAACCTAGTGATGATCACTTGCTGCAGCTCAGGTCTGTGTCTCTCTCGTCCTGCTTTAAATCCATTTGAAAATTTTATATTTTTCTAATCAGTAGGAGCTAAGATCGTAAGCTGATTTGATCACCAGGACGTAAAAAGTTGATAAGGGGTCATCTGGACCAAAATAATTTTTATATTTTTCTGTTTTCCACAGATTTTTGGCCCTGAAAAATCTGGCCACTGTTTTTCTTCAGCAAGGTTCGCTTCATTACGAGAATGCTCTGCATTGCTATCTTCAAGCTGTTGAAATTGATACAAAAGATTCTGTTGTCTGGAACCAGCTAGGAACTCTGTCATGTTCAATGGGTTTGCTAAGCATATCGCGCTGGGCATTTGAGCAGGGGCTTCTTTGTAGCCCTAATAATTGTAAGCCTAAATCTTTTTTTTTCCCTTCTTTTGATGTTTATCTATATATGGTCTTCCTCTGTAGGAAATCAACTATTGCTTTAATTGTTTTGACTTTCCTAGATTTTAGCTATCTTCAGGAAATGAAATTATTTCACTTCTGTGCATGCAGGGAATTGCATGGAGAAACTATTGGAAGTTCTAATTGCCATTGGTGATGAGGTTGCGTGCCTTTCTGTTGCTGAGTTGATTGTGAGGCATTGGCCCTCACATTTGCGTGCCTTGCATGTGAAAAATACTATTACAAATTCGGAACCAATACCATTTGCTCCTAGAGGTATAGACAGGCTTGAACCTAAGCATGCTCGGCTGAAATTTCTTGACAAGAGGAAAGCAACTGATGATGTTCTTGACGGGGCAATTGCTAGTAAAAACCTAAACAAGAATGTTGAATTACATCTTCCTGAACTTTCTTGGGTGGCCCTTGCTGTTGAGCTTCTAGGTATCCTATGTCCGTTGAATAGTAGTGCCTATAATGTTGGCAATGATGAAAAAAAATCTGGAGATGTCAGGATAGCTATTCATTTACCTCGTTTGAATTATGATGGACCTACTGAAAAGAGAAAATTTCATTGTGTCTTAAGTAATGGAGGTGTCTCAGTTGGTGAGAGTTACTCTGAAAAAGCTATTGCTGTAAAACAAGGAGAACCAAGTTTTTTTGATGAACAGCCTCATGAAAGGCGGAGCAGTCGTCTTGAGAGGCTTAGGAGTCGTAAACCAGGAAAAGAAGAATTGGATTTTACCAATGGTAAGGACATGGAGAAAGTTGTAATTCAATTTTTAGAACCTTTTATTGTTGGTAGAGCTGGAAGCAGCGGTTCTGATCATGCATCTGGTTGTTCTGTTTCATGTCCTAGTAATACCGAACATGATGAGGTATCTCAATTTGTAAGAGAAACTTCAAAAAACTATGGTGCTTACCATCTCGGTCACTTGCTTTTAGAAAAAGCTGCAAATCGGGGCATTGCATATCAAGATTCAATTTCCAAACTCCTAGAGTTGGAAAAATTGACAAGATATTGGGGACAGGATCGAACTCCTGAGTGCAGTCTTTTTCTCGCTGAACTATACTATGACCTTGGATCTTTTCCATCTAATTCTTTAAAGTTTACCGAATTCATGTCTGAAGCATCCTTCCATCTATGTAAAATAATAGAATCTGTTGCTTTGGATTATCCTTTCCACTCGATGCATGTAGTGGGAAACGGAAGTTACTCATCAATTAAGAATTATCAGGAGAATAGACCATTGGTGGTTACCGACACCAATTTCGGGGAATCTAATTCTTTATTGAGCCGTAAAAATTCGTTTTGGATTCGCTTCTTCTGGCTAAGTGGTAAATTATCTATCGTGGATGGTAACAAGGCAAAAGCTTATGAAGAGTTATGTATTTCCTTGTCTCTTTTGACACACAAGGAAACAATGAATGATTCTCATTATTCTGTCCAGCTGCCACACCTAAAAATCAATTCAGACTTAACTATAAACAGAATTCTCTATGAAATTAATTTGTTGAAACTTGAGTTTCTACTTGAGAAGACTATATTTGCAATGATTGAGAAAGAAATGTATCAAGATTGCATAGATTCACTAGCTCCACTTATACTCTCCACACACCGTGTTTACCTTGATGCATTGCCATCCCCTGCTGGTGATAAGAAAGCAGAAGGATTAGCATCTACTGAACTTTTGGCTTTAGATATATTACTTAAAGCTTGTGAGAAGACAAAGCCAATGGATCTTGAGGTTTATCTGAATTCTCACCGACGGAAACTACAGTTTCTCATGGTACTAACTGGAGTTGATGATTGTAAACTATTTGCACCGAAGATTGAGCTTAGAGCATATTATGCCTGCGACACAGTAGCAAAAGAAAATGTAGGCAAGCATTGGAATCACTTGTTAACAGAGGAAGTTAAGGCAATTTCTCAATGTGTTTTGCACTTGAAGACCTCTATCAATGTGAGTCCTTATTTATTCCTTAGTGTAAATGTTGATCTTGTTGATGACTATTTCACTGTATCTTTTGCCATATATTCATTTTAAAAATTTGTACAGCAGCTTAGTTCTCCAAGATGCTAATGGAGAATGTTAAAATAGCTCTAGTCATTCGAGTTTTACATTTCTTATATTTTGCTATATGACATTGGAGATGTATACTTGCAGGATGGTAATATTGTTCCCTTGGGAATTATTGGTGATATTCAATCTTTGCTGGTGGCAGTTATGCGTCATATTGCAACTAATTACCTCTGTAAGGGTTCTTCTGTATCAGTAAGTGCTGATGAAACCGAACAGAAGCAAACACGTTGTTTTCTGGATGCAGTTATTGCGTTCTGCAAACTTCAACATCTTGTCCCTACTACTCCCATTAAAACTCAAGTTAGTCACAATTTCTGGGAACTTAAAACTTTGGTTGAGATGCTCATTCTCATTTCTTACATATATCGACACCTGTGTTTTCTAATCTCAGGTTGAATTGATTGTAGCAATTCATGATTTGCTTGCTGAGTATGGAATCTGTTGCGTGGGTGAGGATGGTGAAGAAGGAACATTTCTTAGGTTTGCAATAAAGCATCTCTTGGCCTTGGACATGAAGATGAAATCCTGCTTGAACTTTTCAAGTAGGGAAGATCAACATGATAACCAGCTTTCGCCTCATTGTCATTTGAAGTCAGATAGCATGGATGTGGAGATGGGCAGGATCATAGATGATGTTTATGGGG
Source organism: Erythroxylum cataractarum (assembly GCA_024703695.1). Taxonomy (NCBI): domain Eukaryota; kingdom Viridiplantae; phylum Streptophyta; class Magnoliopsida; order Malpighiales; family Erythroxylaceae; genus Erythroxylum; species Erythroxylum cataractarum. The sequence continues at coordinate 35,147,196 of JANJEY010000001.1, read as the reverse complement.
AAACTATGACAAAAGGTGTAACATATCATGCAGATCTGGAGAAATGTAATACAGTCATAGAATGCGAAAAGCAAAGTTGTGAGGAGGAAAAGAACAAAAGAGAAAAATGGAATGAACAGCCTGCTGAGATAAAAAATGAACTTGCTGATAATGAGAGGGAGGAACTTGAGTTGACATTTGATAATGCCTTAGATCAATGCTTTTTCTGCTTATATGGTCTCAATCTTAGATCTGATTCATCCTATGATGATGATTTAGCTATGCATAGGAACACTAGTCGTGGAGACTATCAGACCAAGGAACAATGTGCAGATGTTTTTCAGTATATACTGCCCTATGCAAAGGGTTCTTCGGTTAGCGATCTCTCTCTCTCTTTCTGTGGCTATTTGTCTCTGTCTCTATCTCTTTCATTTGAGTTGGTGTCCTATTTATGTCTCAGAGAAGTGGACTGGTAAAACTTCGTAGGGTATTGAGAGCTATTCGCAAGCATTTCCCTCAACCACCAGAAGAAATTTTAGCTGGGAATGCAATAGATAAGTTCTTAGACGATACTGATCTGTGTGAGGAGAAACTCTCAGAGGAGGCCAGGTTTGAAGGGTATCTTGAAACCATAACCAAACTAATATTTTCAGATAGTGGAGGTGTTAAACAACAAAGGGCATTGATGGTTGGAAGGTACTTGGTTTATTCAATAAACTGGTTATGTTGACAGTGATCAGATTTATTAGTATGTTACTTTGTTTGTAAATATGCTAATTACATTGGTAATGCACGCAGCTCGGAGCCATATTCAGATATATATTGCAACTTGTATTATTTTCTAGCTCTATCTGAAGAAATGAGCGCATCTGACAAGTGGCCAGGCTTTGTACTTACCAAGGAGGGGGAAGAATTTGTGCAGCAAAATGCAAACCTCTTCAAATATGATCTACTCTACAATCCTCTACGTTTTGAGAGTTGGCAACGACTAGCAAATATCTATGATGAGGCAAAAATTGCGATTTGTCTTTTTTCATAATAAATGCTTATATGAACTACAAATATATCTGTTTTCCCAAGATAAAGAAATCATTTTGGCCATTCTCTAATTCTTATTGTTGGTGATTGATTAAAACAGGAGGTAGATCTGTTGCTCAATGATGGCAGTAAGCACATAAATGTAATTGGATGGAAAAAGAATGATACTTTACCTCAGAGAGTTGAGACTAGTAGAAGGAGAAGTAGGCGTTGTCTGTTAATGAGTTTGGCTTTGGCAAAGACATCAGCTCAGCAGGTTGATCTATTGTCTGCGTCACTTTTGAGAACCAGAGTTATTTAGATGATTACACTTTGACCGTTTATGCCACCTGTATATCTGGTTTGCTACTCTGCTGACAACTGATAAAGGTGTCATGAGATGCAGATGCGTTTTGGCTCTTATAAATTGAAAAGTTGAGGTCAATTGAACAGTTTTAGAATTTAGGTGGATGGTTTTTTGATACCTTTTAAGTGTAGGATAATCTGTAAAACTAGATAAGTAAAAATTTGTAATGATGATTATGATACCATAAGTTTCTTAAAAGTCTTTTAAACAACAGCAACACCTAGTAAGAGTCCTGCTGAAATATGGAGTTTAGGAAAGTCCAGTAGTATGCAGCTTTATTCGTATCTAGTAGAGAGGTTGTCTCAGATTCTCAAAGTCTTTTGGAAGTAGAAAATATCTTGGCATTATAATGTGACATTAACTTACCATTAGCTGCTTTCATTTACTAGCTTCACGGCTACGCCTGAAGTTCATGTATATCCTACTGAGGCAACAGTGGAGTACAGTGTTTCATTTTTGAGATTAGGATGAGAGCAGTATAACTTATGCAATTTAGTTTCTACTATGATAAGTTTGTTTTCGGAAATTATCCTAAAAGGTAATCTTATATTGTTCTAGTGTGAGATACATGAGCTGCTGGCATTGGTATACTATGACAGCCTTCAGAATGTGGTACCCTTTTATGACCAGCGATCTGTTGTACCCTCGAAGGATACAGCATGGATGGTACATTGTGAGAATTCGTTGAAGCATTTTACAAAAGCCTTCTCACACAGGTCTATATGCTACTTTCTGTATTATTATTTTCTTTTATATCATTTTGTCACATGATTTATCGAATTCATTTGGGTTTGCAGACAAGATTGGTCACATGCATTTTATATGGGAAAACTGTGTGAAAAGCTAGGACACTCTCGAGAGACATCATTATCCTACTATGATAAGGCCATTGCTTTGAATCCATCTGCAGTCGATCCTGTCTATAGGATGCATGCTTCTCGCTTAAAGTTACTTTTCTCGTGTGGTAAACAGAACCTAGAGGCTCTAAAGGTTTATTCATCTCTCTTCGCCAATGATATAAATTAAAATAAATCCATTATTAACCAACTACTTCGAGTCTCATTTTATGTATTATGGTTCTCACAATGTGTACTTGAAATGAATGATAACATTTGTATGCGTGAAGAGTGTCAACAAATGCGGCTTTTTATGTTTGGAGTTGGATAAGTTTTATTTCTCCTAATTTGTCTCTCTTATTCTCTATTATCTTCTTCATGGCAGGTCATTTCTAGATATTCGTTTAGCCAGGCAATAAACCATACTGTAATGAACCCTGTTAATGAATTGGCATCTGAAATGTGCAATTTAGCCGAAGAAGGAAAAAACAGGAACTCTAACCAACTTGAGGAAAAGGGTCAGGATCCTTTGGAAGATCAGTGGCATATGCTTTACAATGATTGCCTGTCTGCCCTGGAAATTTGCATTGAAGGAGATTTGAAACATTTTCATAAGGCTAGATATATGCTTGCTCAAGGACTGTATAAAAGGGGTTTGAATGGTGATCTAGAGAGGGCAAAGGATGAACTTTCTTTTTGCTTCAAGTCTTCTCGCTCATCTTTCACCATTAATATGTGGGAGATCGATGGCATGGTCAAGAAGGGAAGGTACGGACTATATGCCAATAGTCCTTATTTGAGTTTTTTACACCAAGAATGCCACAAACCAATATTTATGGTAAAAATAGCCACAAGGGGGTCTGACAAAAATTGGACAGAAGATAAATGTGGATCCATTATTACTTGCAACAGTTCACAACTCAACAGAGAATTTGAACTCATTCTTTATGAGTGATTCAGACTTTTGGCTTTTGGGATCTCTTATGTCATGTTTTAATGGAAAAGTTGAAATTGATATCACTAAACATGAGCAAGTCCTCTGTAACATCGCAAACTTCCAATATATGTTATTTCATTGGAGTTTCCACGAGTCTTTATAGTATATTGATTTCATGAAAAAGTATATGCTGAAGGATCTTGCACAATTAGAAGTTTTAAGTGCTTTTTATGTGCAATCATATCTTTATTGTTTAATTTATTCCCTGCTTTTTCATATGTCAGGCGTAAAACACCTGGTGTTTCCGGGAACAAGAAATCCCTTGAAGTTAATTTACCAGAAAGTTCAAGAAAGTTTATTACCTGTATTCGAAAATATTTATTGTTCTATTTGAAATTGTTGGAAGAGACTGGAGACATTTGTACACTTGATCGTGCTTTTATATCCCTTCGGGCTGACAAGAGGGTAAAAGCTCAACCACCTAAAGTTGCTTTTGTTGTATGAGATTGCTGACACCATTGACCTCATTTCTTCAGAAAATTCTTCCTTTTACAATTTTATGCTTTTCACTTCACAGAAAAAAAGTCCATGCTTTGGTTAACTAATCCTAAACAAGCGGACTTTGATGTGCTTATTAGAAAATGAACTCCTATTACAGTCTGTTGGTATTTGTTGGCTTGAGGGTTTGTTGGAAAGGGTTCATCCAAAGTAGGCATTGCTTGTAGATTGCTTGTTTATTCTGAAGCCTGTCTGCACAGGCCTTGTTATGATAACTCGTAGCGAGTGAATAACTGCCTAAGCATTATCCCTAATCTTTACTCCTTGATATTGCTTTGAGCAATTTAAATTAGTTTCTGACTTCGATTTAAATTCAGTTCTCATTGTGCATCGAAGATCTTGTACCTGTGGCTCTTGGGAGGTTAATCAAAGCACTTATCTCATCCATTAATCAAGCTGAGACTGCTGGCTCTGGCATTCCAAAAAACTCTGACCAAACACTGGAGAAGATGTTTTCTTTGTTTATTGAACAGGGAAACCTATGGCCTGAACTATTGAGCTTACCTGAGATGAGAAACCCAGACATATGTGAGAGAAATTTATATGGGTAATTGCTTTCATCTTTTATATAGAAAGGTTCTGATTTTTTACTGTCTTCATTGTGGTTCTGATGCTTCTATTTCTATAGGATTTTTAATCAACAATTTGTTGGGTGAAGTCTTGTGAGCAGTTAGAATTATGTGTCTGCTTTTTCATCTGAAATGAACTGCCCAATTTCTTCCCTTAAGCCCTATTTTGACAAGTATGCTAAAAGCTACTCTATAAGATCCACCCCTAACATTTATTATTTTTCAGTTCTTTCGTGTGAAGTCTTATCAAACATGAAGTTCAAATTGTCATGTAACCTCATTTGCTAACATAACCTTATGATGCTTAATTTTACTTATGTTAGTCAAGTTCTCCCCACTCATTGCAGATATCTCCAAAAATATATTGTATCATTGGAGTGGAATTGCAAGGTCGAGACGCTTGAAACAATCAATGAGAAGATACGGAAGCGTTTCAAGAATCCCAGATTGTCCAATAGCAACTGTGCGAAGGTTTGCCAGCAAGCTTCCATTGCCTGGTGTCGATCCCTCATAATTAGCCTGGCTTTGATCACTCCTTGGCAATCTGGACAACTGGCAGAGATTCATGCTTTTAACCTGCCAGAAAGTGGCTTGGAAAATAGTGATCTGCTCTTTATTGATTTGCAGATGACCGAGTTATGGGGTTCATCTTCTAATGGCTCTAGCAATTGGGAAGTTTTTGAATCAAAATGGAGCCCTATCTTGAGTAGAATAAAAAACATTATGATTAGGAAAGTTTCAGATGAAAATTACGAGACGGCCAACTCTTTGCTTAGAAGCTCATACAATTTCTACCGTGAGAGTTCCTGTGTAATGCTCCCTTCAGGTCTGAACCTTTACTTGGTTCCGTCAAGGCTGGCAACAGAGAAAGAAATAAAAACAGGAATGGATGGGGTTGAAAATCTTGACCTGAGCATCCCTAGGAAGCTTCTCTTATGGGCGTACACACTATTGTATGGCCGTTGTTCTAACATCTCAGTTGTTGTTAAATATTGTGAAGAAACCATGAAGGTCTGGAATATACCGCTCTGCTAAATTTTTGCTAATTGATGCATAAAACTTGTTTGATTGGATTCCGCTTTGTTTTTTTGCAGTCAAAAATTAAAAAGGGAGCTGGGAACTCTTCTGTGGCATCGAACACATGCATGCCCTCTATCATGACTTTTCATACAGGTTATTCTTAATGTTTTCTGAACTAACTTTTCTCATCTAAATTTCAAAATCCATTTCGGATTGCTTGTCAGTTAATTTCCTTCACCTTACTTGATAAGAAATAGTTTCCTTCTAATTGAAGCAACGCCTTGTCACCTTTTAGTTGCATGCCAGAGTTTTATGCTTCTGCATAATTTCACTGTTATTAACTTCGTGTTAATATTAGGTGGTGGAAAAGACAGTGGGATTCATGGAGGGAGCGAACCAGATAGTGCTCAGGCGACCCTAGTGGCATCCTCATTGTCCATAGAGCACATTAATACATCAGCACCGCCACCTATGGAGAGCCAGAAGGGCTTACTTGCTACATCACGCACAACTCTGTGCAGCAAGAACATTGCTGAAGGCAACTCTGCGATGCAGGAAAGTGAAGACCCAAGTGCCAGTTAATTGCAAATGAACGTTGTCCGCGAGGATGTAAAAAGTTTTAATATGGAGATGGAGTTCCAAGTTTCAGCAACTGATCATGCAGTTCCAGAAACTATTCGTGCTTGTGATCATGATCATGTTTATGTTGGAGACCATTTCAATGCTATTGTTGCTGAGGATAGAGCACATTAGCTGGAGAAACAGCATAATGTTTAATTTTAGTAGAAGTTCGTTTGTTTGCTAGAAAGTAGCAGCGATTAGTTGTTAATCAGTTATATAAACAAATTATTACGTCTTTATTTCAGATTAACTTGTATATGTTATTTGCATTTCTTCACAACGAATGAATGATCTTCCCATCTTTAATTCCATTCTCAAGATGTCTACTCTTTTTTTTTTTTTGGGTTGCGTAACTACATGTTTTTTTTTAAGTTGCCTACGAGGTGTCTTAAGAAGATCTTAACTATGAGAAGATATCTTTAAATCATCCATTTTCAGACTAATTTTCGCTCAAATTAGATAGGTCTCTTGCAGGAAGCAAAATTCTGGTCTCAAATTTTAAACGGTTTCATACATAAAAAGAGTTCAAATATGTAGCATCACTTAAGCTAAGAGAATCTCTTACCAACTCACCAACGTCTTGAAATTACTACATGTTTTCTTTTCCTTGACAACTAATTCAAGTTGTCTTTCATACTTACCTCTTCCTTGGTTACATTCAAGCTCTGGTTTCAATCCTTATTACCTTCACTCTAGAGGAAAATTCATCTTTGATCGTTTTCATGTTTTTGTTGAATGGCACACTTGAGTTGAAGCAATAGAAATGGTTCTTTATCCAAAATTAAGTTCCGTTTTGTAGATGTTCTCTTATCCAAGTTGTAAATATCGATCATAAGTAGCTTGAAAATGAAGCAACGATACGGGGTTTTACAGCTATTCAATTCACTTTACCTTTTTATAATAATGCTGTAGAAATATAAAATGATCCTCGTGATCGCTTTTCATTGGGTGATTCAATTTGAATTATTGTAACTTTTAGAACAAATACACACCTTTTTCTTAAGGGGAGCTCTTAACTACTAATTATTGTAAACATTGGGCGATATATTTCTAATTTGGAGTCATACCTAAGTTCACTTGCTCGCTGAGAGAAATTTCAAAAGCATGCAAGGATCAAGTAACATAACAATGGATCAAGGTGTTAAATTTACAAGGATTATATCTGCTATCAAATTATAATTACTCTTATTATTTTAAAGATCAAAAGTGACTTGAATTAAATTAACAAAGTTTATTAAATCTATTTAAAAAAAAGTTTATTTATAATAACCCATCAAAATTAGTTAAAGCAAAATTAATTATCAAATTGTTAAATTTAATGACACAACTCTTCATGGTATAAATTATATGCCTTTGTGAAATAATTCATGTAAAGTGATTCGTGACCATAAATAAGTCTTTAAGTAAACTTCCAAAATATTATAAAGATTGTCTTTATTTTTAACCAACTAACAATCTATCTTCAATATTTATATTTCAATTTTTTATTTCTTCATGAAAATATGTTGCACATACATTTATATAAGAAATATTAATTAAATATAACATTGTAGAAAACTTTACTAATTAACCAATTTAGCAAGTACAATAACATAACATAACTAATCTTAACTTTAGACTTAAAGATTTATTCTAACATATTTTCTACAAGAATAATAATCTTTATAAAGGTAAATTTGAATAAGAATAAGAACGCAAATAAAACGATTTTAGAATCAAGAATTAAGAACAAATATTGAAAATTTGAATTTCTTGAAACAATTATATATGATACTAAGTAAAATTAGAAAAAAAAAATTCAAATGATTTTGGATTAGATTTGAACTCTTTGAATTTTCTTGAGTTACCTAGGGATTTATAGGAGTCTTCTTGAACAATTATGACAGGTTTGAAGAATATTATAACAATCTCCAACAAAATTTGAAATTTTAAGACAATAACCCTAAATATTTTTTAAAATTAAATAATTTTATTAACTAATCCTATACATGGGCATCAATACAAAGATGATTCAAAGCTTCAAAACATCTTTTAGCTCATGAATCTAATTACAAACAGCTAACGATATTAGCTATCACTTTCCGCAACCTAGTTTTGAATATAACTCATATAGGAAATTCTACTTTTAGGTTCCATACTTCTCTCACTGAGAGGATGAACTCTTCATAGGCTTTATGAGCTATTAGGATTTCTCTAATCCATCGTATGATCTTGTGAGCTAAGGCATGCTTTTCCATTGAAGTTCCTCTGAACATTCTATAATTCCTTTCTCTCCAGATAGAGAAAATGGAGCAGTGGAAGGCAATTCTAAGACAAACATAGTTTCGTTCTAGTTTGATTATCTGCCTATTTTAGTATATTCTCCTATTCTGACTCTACACAATATACATTTAAGAGATATTCAATCCTAAACCAAGTAAAGTTTGTGAAGTGGCATTGGAAGGAAAGAGTATCTAGTGCTAAATCATAGAGAATACATATGTAATCAGCAGAGCCATGGAACCTGTCTTTCGCTAGTATTCCATTAGTTGTAAGCAAAGTTATGAAAGAACCATCAAAATAATTCATTACTCTATGTAGACAATTAACTTCTAATAGTTACAATATTGTGTCTATACAATCTCATGACTCTAATTTGGATTTTTATTTTTAAATAAATTAAAATAAATGTATAATAATCAACATGAAAACTTATGAGTCAAAAGATATTAATACAGATAAAGTTACAATAAGAATGTAAGGCTTGAAACCAACAACTACAAGGAAAATTTTAGTTAGTATTATTCAATCCATTATATTATAGGTTCTTGTGGGAGCATGTCTGATTTGCCCCTCACTTTAGCTGATCCTCACTTATTATATGGTCACTTGCTAACAATGTGCAAGATTATAACTCATTTCCTCAACTATCCTGTTTGTAAGAATATGTTCTCTTATTTTCATAAAGAAGTTTTGCCATTGGTCTTGAACTTTAGTCTTTATATACTAGAAAACTCTCCTGTTCTTTTCCTCCTAAAGGATATAAGTTTCATCACTGAGCACCATTTTGAATAAAATGTTGCCTCACTTTTGTGTAAATTTGATTTGCTTCTCCAATAGTATAACTTGTGCCCAATTATTATAAAACCATTGTACTATGAATTTGTTCCAAAACATAATTCTAGAAGTTAATGGTATAATGATAATTCACCATCAACTTCTAGGCCTTATCAAACAACCATGATCAATGCTTTATATTATCTCCTTCACTCTGGTTTCCAATAGACATACCATTTCAAGTTTCTTTAACAACAAATAATTGACATAGCGCATCGTAACACTACTTAAAATAACTAGATCTATAACTATAGGATGGAGGGTCTAAGTCGATCCCACAGAGAGTATATGCAAATCTTTTTAAATGAAAATAATTGATGTTTAGGTTATGTGGGTTTGTTTGTTTTCAAATAAAAAAAATAAAATGAAACTAAACTAATAAAAGCAAATTAAATCAAACAACCTAAAAATAATGTTAGGGACCTGGTCATCGGTTCAATATCAGCTTACACACGGTTGAACATATTTCATTGCATTGTTGTTCTTATATTTCTCTTAGCAACTATTAATCGTAAGTTAATAATAAGCTCTGTTAACCCCTGTTTTTCCTTATATCTTGTTTAATTAAGAAGGAAGAATTCAGATGAAACATGGCACAAAATGAAGATTCAAAGCATAGAAGTGGTGCATAATCGTGCTTCATCCTATGCACATCTCTTAGGCTTAGCAAATTTTTTATTTTCAACAATTTTGGTGATGCAAGGTTTTGTGCATGACTGTGCGTAAGATCGTGTATTTGTCAAATAACAATTTCAGGAAATTTTAAATTTTCAACAGGCGAGTTTCTTTGATCCTTTGAAATTTTGGGGTTATTTTAAAACTAAATTAAGTGGAAAATTTGTGAAAACAACCCTAGGACCCTAAACTACTATTTAGGAGCATGAAAGACATAAAAAAAATGCAGCTTTCATTTTACAAAAGGGGATCAACATTTTACAAAAGGGGATCAAACAAGGAAGATCGAAAAGGACATCCAAATTTTTAGTTTTCCAAATCAAGCTCTAAATAACATTTTTGTTTCTTTCCCTTTTGTTATTTCCTCATATTTGATGTGTAAACTGAATTTCAAGATGTCTATTATGTTTATGATGTCCTAATTTCCAGATTAGGGTTTATTCCAAATTTATTTTATTAACTTTATTTTATTGCTTCAATATAAAATTATGGTGTACTGATAATTGTGCATTTCATACTTTGACAATAAATCAAGAGAGTAAGTCAAAATTAATCTGATTAAATTAGTTAGCGAGAGTTCGTAGTTTAATAAGTTACGCAATTATCAAATCAACTATCATTTGAAGAGAGATCTTATGTAAGAACTTGATTATCTAATAGACAACTTTAGATCTAGTAAAAATGTTAGGAAGGTTTTATGAATCAAGAAGTTGCAAAATCTGAAATTTTTATATTCAATTATGGTTAATCAATAAGGATTAATTGATTAAGTATTAAGAGAGAGTAATCAATCTTGTAGAAAATCCAAGATCGACACATGATCGGTTCAATAATAGTTAAGGGAGCAAAATAATGAAAGAATAAACCTTAATCATGCATCCTTTATCAACCTTACATTAATTTGGCAGCTCAATTATTATTTGTTATTTGCTTGATTTTATTTAATTACTTTAATTTCTATTATTATTATTCACTCATACCATATTTTATTACCTTAGACAAAGTTGAGTTCAATTCATTTTCGCTAGTTCCTCGTAGGACTAATACCTTTCAATATTACAAATTATGATTCGTATATTTGAGGGTGTTGAGAGTTTTATTATATATAAATTTTGATCATCATTAGGCAAAGAGGAGGGAGTATTAACAGCAATTTTAAGTAAGTAAATACTACATCATTTAATTATTAATTAAATAGTATCAACTTCATATATAATTGTGTTTACTATAATGCATATGAACTATTTTACAAATAATCATTAGTGTATATATAATAATTTAAATAAAAGTGAAATTATTGTGTATATGTACACTCTGTTAACTGTCTAATTTATTTTAAAATTTATCATTAATAGTTAAGTTGTTCCTAATCGATTTTCTATTGAGATTGGACATTAACAAATCTTATATACTATCAAATGTTATGTTTCTTGCTTATAAAGGAAGAAGTCAACCTTATAAACTAAAGTATGGAGATACTTAAATAAACATGTGGATCTTTATTATAGAACAAGTTTACTAAACTAGCCCCATATAAGAATGTTATTTATATGTCAATGGGAATTTTCATTGTAAGATTATATAAATGATCATTTAACTTAAGTCTTTTAAGATATTTCATATAAGGACTATTATATTTTGATACTACTTATGATCTTCTTTTTTTTCAAGGTAGTTCGATCAATAGCTATTGAATATATAAGGAACCACGTCATATAGTATTCATTATCTTAAAGTAATTAAAAATATTTCATATTTTATATTATGATATTTATTTACTAAATATAATAGTAATAATAATATAATAAATGAAGAAGAATAAAATAAAATAGAAGATATAAAAAGTCGATAAAATATACTGAAAAGGATGGATATTTGTCATAGAGACCAATAATAAAGATAATAATGAATAAAAATGAAAAATAAAGACATGGAAAATCTTATGTATTTTAATTCATTATTTAAAAATTCTCTTAATGCTCTAAAAACGCATCATTCTTCAAAATTTTCTTTAAAAACTTGAAGCTAACACATGTAGATAAAATAAATAAATAAAAAGATTTCGCATCAATTTAATAAAGTATTATGACTTTTTCATGTCAACAATTCTTGGAGTTTTAAGAATTAGTCAAATTGTAAAGGATGTGCGTGACTTTATAATAAGTTTTATTTTTGTAAAATTTGTCCTACATAAGTAATTTTCAATCATAAAAGATTTCTTAATAAAAATGCAGTTGTTTGGAGTTAAAACTCTTACTATAATAATTATAGTTCTACCAATAATAATTTTTTAAAATAAGTAATTATCATTATTATCTATGAAAATTAAGTTACACAGCTTAACAAATAAAGAAAAGATGATAAAAAATCCAATAGCTACGTGTGGTAGTTGGAGAGAATTGTACGGTTGCTATGGCCATGGAGGAAAAAGAAGCAATACACAACGTTGTCCCATTCAATGTCTAACTCATTTTTGAACAACATTAGTCTCAACATTAACGAAAAGGACAAGGTGTCATGGAAACTCACCACATTTGTCGTGTTTACTGTTTACAAACATATCATGTAGACCAATCTTTCAAGACATCATGGTGAGAGGCTGGGAAAATTCCTGTTAATGCCTAATTGGTGTGTGCTCTGCAAGTCTGCTCAAAGAATGTATACCTAATTAATATGCTTTCCAATACTAATATACCAAGGATGCTTGGAAATATGATATTTGAAAAATGAAATCTAGTTGGTTCACCAGCACAATGGCAAGAGATCATAAGATGGAGTTCAGGGATTAGACACATCGATAAGGCTAGCAAATGGTGCTTCTGCTTCATATTATTAGATTTGATCATTGGCAGGTCCTGAGCAATTGTGGTCCTAAGCAAGGACAAGGACACTCTCCCTACCCCGCGCTTATAAGGAATCTATTAATTGTAAGTTATTGTATTACATAAAGAGTTTCGCTTGAGCTATGAAGCAGGTATGGAAAGAGACGTTTTTTTTAACAAAATTTAAAAAAATTTATTTAAGTAGAAAACATTAATATCAATTTGGTTTTTTTTAAAAAAAAAAGAGAGCTTAGTCTGTCAGCATATATACGAAAAGCTTCTTTTTAAAATGTAGAACAATAGTAAAAGCGTTCATTTCATAACAAAATTACTCCTGCTAAATGTCAAGATTCACATTTTTCTAATTGAAATTTAGTAAGCAAAGGCGTTAAATTTAAGAATTTCACATTTATCTTACCTCCGTTCAGTGATGAATTCAGGATTTTAGTCTTGGAGGGACAATGAACTTAGTTTTTTAGGGACTATAGCCCTATTTAGTTTACTATATATGTGATCCATCCTTGCCTCCGTCAATACTATTTCCATCTAGGTAAGAAACACATCTCATTGTTCTTCCATCTGGATAAGAAATACATCTCATTCTTCTCTTAATTCACAATTTCTTTTTTTTTTTTTTACTTTGATTTTTCTATTTTCTCAGTAGCTCTTTTATTATAGAGACTAGGTTGAAAATTGAAATTTGATTATAAGTATGATAACATTTTCAATCTAGGTAGATTTTTTTTTTCGATTTGAAACTCATATTAAATTCTAGGTATAATTTATCAATCATTCTTTTTTTTTTCAATTGCAATTTATCTGGATAAATTAAAATATATAAAATTTAATTATAGATGATATGTAGTTTATCTAGATAAATTGAAATATGTCAATTCTAAGTATAATTTTAATACAAATAGAAGTTTATTAGGGTAATTTATCTCTCTTTCATTTTTCAAATATCATAGTTGATAGTTTTTATCTTTTATTTCCTTCTTCAATTGCATTTTATCCCTCTTTCGTTTATTAAGTCATAATTAATATTTTTATTTATTTATGGATTTAGTTGATTTTACATGTATAAATTTAATTTTGTATATTATTGGTGAAATTTGGAGGTGAGCCTTATTAGTTACTCCTTTGTAACTATAAGGTCATAGGTTCAAGTAGTGGAAATAACCTCTTTGTAAAAATACAAATAGAAGGTTGCATAAATTATGATCTTCCTTAAGACTCTCACAAAGTAGAGAGCCTTGTGCATTAAATACGTTGACTTTATTGTTGTTGAAATTTAGCTTCAATGTTTCTATAATATGAATATTACAACAAATCTATATTTTCTTTGGTGAAAAGTGGATCGCTATTAGTTTTAGATATTTTTAGTTGAAAAACTGAAAATAAATTCTGAGTATCATAGTGTTTATCAATTGTGTTATAATTGTTATAAAACCGAAAATAAAATGTAAGAATTTTTGGGAGAGGAGAATTCTTCTTATGAAAAAAATGGTGTATCTTACATCAAGTTAACCCTTCTATTTATAATACATTTTAACCACCTAATACACATGTGACCACCTACTCCATATATGTTATTGTGTTAAGTAAAACCTAACCAATAACCCATCTACCTCATTCTTGTGTTAGGTAAAACCTAACCAATCACTATCTACCTCATTCTTGTGTTAGGTAAAACCTAACCAATAATCATCTACCTCATTCTTGTGTAGGTAAAACCAAACCAATCCATATGTACACTAACTATGAAATGGTGCGTTTACAATTAGTGGTACACCATATTATTTCTATCTTTTATAACACTAACTTTATTTATAAGGTCATTGCTAAAATCCTCGCTAATGGGCTTAAAGGAGTTCTGAACTCTATAATTAGTGAAAACTAGGGGGTTTTTATGTAAAGGAAAGATATTGGAGATAACATCCTGATTGTCCAGGAACTGTTAAAAGGCCATTCCAGGAAGAATTCCTCACCTAATTGCCTTATAAAAGTGGATTTTGCCAAAGCTTCTGATTATGTTAGGTGGGATTTCCTATTACGACTAATGAGTATCTTGAGTTTCCCTACTGTTTTCATTGGTTAGATTAAAGCTTGTATATCCTCCACCTCATTTAGTGTTATGATGAATGGTTCTCCCTAAGAAATTTTTAAAGGGAAGAGGGGGATAACCCCCTACCTTTTCATTCTTTACATGGAGGCTTTGTCTCATCTGATCAATTATAATGTAGGGAATGCTCTCTGAAGTGAATCACACGTTAATACAATGCTTAGAAAACGATATAAGAATGCACGAGAAGGGGGGGGGGGGGGGGT
>JANJEY010000001.1:34771584-34787111 GCA_024703695.1 Erythroxylum cataractarum | reverse complement strand
ATTGACCAACATTCTTGCTAGGGTTCTAAGAGACAAGTTCTCTTAGGGTTCTTTTCATTGACCAACATTCTTCTAACCGCCCATTTTCTCTTTGTGTTCTGTTTCTATCTTTTTAATTTGTTCCTTGTGATTTTGTGTTAGGAAAAGTTCCATCTTGTTGAAGGTTCTATAGGACAAGTTCCTATTGGGTCTCCTATCACAATGGGTCAGGAACCAACTCTAATACCATTTGTAACAGCCCAGATCACCGACCCATAGATGTTGTCCACTTTAGGTTATCCTTTAAGCTAAGACCCTCACGATTTTGGTCTACCCAAACTAGAAAAAATGTGTCTTAAGGGAAGAGGTGTCCATACCCTTATAATGCATACTTCGTTCTCCTCTCCAACCGATGTGGGATCTCACAATATACTATTTGAAATAGCCCAGACCACCCCCTCAAAGATATTGTCCACTTTGGGTTACCCCTTAGGCCAAGCGTCTCACAGTTTTTCTCTTTCCATACCAGGGAAAACGCATCTTATGGGAAGAGATATCCATACCTTATAAGGTGTACTTCGTTCCCCTCTCCAATTGATGTTAGATCTCACAATTCACCTCCTCTTAGAGCCTAGTGTCCTTGCTGACACAACGGATAGGGAACCAGCTTTGATACCATTTGTAATAAGAAAAACCACCAGCCCACAAATATTGTTCGCTTTGGATTGCCCATTAGGTCAAGGTCTTCATAGTTTTGCTTTTCCCACACTAGGGAAAACGCATCTTAGGGGGAGAGGTATCCATACACTTATATGGCGTACTTCGTTCTCCTCTCCAACAGATGTGGGATCTCATAATCCACTACCTTTTAGGTACCAATGTCCTCAAAACGGGTCGGGAACCAGCCCTAATATCATTTGTAACAGCCTAGACCACCTGCTCACAGATATTGTCTACTTTAGGTTGCCCATCAGACTAAGACCTTCATAGTTTTGCTCTTCCTATACCCAAAAAATGCGTCTATGGTGAATAGGTACTTGTATCCTTGTAAGGCGTACTTCGTTCTCCTCTCCAATCAATGTGGAATCTCATAATCCACCCTCTTTAGGGCCTAGCATCCTTACTAGCACAACAGGTCGGGAACTGACTCTCGTACCATTTGTAAAAGCTCAAACCACCCGTCCACAGATATTATCCGCTTTGGGTTGCCCATCGAGCCAAGACCCTCACGGTTTAGCTCTTCCCACACTAGGGAATACGTGCCTTAGGGGGAGAGATATTCATACCCTTATGAAACATACTTGGTTCCCCTCTCCAACCGATGTAGGATGTCACACAATCGATTAACCCTAAATTGCAATGTAATGAAAAAAGTTAGAACAAAATGAACAAAAGTTGGAATATAATGAATGAAAGTTGGCCATGCTTAAAAAGATGATCAAACAAATACTTGGCCCAAATTATGTAAAAAGCACATGAAAATGATTCTTAGTTTGTACATAAGTATTTTTGTTAACGTTTGTAATTAACATGTAATGGTATTTAATTGTTTATATAAAATGTTTCTAATTTCTAATTATTTTAAGTATATTTTTGTATAATAAATTATTTAAAAATCTAAATATTACAAACAATAGCATGGATTAAAAATGTAACCAATAATTATAATTAACATGATAAAATTTCTAGTAATAATGTTTATTAAAAAATATTTTTTGCTACAAATATTAAATCGTCGCAAATATTGTTAGCCAATGATTATTAATTCGTTGGTAAATGTTATTACCTACGTTTATTGTAATATAGCTAATAACATTTAGCCACAAAAGAAAAGCGTAACAAAATATCATTGGCAACGATTCTGCCCATCATCGCGTATCTTTTTTGGCTACGTATTCTACTCATTGCAAAACATAATTTACAATTATTTAGTAAAAATGCCACCTATAATATTTTGCTAACAGGATTTCGTGACGATTTAGTATTGTTGCTAGACATTTAGTGACAATTTTTTGTGACTAACTATTGTTTCGTCACAAATACGAGGTTTTTTGTGACAAGACACTATTTTTTGGATTAACTGTCATGATTTATTTTTTTGTCACTAATAATATAGTAATTGTGACAATTTAGGATCTTTCACAATTAAGTTGTAACTATTAATATATTAATAGTGTCAAATTTTCTTTTACCACTAAGTTTTGTCATTAAAAGCCTATGCAATTTGACGTCAAAACAATTTTGGTGGGAATAAATTGTAATTGTAACAAAACATATGTTAGTGACTAATATTTTCTATTTGTTGTGACAAAACATAATTTTGTGACTAATGTATTTTTTTTTTTACAAAATGGTTAATCGTCACACAATATTTTACTTGTTGTGACAAAAAATTTTGTCAATAAATATTCAATTAATTAATGTCTACTTTATATTGTCATAATAACGAAACTATAACTACAATTACAACTATTCGTAATTTAGTGATAATTTTTTGTGACTAACTATTTTTGTTATCACAAATACGATATTTTTTAGTGCCAAGATAATTGATTGACAATATTGTTTGGATTATCTGTGATGATTTATATTTTTGTCACTAATACAATGGTTGTAGCAATTTAGTATCTTTCACAGTTAAATTGTCACTCTTAATATATTAATAGTGTTAAAATTTATTTTATCACTAAGTTTTGTCACCAAAAGTCTATGAAATTTGACATCAAAATAATTTTGGCAAGAATTAATTATAATTGTGGCAAAACATATGTTGGTAACTAATATTTTCTATTTGTTGTAACAAAACATAGCTTGATCACTAATATTTTTTTCTTGTTGTGATGAAACGGTTTATCGTCACACAATATTTTACTTGTTGTGATGAAAACTTTTGTCAATAAATATTCAATTAATTAGTGTCTATTTAATATTGCCATAATCACCAAACTATAACTATGATCACTACTATTTGTAATTTAGTGACAAGTTTTTTATGCCTAAGTATTATTTTGTCACAGATATGGTTTGTTGTGACAAAACAATTTATTGATACTATTGTTTGGATTAACTGTGATGATTTATTTTTGTGCTATAATACAATGGGAATTGTGACAATTTAGTACTTTCACAATTAAATTGTCACCATTAATATATTAATATTGTCAAAATTTCTTTTATCACTAAACATTGTTATTAAATGCCTATGTATTTGTTATGATGAAAACTTTTGTCAATAAAAATTCAATTAGTTAGTGTCTACTTTCATTTTTCATAAAATCAAATAATAAAAAAAAGAAAGGGGGAGAGGTTGGTAAATTGTGAGATCACAAGTTTTAATTTTAGATTAATTAGGTTATAAGTTTATGATTGCTTGAGTTGGGTAGAAGTGATTTTGTAATTTATGATAGTGTTTTTTTTTTTTTTTTTGGTGGACTAAATTAAGTAGACGTAAATGTTAAGTATTATTTTAAATAGAAAGGAGAAAGAAGATTAAATCATATGAATGTGTGTATCTGTTAAAAGATATTGCATTTTCATAAGCTTAATAACAAATGAATGATTGAATAAACAAAGAGGATGATTAATGTGAGATTTAATTGTTAAGGTGATGGATTCAATTAAAGGTTTTAAGTCTATTGTGAATAGCAAGCTAAAGGATGAAGTTACAAGGAAGGGATAAAATGGTATTTCTCTCATATGACATTGTATTTCTTATTCAAATGTGGAATCGGTAGTACTAAAATAGCAAATGAAATCACCTTTGCCACTTGTGTTGTTTCAACTCTGTTCCAGCTCATCTCATCCATATATTTATGTACGCCCCTTAAAATAGGCACTTCACTCTGCCTATTATTATTTTTTCACTCTGCCTATTATTATTTTTTGTAATAAAAAATCCAATTTTTAATATAATTTTTAAATTTCTGCCTTTTTTGTCATCTTTCATTGGTTCTTTCATTTGTTTAATTCCATCATTCGTTGCTGTTTGGTTTTGATTCTCTTCTGTTTGGTTATGATACTTTTTTTTAGACATTAAAAAAATTCATCAAAATTGATATATTACAGAGAAGTCTTGGACACGTGTGACTAAGCTACTTACCACTAAACATTAGAGACTACATTGTGAATGCTACCCTTTTGATTCTCGAGTCTTCAAAATGTTGCTCGAATCGGTGGGCGAGTAACACTTCGAGATGGCGATGAGGTGATGCTCCAGAGTCTAGATTTGCAGTGTTCTAGGTGGCCTCCAGTTCTTCATTCAACTTCCAATCAACTCTTCTTGACAGGTAATCTACTCTCTCTCGATCCTCATTTTGAAATTAAGGCTTTCTATAAGAGTTTGCTTCTTATCCGAGGGACTCTTCGTGAAATTCTGGTGTCTCCATGGGATTTTCGATCTTCTTCCATTCAACTGTAATCAATAGATAATCTTCTCCTTCTTTGACAACTTTTTTAGATTAGGGTTTTTAAATCTCCAATAATTTCTACAATTCTAGAGATGAATAGGGACTCTTCATGGGCTTGACTCTTCAATGACATTCGGAAGAGGAAGATGAGACATCAGATTCTCAGATGTACTCAATAGGTAAGAATCTCTCTCCCTATCATCTTTTTGAAATTAGGGTTTTAAATCTCTAAACAAATTCTTCAATTCCAGAGATGATAGGGGACTCTTCATAGGATTGACTCTTCGGTGACAATCGGAAGAGGAAGATGAGTACTCAAGTAAGTTCTTTTTCATGAACTAGTCTATTTCTTCTTCCTTTGATCTGTTTTGTCGAAAACTGGAAATTTGATCTGATATCTCTGGACATGAATTGCTTCCTTATATGTTTACAGGGATTGCAAGATCTTCCCTGAAAGAGAGGATGAGTTTTCCCATACCGATATGTGTTTAATTGCTTCCATACTTCTCCTTTCTTTAATTTGAGAAGATCCCCGCATGATATAATATAGTATGAACTAATGAAATTGTGAACATGTGAATGATCCCCTCCCTGTAGAGGGCATAGCTCCAATCTGTAAATACCTCAATTTCCTTTGTGATCTATGGTAGTGAATAGTTTTTGCATAGTGGATTGCGTGTAGTAAGTAGCTACTTCTTTTGGATTTGGACTATCTATAGCTATAGATAAAACTATATCCTCCATACATGAGCCATTCTCCTACTACAGTATAGATTCAACTAGTTTATAATCAGTTGCTCCCTTATGCTGGTAGTAGTGAGCTCTATAAGAGGGCTTATTGAAGTAGCCTGACTGTTTAACCTTCTGCTATTCCTCTCTTTCCAGATCATTTAGAAACATGTTGCCATCGAGAGTAGGGTTATGGTTCTATCATATTTTGAAATATTCATTCTAGGAAGTTCTTGAATGATGTTTGTGAGTCTACATATATTTAATTTAGAGATGTATGGTTATCAGACTTGTTAGTGTGTAATTGCTTGCTTATTTTTTCGTGATGAGATTCGGAAAATTTTTGATGGAAGATAGTAAAAGTTCGATGTTTGATTGGTTATGACTGGTTACGAGTTACAATGTTACAACTTTTCTATATTGGGGTTTATTATTTATTTTTAGCTTTTACTCTTCATTTGCTAATTTGGGAAATTTTCTAAGTCTAATTTTGCAAAAGTTAGAAAGTCTAATTCGAGGATTGATAAAACGTCTTTCGATGTGATAATTGATATGAGATCTGGATCTTTCATGTTTTCTAATTTCTCTTTGTTCACATAATTCTCACTAACTTGAATTCATACCTTTGGCATAAACAAATTAAAAGTTTTGTTTCTTTGATCAATTTTTCCAGATATGGAGTAGATAGGACTGAATTGGCATGCCTAATATTTAGGCTTAAATGATCTTTCTTATTTTTCAAAGGTTTAATGTTCATTCAAGTAATCCACTTATGCCTATACGCTATGTCTTCATTTGTGTTCATGTGTTTCTAATCTACCTTTCCACTAGGATTCCAGAAAATGGTAGATTCAAAATCAGGATTAAGGAAACCTATATTCACTAAGGTGGACCAGCTCTGACCAGGAACTAGTGGTCACTCTTACCATGAAAGTTGTTAGTGCAAAGATAATATTATAGAAGGGTCATGCTGATGGCCCTCAGATATGCCAAATGAGGATTGCTGAATGCTTGACTGGAGATGAGACAGGAATGATAATATTTACTGCTAGAAATGATCAAGGTACTTTTCCCCACTTTTTCTAGTTTGGGGCTTTGGTCTTATGTGGAGCATATTTTATCATCATATCATGGTTTCATTTGTTAGACTTGAGCTGATTACATTATTATACTTTGGTGGGATAAGTATGATGTACATCTATCCAATAATAATGCTAATAAACTTGAATCTCAAATCACCAGGAATATATGGGATTAAGTTAGTTATTTGCTACATGATTTAGAAGTCCCATGTGTTAGTCATCAGAAGTTCTTTCTGATATTTAAATGCTAGATCACTTGGTGGAATTATATAAATATCTTTTAAGCATATTTTCACTTAGCTCAATCATACTTGATGTTGTCCTCCTTGGCAAAATACTAATTTGTATTTTTTTTATATCTTATATGTGAATTGATTAGGATTGAAAAGAATGTCAAAGGAAAAAACTTTGAGGGTAAATCATGTAAAGTCCTTAAAACTCATTTACCAGTTATGTAAATTTGTTGGTTTGCTTGGGACAATCTTCTTGAGTTTGGTTCTTGTTTTTAAAAGAGTCCATAATGAGCTTCGATATCCTTACAACATCTTTGAGATGTTTCTATATGACTGATTTTGGTTTTTAGTTTCCTTTACCAGTATTGACCGAGTAAACCTGGAGATGTATGCTTTGGCTACTAGTATATAGAGTTTGGAGGGTGCCAACATGGAGAATTTTAGTAATCAGGCAAAATGGAAAAATTGGTTACACAATTATGCTGATGTACTCTGCATCAACTATTGGCGGGTGCTTTATTATTTCTTTCTTTTCTATATTTATTAGATTTAAGGTAAATATTTTTTGTCAATCCTATATGAAGCTGCCTCTCTCTCTTTCAACATATTCTTATATTTTGGAAATTTTCTACTTAGATACTAAAGCTTGTGATGTGCAACTCTTTCTGCTATCATCTATTGTTATTCATTAAATGATTGAAAACATAGGCCATAACGTGCCCTAACTAGTTTGTTAAATGGATGATTGATTCTAGTCATTGAATCTTCAACAACTCTTCCTTTGAATGTTAAGTGCAACTTGCTGTATGATAAGATAAACTGTACTATAGATTGAAGATTCTCTATAGACAGTTCATTCCATCAAAACCTTCCAGGCATCAACCAATGTTCTTATTTACCCAATTTCTACTAATATCTAGATCTATAGTTTTTTTGTCTACACAACAGCTCAGGCATCTCTTTACAAGAACTCTGACTAGTTTACTGCACAAACATAGACAAATGGAGTTAATTTTTTGACTATAGGTCCCTCACAATGTGCCAATGTTTTTTCTTTATCATTAGTAATTCTTATTCTTCAGTCATTGGGTTTTCTAGTGAAGATTTGTTACACATCATATGTATATGATAAGGCATTGGTGATAAATTTATTGTAACATATATTCTTTATTTAGTGACAACATTATTGTAACATATAACTTTCATACTTGTGACGAAATCTGTTAGACAATATAGCCACTGATGCAATTTTCTTTTACAGCTAATGTAATTTCGTCGATGAATTGATAGTTTTATTCGTGACAATAATAAACACATCAGTGATAATACTTTTTGTAAGAACCAATTTTCATTTTTATGATGAAATGATGTTAACACTTTTTTATTAAAATATTAGTAACCAAGAAGTAATGGACACTGATAAAAAATTATTAATAACAAATATTGTCACTATTTATAATTATTTTAGTGGTAATAATGTTATAATAATAAAATGAAGTACTGTTACGACTTCATTTGTCATTACTTTATATTATTTGTGTCAACAAACTCGTCATAAATATCTAAAGTTGATGTGACCATATAGTATTGTCATATATTATATAGATTTTAGTGTCGGCACTTTTATCACAATATAATGAAGAATTGTTACAACTTTATTCGTCACCACTTTATATTATATGTGTCAACAAACTTGTCGTAAATAAGTATAAATGTTGTGACCATAAAGTGTTGTCACACATTTGATAGGTTTTAGTATCGGTAATTTTGTCACAATAAAATGAAGTATTGTTACGAGTTAATTTGTCACTGTTTTATATTATTTGTGATGATAAACTTGTCATAAATATGTAAAGTTATTGCAATTTTATAGTTTTGTCTCACATTTCATAAGTTTTAATGTCAGTATTTGTGTCACAAAAATGTTGCATAATTGTGACCATTTTTTAAAATTAATCACTATTTTATTAGTAATGTAGGTATTTGTGACGGGATGTGATGACTTTAAAGATTGGACACTATTAATAAAAGTGAAAAATATTACTGCTTTTAGTGACAACTTTTACTTTGATTAAAAATATAATTTCTTATAGTGAGAGAACGATCCTTAAATTTAGTTCAACTATGCATGACTGGTCACCTTGTGATGATTGGAGGATTTTGCAGATAGGTAGGAGTGACGATGCATATGTCCCTAATATAATGTCATTCCACTAAACAACTCTTTTCTTGAGATCTAATGTCATGGTCTTTGTTAATACTAGCCAGTGAGTGCATATGCTCAACTTTTCTTCACCCAAAGCCAAAGCTACTCCTTTTCTTAGTATAAGTGGTGGGTTGATGGAGAGAAGCACTCAAAATAACTCTAACTTTTCTTATTATCAACTAACACCCTCTGCATATTGTACAAGTTTAAGTATTATTGTATAATGCTCCTATGCTTTTTCCTTGGTAGTTTTTTTCAATCAAAGTTAATTTATAAGGTTTCATTAGTATTTGATGTTGTGAAGTGGGTTTTGGAGATAGATAAGATGGATTAGATGTTTATTTGTCTTAATTCCATATTTTAGGAAGTGTTTTATTTGGAAACCAAAAAATGTCTTGTCTAAAAGAAAGGGTGATTTTTCACTCTTTCTACTCTTGACTTGTTTAGATTTTAGTTTGACTGTTTAAAAGTTCATTTACTTGAATCTCTAGTTGTACTTGTTTGTCCCGTACTTCAGTAATATATTGAGTAATACTCATAGAGTATTTTTAATATGTGTAGTTAATTCATGTAATTGATTTTTTATTGTAGCTAATTCCTAGAAACTGATTGTTCGGAGTTGTTATGAGGAATAATAGGATCAATAATTCTAATTGACTATTCTAAATTTTTTCTAGGTTCTATAAATCTTAAGGGTCTTTGTAAACATAATGATTGTGATCTCAAAAGATTAGGTTTATTGGTAAGGCTAGACTCAGAAAAGGAGAGTCGAGGAGGTATATTTGAGTTTTAATTGAGATGGATACTAAATTTCAAGTAAAGTTCATATTTTTGTTTGTATGTTAGTTCCTACTTTAGCAACATCACTGAATAATTGATCAATATTTTTTTTTCTGTATTTCTAAATTCAATGCTATGATGAGAATTGGTTCAAGCATAACTAATTTGACATGTGATAGAAAATGGATGTTGTCCTAAATTCATTAGATTTTCTTTGTAAAATGTATATGTAATTGTTATTGTTTCATCTAGATAACAGGTAAATCCTTGCAGAGTTCTTTCAAATGTTTTATTGCTATTGTATCATCAGTCATCCAGTTCCATTGAGATTTTCTGCTACATTCTAGTCGTAATCATTTTCTTTCTTTAGCAAGATTTTTAAAGAAACTTTGATTGGATGTATAATTAAGGATTCCTAAAAATTGTTGAACATTGGCTCTATTTTTTAATATATTAGGGAATTATTGAATTTTGTTTAAAATGTTTGGTTGTAATTTGAGAAAGGCATTATGAAATTCTATTCCTAAATATTCAATATTTTGTTGAGCTAATTTTATTTTCTTTTTACTTAAGATTAATCCTTTTTCTTCCCATCTTTGGAGAACTAGTTTGACCTTTTTTAAATGATCTTCTTTATTTATATTAAAGAAGATTATGATATCATCTATATATGCTAAAGTAAATTCTTCTAATATTTCAAGATTATTAAATCGTTGATAAATGCTAGGGGCTTGTTTAAGTCCAAACAGTAATACATTCTATTGACAATGTTTTTGAGGTGGACAAGTGAATGCAATGAGTGGCTTAGTATTTTCTTAACAATCAACTATATTTGAAATGAAAATGGTTAATTAAGTTTTGGTAGAACTAATAGATAAAGCTTAATTGTCTTTCTTGTTTGTCCTACTAAAGTTGAAATGATTCTAAGTTTCGTTTGGGTACCAAAAATTTTCTATATAAAAAAATTTTACATTCAAATTTGCAAGTTTTGTTGGAAGTTTAAGTAGTTTACATGTTCCTTTTTTAGGTATAAGAGTTCCTTTTATCCCATCTCGTCTCAGTGGATGGAGTTGGAACACCAGGCCTTGATCTACAAATATATATGTGTAAAAATGCATGTACCCTCCAATTTAATCATGATACTCAAGAAGTCATTACATCTATACAATTTGTTTGGAGCCTTTACTGATTCATCTCCTCCTAATTGATATAAGCTTCTTTGTATTCCTTGAACCTAGATAACAGCTAAGGCCAACATTGTATTGCTTGCAATACTTGGATTGATGGTCACAGTTTTGAATTAATCTTCATGCGATTCTTTTTCTTTCTTTTCCAATCTACTACCCCTGACCACTACACATTACACCACACCCATTTCATACTACTATGAAAGCACCACAAATTTTAGGACAATATACTCTAGTCTCATTTAAGTTAGTTGTCGATTTCTTCTCCTAATAGTAGTAACATAGTCTAACACTCACTTAACCGCTTACCGCTATTGATAGTATAACACTAAAACTTGCTCTTAAACGGTATAGTACAAGTTGGCCTATTTGCTTTTTTCATTCATGATATTGAGACTTACCCTAACAGGTCTCGTCTTGATTGTAAAATCCTAAATGATGATGAAGAAAATGAAGAAATGGATGGGGCTAACCATGGAGATGAAAAGGACATAATCACGATCAATCTTTGTTAAGTTCTTACAATTGTAGTTATAGACGAGTTAGTGGAATAGTCATAGATTAATAACCCTCTTTGAATTAAAGCTTGGATGAAATGGAAGAAAATTAGGGTTTTTAATCATATTAGAGAATTTAGTTAAAACTTAACTAATATAATTAAGATCAAGAAAAACTAAATTAATTGAAAAGATTAATAAATTTAAATTTTTATCCAGTATATTACATGACTTATACATGATAATGAAGCCAATTAATAAATTTAAAAAATTAATTATTATTGACATGATATTTAATGGACGAAAGTCTAATTCTATTTAATTTTTATCTATTTAAAGTATATTTTGAACATTAAAGTTAAAGTTAAATGTTTTAAAATATTAAAATATAAATTATATTTTAATGAAAATAATAAAATTCAAAATGTAATTCATGACGCCAAACTCATGTTTATCTTTGGGTTAGAGCACTTTGTTCTTAACAAGATGTTCTAACCTTACGTTACTTAATGTTGTCCGCATATTTATATAAACTTTATGTAAAAATGTTGTTAAAATTTAGTAAAATAAAGGAGGAACTCTGTTAATATCCTCCATTCTTCGGGTTACAATATTTCGGGCTCTTCATGCAGCTGAAACATGTGCGACAACTTTTCATAAATTTTGCAGAGCGTGCATTGATTGATTTCTATCTTCTGATCGTTACTTTTCAACGTTTGCGATGGAAATTGTTGCTTTATTAATAATTAACACAGCTGCTCCTCGCTAGAGGTTGGATATTTTAAGACTTTAGTAAGTTTCACGAGTTTAGCATGTCCAATCATTCCTTCTTTTTACTGGGAATAAAATAACTTGGTCTGTCTCGAAAATAACTGTTTGCTATTAATTTGAGTTCTTTAATAATTTTTCTTTTAAAACAGTGAGATCATTAGTACCTATAACAACTTTTAATTCTCAACACATTCTTTTGGGTGGAAAGTGACATTGCATTGCGTCTAATAAGATTTAATTAGAATTTTAGAGGAAAAAGAATAGCATTTGATAACAAAAGGCAAATCTTGCAATATCTTCTTTTTTTAATTATTGTAAGTAGGAGCATAATTTAAAATGTGATTAATAGCTTAAAGCAACCAATATTTTTTTAATAAAATAGAACAATTTAGGAGAGAAATAATTGAACTTGTAATCATTGAGGAAAACATGTCATGCTGAGCAGTCTACTAGCTAGGTCCGTAATCATGAATGCTGGTCGCCGGAAGTTTGTAAAAAAAAAAAAAAGGAATTTTAAATTTTAGTTAAAAGCATACATAGATGTGTAATTTGAATTAGATGATCTTAAGTGTCCTGATTGTTAATTATTATCAATATTTTTTATTTCTGCATATTTCCATGTTATGTAAATGATGACAATATATAGCTCAATGGTTCATTTCAACCAATTGCCAAAGCCTTGAGAAGGAACTCTTTTGAGTAAACTTTAGATTTAACTTTTTAAAGTCCCTTTAAGATTAATATATAACCATTTTTCAGAATATGCTACATCAATTACGTTTCTGATAACTTAATTTTACTAATACTACATTGGCAATCAAGTTTTGATCAGGATGAAAATTATTGTAATAGATTACAACAATTAAAAATTTTTGGGTATCTTTTAATAATTATCATATGAGAAGTTAAATTCAAGTCATAAGATGTTTTGAAAAGCAACAGTGGAGTTTGTACTCTTTCACCGACATTCTTCGTAAATTATTTGAATTACTACAAAATTAGTGACGCAAAGATTAGCAAGCAAGGGTGGCTGTAGTCTGTAGAATTGGAATGGTTGAAACTCGCGGTGTACGCAATTGTGGATCCCATACCAATTATCGACAGTTGTGCTGTTGGCGACAATTGTGGATCCCATGCCGGAGTCTAAACACAGGGAAAGTTAAAGGTACCTTGGGCATGTAGCTACTTGGCATTATTATCTTGTTTAACTAACCATCCTAAGCTCCAAAATTCAACAAAGTGTTTGTACCATTCATCTCACGTTTTCATTGTCAATGGGAACAGCGTTCCAACATGCAGTGAATTAGAATAAAATGATCAATCAGCTTGGACCACCCTACACGGAGAAAATGCGCTAACTGAGGGATAGACTTTTTCGGTGAACCGTAATAAAATCATCAACCACCCTACACGGAGTAAATTGGCATGTGTATGCGTAATGATTACGTATTAACCCTTTTGTTATAGTATTACAAAAGATGAGCAAGAAAATAATACCAAGCTTCCATAGCACGCAGAGCTTAGCTGTCAATTAATCTGCAGTCATTTCAATTTGAAAACTTCCCCTCTCACACCTAAATATACGCTTAGTTTCAAAAGGAGTGTTACTTAAGCATTCGATTCTAGAAATTAGGAATTGGGTACGGATCCTTTCAAATCCCTTGTTCATTGTTCCATTTTCAATTTGGTGTATTTAGCTCCTGTTATACGGAAAAAGGAAAAGAGAACTATAATAAAATAATATTGGCGAAATGAAATGTGTAACTTTACTTTGTAGTGAAGTACTCTTCAAACAAGCGTTTTCAAAAGTCTTGCAATTTCTTTTCAGCTTATACATTGGCATAAATTTCTAGCCGTATATGCTGTCCAACTGGAATACGAAACCTTAATTACCAATGACTTCTCGAGTTGGCTAAGATTTAGGCGGTGATTTAGTAGAAATATCACTTAATTAATAGACTTTGATATGCAATTGGTGCACGAAATATCTTTTCACACATTCATCTTCTGCAAGGAGATATTGCTGAACAACACAATAGCAACTCTCTTTTTTAAACATGTCATGAGTGAAACCGATTCATTTCAAAGCCCAACTGTCTTCACTATCGTGTCTGTCTTCACTGCACCCATATATCGTACTTCTATAATCTTTCATAAAGTAAATTTTATACGCAAAGAAGTCTGAAGCTGTATTCTAACTAATTGTTAAGTTAATAAAAAAATTAATAATAAAAATTGATGACATTTAACACGCCAATGAATAATGTGAAAGAAGGTTAGTTAAACATTTGAGTACTAACCATTTCATGTCATAAAACTGCCCACCGGAAGAAACATTACATGACCAATTAATCACTTCAAGTCCCTCATCGTGCGTGGCATGGACATAATTTGAAGGAAATTAACATGTAGAAAGAAGGAGGTTGAAACATGTATGCGTTCTTTTATATCCGAGTTTATGCAGTACAGATGTTAAGTACAGGCCTTGTACTGCTGCACTGCATAGTTCGTTATTCATATGATGCGCCTGGACAATAAGATAAGAAGGCCTCAGTTGTGGGCAAAACAACTTCAATGATTGAAATAATTAATTAATTAGTTATAATCAATAAATATCAGCTTTCAAAGAAAATAAAATCTCGTAATATAAATGAGCTGACTGAAAAGGAAAAGACAAGTTTTATTATTCAAAATTATGCACATCTATTATTAATTGATATATGTACTACAGAGTTATTGAAGTGGACATGATTGGGCCGGAGAGTAAGCCCATTCTCTGGGAAAGCCTGGTGTGGATTGGGGACGTCAAAAATAATATGATAATAGTCAAAGTTTTTACGTTGTCAAGTCAATTGAGCATATTAAGACTTGGCGATTAAACTTAAACCCCAGTACAAGTAAAAGCAATGCGGAAATTTTGTGGGTGAAGCTAAAATTGAAAGTTGAACTACTTAAGATAAAATAATAATGATAATAATATGAATAAAATATATACAAAATTAAAATTGTCATAAATACTCTTTAATTAATACATATTTTTAAATAAGTAAATTAGATTAAAAATACAATTACAAAAGAATACTAACAACAAAGGTTACAAGTTACAATCACCTTGGAATCTAACCCACACCTTCACAATGTTTTGGTTTATAAAGGGATACTATCTAATATGCTGAGAATGCTAGACCAATTAAGTGTTAATCCAACAAATGAAACTCTTGAACTTCTTGAACAAACATATTTAAACATATATGTTGAGACTCTAGAGCTGCATTGCTCTTTGATAAAATACAAGTCAAGAATCAATTAGCTAAAGGATGGAGAAAGGAACAAAAAATACTTCCTTAATGTCATTCTTGCTAGGAGAAATGTCAATACAATTGTTTCCTTACAAAAATTAGAGAGCACTACTATCAAGGACTGATAACAATTAAAAGATCTAGTTTTTAATTATGTCAAGAGGATGTTGGGACTTGGGAATGCTAATAAAGCTAGCCTATTTGGACGGGGTCCCCCGATCCAGCTGCCACAGGATGGCTCTCGCGGATCGCGCTTCTCGGCCCTGTCCTCTGTTATGTCAGACGCTGCCCCTACGAGCCTCCCTCCAACGGTCTTCTCTACTAGCTCCTTTGATAGACCCGTCTCGTCCGCGATGGA
>JANJEY010000001.1:34602493-34612873 GCA_024703695.1 Erythroxylum cataractarum | reverse complement strand
TCTTGATTCTTGTTTCTTGAATCTTGCTTCTTGAATCTTTAACAGAAACGGTTAATCAGTTGAGTTCTGTAACTAACTCGAACTGACTCTTGCGTCTTCTTATTCAATTCTTCTTCTGCGTCTGTTTTTTTGTTTGCGTCTTCGTCTGTTTTACTGTTTGCGTCTTCGTCTGTTTTTTTATCGCGTCTTCGTCTTTTTTTGTATTCCTCTTTTGCATCTACGTTGCTTCGTTTGTGTTTTTTGTGTCTGCATCTGTTTATTTCTTCTACATTCTTTGTCTACGTCGTATTGTGCGTCTGTGTCTGTGTTGGTTCGTCTGTATGACTTCGTCTGCATTGTTTTTCTTTTATTTTGCTCATTGTTATTCATCAAAATTATATCTAAGTAAAGTCATTTTGACTTAACAGGATTCACTTCTCCACCGAGTTATTATGAAGAGCAGTCCTACCTCGAACCTCCACCTCCACAAGCTAATGATATGTCTTTGGAGGAGATCATAATAATTTTGGAAACGAGGACTCTTCAGTCCCAACAGTTTAGACAACCGTACGTGCCTCGACAAAATCTGTATATGACATCAAATGCCGAAGGTAAGTCTTCTTTGGAAATTATGTTGGAAACTTTGACCGCTAACACTTTGATGTTTCAGCGGACTATGGAAGCAAGTATTCGAACTACGGTAGTAAGTATTCAAAATTTGGAAAATCAATATAAGAATTTCAAAAACCAATTAAGCTAAATTGCATTTGTTGTTAACCGAATGGAGGCACAAAGTTTTGAAATTTTTCTAACCCAACCAGAATTGACGCAAAAATAGGTGCTAAACAAGGTGCTTCCGCCTCCTTTTCCAAGTCGATTTTTCACAGCAAAGATGGAAGAACAAGCAGAGTTAGAAGAGGAAGAGATTACAGTTCGAGAAAAGATGGAGGAAGTGCAACCTCCTAAGGTAAGCGATGCAATTCATGTTATCGCTAACCAAATTTTGTTTCCTTTTCCTAGTTATTTACAGGTACAAGAAGAAGAAGAACAAGAAGAACCGCAAGGAGTATAATTTTTAAGAGAGCCGTGGGCGAGCGAGCTGAAGACTGAAGGTGACAAGCAGGATGTTGAGTCCCCATAACAATTGGCGTTACTTTTACAGATACCATCCTGGTGTGAGAAGGGCGATGCCCGAAAAGATGAGTGGACATTAGAATATGAGGGTGAAGCGATAAAGTTCCACTCTTCAGAAGTCATAAAACATAGTGCTGACAAGGGGCTGCATTCAAAGGAAGTTGTTCCAGTCCCCTCACGGAGTTTGAACATGTTTCCTGTTGGACTCAAGCATCCATTCGATAATGGATGATGTACATATGCCAAGAATCCAGCTTATGACCTTTGATAAGCGCTTAATGGGCGGCAATATATTTGTATCCTTTTCTTTTATGTGTTTTGTTAGCAATTTTCTTTTATCTTCATTTTTTATTTAATTTAATTTTGTTAGGAATTTAAATTCCCATTTTTATTTTTGTCATTTTAATTTTCATTTATAAAAAATAAAAAAATTAAAAAATAAATAAATAAACTTACATTTTGGCTTTTACCGCCCCTTCTTTCCCCCTCTAATTTCCTTCTTTTGTTTTGCCCAAAATTCCTTCTCCCATTTTCACTCTCCAGCTATCGATTCTCCAAAATCACCTTAGCCAATCAATTTCATTTGGCCACTAAGAAATTACGCAACTCCTAGATTTCCCTCGCCAACTCACCCATCAACTCTCATTTGTAATTTGGTGTTGCGTTACTATCTTTCTCTTTTGCAGGCGGTCTTCCACGACATTAGCACACTGCCCAGGAAGCGAGGTGACTTCAGCAGGCTACCCCCACCCATACATGTTGTTGTTAATGTTTCTGCACCTTTCCACACAATCGAACCACCTTGCGTCACATCCGCCAACACCTTGATTTAGGCACTTCCATAATAGAGAAGCTTTCTTTAACTTTTTCCTCTTTTTTATGCTTCTTTAACATTGAGGACAATGTTGGTTTACATGTGGGGGAGAGAATTGGATTTTTTATGTGCAAAAGTTTCGATTTTTGTGTGAATATTTTTGGATTGTTGCGGCCGTTTTGTCAATTTTTGTATGGAGTTGCATGTTAACCCATGAAGCTTCGTCATAGTAGTTTGGATGAGGTTGGGAGTATACGTGAAATTAAATTTGGCTAAGTGAGTTTTAAGATGGAACATGTTGATTGATTCCAATAGCTGATCTTATAGGCTTGGTCAAAATTTTGACATTGGAGTGATGAGGTAAATTGTGGAATTAAGGTGAATCCTTAACTTGAACCTGTGAGCAAACTTGAACCTAAATGACATCATCTTTATGTCATATTATTTGTTTGAATTGAGTGATGCTCCTCTATTTATGTCGTCTTCAGAACTTGCATGGAATCGGTTTGAATTTATTTGATCACATGGGACATATAAGTGATTAAGGCCTTCTTTGTTTTTACACCATTAGCCTAAAATTGACCCACCTATTTAATTGCCCTTTGCAAACACTTTTGAGCCTTACCCTTTTTCTTCAATTTATCACCTCAAATTAAAACCAAAAATCCCATTAGCCTTCCCCCTTCACAAGTTGAATAAAGCATTGAGTAATTTGGGACTTTGGGTTATATTGTGTTCTGAGATATTTTTATAGGTACTTCTACTCCTGTGTTGTTATTGTCTCTTGTTTTTATTGTTTTCCCTTGTTCTTAGCGTTATTGAAAAAAAAAGAAAAAAAAAAGAAAAAAAGAAACAAAAAAGAAGAAAAAGGAATAAATGAAGACAAAGAGAAAAATCAGGAAAAAAAGAAAAGAAAAAGAGTATGAGTAGTTGTCTTTTATGTCATATGTTTAGCTCAGAATATGAAATTATGTGTCCCTTTTACTTAGTACTTTGTGATTGCTTGTGATTAACCCATTACCATTTTTTCCTTACCTTTGAACCTAGCCCCATTACAACCCTTCACAAAATCCTTATGATTTATTAGCCCATGTGATCTGAATAAATGAGAATTGGTGAAATTGCAAGCCTATAGTAGCGCAACATGATAGAGTGAGATTTGAGAGAAACACCTTACTTGCAAACATTTGAGTGTAAGAGTGAAATCTGTGAGAAGAATTCACCTTGATTTCATGTTTGCTTTTGAACAAAGGTGCATTATTTTGACTTTGCTTATTTGCATTGGTGAAAAGAAATTATAATATTTGTTGCAAATTGAGTCTTACTAGCCCAAGTTGATGGATTGTGTGCAGTTGATTTCTGAAGGATGATTGATTGAGTTTAATTGTTTGATGTGCTGCTCGAGGGCGAGCAAAGGTTCTGTGTGGGAGAATTTGTTAAGTCATTTAAATTGCATATATTTTAGGCGTATTTAGTGTTAAAGTGTTGAAATTGGTATCCAAATTTAATGGAATTGTTTTATAATTGTTTACAGATATTTTTCAACACTCTAAGGACGAAAAAGGATCAAAAAGATGTAAAAGAAGGAAAGAAATCTGAAATTCCCAATCTGGCCGAAATTCAGAGATTAGGTGTGCGCACGCCTAAGGATGAAATCTGAAATCTACAGATTTTCCAGAATTTGTTTCCAATTAAAATACAATTTCCCAAGATCTTCTTACCCTCTTTCCAAGAAGACTCCTACCGAAATTAGAAGACTACCGAAAGTAAAAGAGGAGGGGAGGATTAGGTTAGATTATCATAGGTTTTAGATTAGGAATTAGATTGCCGCACCTTCAATTTCTTCTTGCTGTCATGTTTTCTGCATAGGTTCAATTAGGGATTTTCGTTATTTTCATTAAAGACCAGTTATGGAGACTATTTCTTTTCTTATTTCTTTTGCTTTCAATTCAAGTATGATTAGTTAAATTTTCTTATCTTTGTTGAGAGATCCATGTTACATGTTATTATGGTGAGATTTTCTGGATACTTTTTATGATTATTGATGATTATGGTGAGATTTGACATCCATTTGATCTAATTTGATCCTCTTGTGCGATGCAAAGGCACATAATAGTCTGATTGCCTCCAATCGAGCCACAGGTGCATATGTCTCATTATAATCAAGGCCTTCTTCTTGATAGAATCCTTGAGCTATTAACCTTGATTTATTTTTGATTGCTTCACCATTCTCATCATACTTCATCCTATTTACCCACTTGACTCCAATAATTGTTTTGTACTTTGGTGGAGCTACCAAATCACATACATTATTCCTCTTGAATTGATTAAGTTTTTCTTGCATAGCCAGCAGCCAATTCTCATCTTCAAGAGCCTCTTTTATATTTTTGGGTTCCGCTAGTGAGATGAAAGCTGAATTTCTCATGTGCTCATAAACATTCCTCCTAGTTCTTAAACCATCATTCAAGCTACCAATTACTTGCTCCATAGGATGATTCTTTGCTTTTGCCCATGCTTTAATGTTGGGCACATGATCTTCTTCATCTAACTTTATTTCTTCAATCTTGGATTCAATTTCTTCAACTCCATTTCCTAAATTTCCTGCATCATCATCAAAACAAACCTTTCTCGGGGGTAAAATCATATCATCGAATTTAACATGAATATTTTCTTCAACACACTTGGTTCTATTATTATAAACTCTAAATGCCTTACTAGTTAGTGAATAACCAAGAAACACACCAACATCAGATTTTGAATCAATTTTCCTAAGTTGTTCTTTCCATTATTATGAATAAAAACTTTGTAACCAAATGGATGAAAATATGAAATGTTGGGTTTCTTACCTTTCCATAACACATATGGTGTCTTGTTTTTGTCTTGTCTAAGATGCACTCTATTGATGACATAGCACTCGGTATTGATTACTTCTGCCCAAAAGGATTTAGGAAGATTGTACTCATTCAACATTGTTTTACTCATTTCTTCAAGTGAGCGATTCTTCCTTTTTACTATGCCGTTTTGTTATGGTGTTCTAGGTGTTGAGAAATTGTGCTCTATTTCATATTTGTCACAAAGCCTTTCAAATGGTTCGCACTTAAATTCACCTCCATGATCAGTTCTAATTGCAACAATTGTCAAATTCTTTTCATTTTGAACCAACCTACACCACTTAGTAAACTCGTTAAAAGCCTCACTTTTATTTGCAAGAAATCTCACTCAAGTAAATCTAGAAAAATCATCCACAATAAAAAGAACATATAATTTACCACTAAGACTAGCATGCCTAGATGGTCCAATCAAATCTATATGAACAAGTTCAAGAATTTTATAAGTACAAATTTCTTTCTTTGGTTTGAAAGATTCTCTAACATGTTTTCCTTTCAAACACGATTCACACAAGTAATCTTTAACAAATTTTATCTTAGGAAAACCTCTCACAATGTCATTTTTAGAAAGTGTAGAAATTAAAGGCAATGGTGCATGTCCTAATTTTCTATGCCATAAAAATGGATTTTCTTCTAATGTCACCAAATACTTTTCATTAAAAGAACTATCATCATGTAGATTAACAATATATGTATTTCCATGTCTCAAACCAATAAAAGTAACATGATCATCCTTCTTAACCATGCAATGAGATGATTCAAATGTCACATTAAAATTCATATCACATAATTGAGAAACACTTAGCAAATTATGTTTCAAGCCATCAACAAGCAAAACATTGTCAATGGTAGGCAAAGGTTCCTTATCCACTTTACCAATACCAATGACTTTACCTTTGTTGTTATCTCCAAATGTGACATATCCTTGATTCTTTAGTCTAATTTCTGCAAATATGTTATTGTCTTCACTCATATGCCTTGAACATCCATTATCAATGTACCATGTGCTTGGTGGATTTTCATTCCTTGCTTGTACCTACAACAGAAACATTATTTCTTCTTATCGGTACCCAAGCTATTTTGGGTCCATTTTGATTAGTCACATAAACCACATTAGGAGATGTTGTACTTTTTACCACCCAGATTTTCTTAACATTAATATATCTCCTAATACTTTTACTTGCTATTTCTATATGACCATCTTTAAAACATCTAGCACATTTAGCAACTTTTTCATATTTAGTGAATTTAGGAATCAAGGAACAATCTCTATCAAAAGGTTCATATCCTAAACCATGTTTAGAAATAGAATATCTTTGTAAGGAAAACATCTTTTCAAACTTTTCATTACCACCAGCAAATTTTTCAACCACATAAGAAAACTCCTTTCTAAGTCTGTCAATTTCACTAGTAAGATTTTCTTTTTCAGCAAGACATGCAGAATGATCTTCCTTAGTGTAATCTAAATCATCAATAGTCTCATGTAAAATACTATTTGCAGCAACTAGTTCTCTTATTTTCTTTCTCAATTTCTTGTTGATTTCAATAGCTTCTTCAAAATCAATTTGTTAAGCAGTAAAAGAATCTTTAAGATCTTGATCAGTGATTATTACCTCATCTTCATCATCACTTTTTAAGGAGCTGTTTGTCATAAGAGCTAGGTTGTTTTCATCATTGCTTTGATATGCTTCCTCATCATCACTCTAAGTGGCTACAAGACTAGCTTTCTTCTTTCCTTTGTCATTCTTGTCATTTTTCTAGAAAATGGAAGAACTTTTGCATTCTCTAGCATGATGACCTCTTTTTTCCACATTTCTAACATTCTTCATTGCTCTTCTTTTCTTCTTAGCTCTTGGTCCTCCTTTCCATGGTGTACTTCTTTCTTTCTTCATTTCTTCCACCATGTAATTCTTTCTTCCTACTCTTGAATAGTCCTTTGAATTTTCTCAAGTTTCTGGGATACATTGCTAGTTCTTCATCTTCTTCCTCTTCATCTATTTCTTTGTCACTTTCATCAAGAGAAGAAGCATTAGCTTTTAAAGCAATTGACTTTTGTGACTTACCTCTTCCTCCTTTTGATTTAAGAATGATCTCATAGTTTATGAGTGATCCCACCAAGAAGTTGAATTCCAAATGATTGAGATCCTTAGATTCCATAATAACGGTGACTTGTGAGTCCCATTCTTTCGGTAGTGAACAAAGAATCTTTTTCACCTTCTCACTATCGGTCATGTGTTTTCCAAGGTTGCCTAATCCATTAATAATTTCTACAAAACGATCAAGCATAGTGGAGATAGACTCACCTTCCTTCATGACAAACATTTCATAGTCATGTAGAAGCATGTTGATCTTTGTCTCTCGAACTTAATTGGTTCCTTCGTGGGTGATGCGTAGTCTCTCCCACATTTTTTTAACACTAGTGCAAGAGTTAACTCGATTTCTCTCCTCAATAGTGAGAGCACAATATATCAATTTCATAGCTTTTGCGTTGATATAGGCTTGCTTCCAATCATTGTCATCATACTCCAACTCCGTCTTTACCTCGCCATTTTCTTTCAATGGAACATGTGGACCGAAGATGATGATCTTCTAATACTCTACTCCCTTACTTATAATATGGTATTTCGTAGGATTTTTCCAAGAAGAATAGTTAGTACCATTAAACAAAGGAGGGCGATTATTGATGTTACCTTCTTCCGCTAAATTATTGTGTGCCATCCTTGGATTCTTTTACTCTGATAGCAATTGTAAATAATCTAGAAGGGGGTTTGAATAGATCTTTGAATATTTTTCGCAAAGAGCTACAAATAACAGAGAATTAGAACACACTAATTTAAATAATTAAAACTGAAATGTAAAGGAGTAGGGAAGAAAGGCAAACACTATTTTTATAGAGGTTCGGTGCTAAGACCTACGTCCTCTACCTAAGCTCCCACATAGGATTTGGCAAATCACTTTACTGCACACTTTTTAGTTCAGTGTGAACTTTTACAACACCTCTTGATTTCCGGCTCAAGCTACCCTTACAATTGATTTGTTTTCCAGCACAAATCCTACCTCACAAGTAATTTTCAACCAATCACTCAACTCACAATGATAACAAAGATAAAAATGAAGGAATAATGCTCAGTACAAATTTAGAACAAGCTAAGAGCTATTGAGAGAAAATTTGGAACAATAGTAGTATGCTTGTGCCTTTTGGACTTCCTGCTTGATCATATGATTGTCCTCTATTTATTTGCAAGCTCTAAGGAGATTATAGTCGTTGGAGAAGTCTAATAGCCGTTGCTGATTTTCTTATAGACGTTGCAAGATTGTCTCCTTTCCATTTGTGATTAATCTGAATAAATTTTGTTCAGCTTCACCTGATAGTCGACTAGTCGAGGTGTTATAGTTGACTAGTACCAATGTTTTTCAATGCAAGTTTCATCTCCGCTCTTGGAATAGTCGACTAGTGCCAGATAGTCAACTAGTTCACCTATCTGGCTGATTTGTAGTCGACTTGTAATATATTAGTCGACTTGTTTCATTCCCCATCTGATGAATCTTAATTTATTAGTCGACTTGTGATATGTTGGTCGGCTTGTGCTGACTCCAACGGATAGATTTATCAAAATTTTCCCATAATCTTCATGTTTGAATATCTCTAGCATGTTGAAGATGATTTCCTTCTTGATTTCACAATGATTTATATCTTGCCCATTGAAGATTAATGTTTTCTTGATTTATTTCAATCCAAAACACCTTAAATAATTTCTTAACCAATTTTATACATTTTATTATTATCAAAACATAAGTAGGATTTAATTTGTTAACCACCATTGGTCCAACAATCTCCCCCTTTTCGATAATGACAAAAAACTTAGAAATTGTTTAAGAAATGAGAAAAAGAAACATTCATTAAGGTTTTTATGCCTTGTCTTTTTAGTTAGATTGTCTCCCCTCAATCATATAAATCAATGAATGCAAGAACCTTGCAAAATCAAACTCATAAAATTTGTATAATCTATAATTTTAATTTCAAATCAAGATAGATTAAAAAACATGTTATGATCCATATAAACCAAAACAATTTTAAAACATAGTACTCCCCCTTTTTGTCATAATCAAAGTAATTAATACAAACCAAAAAAGCGCAATCACATTGATAAAATAACAAACCATCAAAACACACATGTTCATAGTCATAAAATGAAAGTCACAAACAATATGAAGAAAATACTATGAAATGTTGGTCTAAAGCAAATTCAACAACCATCAAGATGAAGAAAAATCATCATGTCTACAGCCCAACTTATCAAAAATTTTCTTAATTCTCTTCTCCAAGTGTGTGAGCATACTTAGTTAATCATCAACACTTTTCTCCAATTGCATGAGCATATTCTATTTATCATCAACACGATCATTCAATTCTTCCATTTGGTCTCTAATCTCCCGAAGTTCGTCTTGAGAAACCTCACTTCGGCGTACACTACTCAGTCTTGAGCTGCTAGGACGCTCACCAGCCCTCTTAGAACATTGCCTCCTAGGCACTTGTTCACTTTCCAAGGTCAAGCCCAGTTTCTCCACGTGATAGGAATACACCCATCCTTTCTCGACTGTTTTGACCAACTTCAAACTTCGGAGATTGTAAGGAGTAAATCTCCAACTCTAAGGGTATGGATAATGATCAGAAGCATTCAGATTGCATTTTTGCAACTTGGCGATATAAGTAATCAGGGCTCCATAAGGCATTCCCTTGTGTTTTGTTGTTTTGCCCTTAAGCTCACTTCTTAATAGATTCACCTTTTTCTGCATCATCTGGATGATTAGACTTGGAAAATTTATTTTCCTCCCCTTTTCCAAGTGCCAAAGTATTTCCTTATCCAAAGATGTGATGTGACTATTACTTGCTTTCTTTGGACAAACCACTCAATTTATTGCATAATGCAACAGTTCATAATTTAAAGGCAAGTCCATTGCCTCATAAGGTGAGGAGTGGTCTGAACATAACTTTGCAAGTAATAACTCTCCTTTTGCTTCAGTATACCCAAAATTCTCTTCAGCCTCCTCATCCGTATCTCCATCTTCATGTCTCAATATGTTTAAATCTAGGAAAGCAGCACTTGGCCTAACTCCACCCTTAGGTAACTGAAACCATCTTGACATATAGTCTTCACAGATAAAAAGTTCTTTTCCTTGAATATGAGATTTCAAATGCACTCCAGTATCCACATTACTTCTAATCACCACAAGATTGGCATAAAACTCTCTTACCTTATCCTCATAAATATTATCCGTATACCCCAGAAAATAGCGCAATCCTAGGCTTGTCATTTTGTAGAACAATTCCATATATTCACTATGGTCCAATTCTACCCAATCAAATCTCATGGAGGGAATAAGGACTTCGATTTTTAGTACCTGATAATAGAGATTTTGGGCTTCTCTTGAAACAAACCGTGACTCAATCTCTTCATTCTCTCTTTTAATACCGCCCCTTAAAGATGACCCACGCACTCGTGGACCTCGGGGAGGGGTTGCTACTGGTTTGCCTTTGCCTTTGCCTTTCCCACTTGATTGTTG
>JANJEY010000001.1:34304941-34316583 GCA_024703695.1 Erythroxylum cataractarum | reverse complement strand
CATTAAGGCACAATAACATCTAGAACACAATTTATATACAAAATACTCATTTTATTTCATTTTAATATTTCTAATTTCCATTAAAAGTTCGGGGTCCAACATTCTGCGATGTTTTTTGGAAACGTGCATAAAATGTCATGAAAATGCACAATCAAAAAATGTGCACAAAACGTTGCAAAAAATTCACATTCTGCAACGTTTTTTGAAATGTGCATAAAACGTCACGAAAATGCACATTATATGACGTTTTTTGCAAACGTGCATAAAATGTGAAAAAAATGTACAATCAAAAGATGTGCATGAAATGCCAGGAAAAAGCACATTCTGTGACGTTTTTTGGAACGTGTTTAAAACATCACGAACATGCACAATCTGTGACACTTTTTGGAAACGTGCATAAAA
Organism: Erythroxylum cataractarum; assembly: GCA_024703695.1. Lineage (NCBI taxonomy): Eukaryota > Viridiplantae > Streptophyta > Magnoliopsida > Malpighiales > Erythroxylaceae > Erythroxylum > Erythroxylum cataractarum. The sequence continues at coordinate 34,316,181 of JANJEY010000001.1, read as the reverse complement.
CCTCAAGAAAATGCACAATCAAAAAACGTGCATAAAACCTGCATAAAACGTGTAAAAAAGTGCATAAAAATAGCATAAAACGTGACAAAAATGCACATTATGTGATGTTTTTTGGAAACGTGCGTAAAACGTCACAAAAATGCATATTCTGCGGTGTCTTTTGGAAACGTGCACAAAACATCACGAAAATGCATATTCTGTGTTTTTTTTGGAAACGTGCATAAAACATCACGAAAATGCACATTCAAAAAACGCACATGAAACGTCACAAAAATGCACATTCTGTGACCTTTTTTTGCAAACGTACATAAAACGTCACAAAAAGTGCACATTCTGTGACATTATTTGAAAATGTGCATAAAACATCACGAAAATAAAATGTGCATAAAACATCACGAAAATGCAAAATAAAAAAAGTGCATAAAACGTCACAAAAATGCATATTCTGTAATGTTTTTTGGAAAGGTGCATAAAATGTCACGAAAATTTACAATCAAAAAACGTGTATAAAATGTCACAAAAATGTACATGCTGCAATGTTGCTTGGAAATGCGCATAAAACATCACAAAAATGCACATTCAAAAAACGTGCATGAAATGTCACGAAAATGTACATTTTGCGACATTTTTTAGAAGCATGCATAAAACGACACGAAATGCACATTCTGTGATGTTTTTTGGAAACATGCATAAAATGTCACAAAAATGCGCATTCAAAAAACGTGCGTAAAATGTCACGAAAATGAACATTCTGCGATATTTTTTGGAAACGTATGTAAAACGTCACGAAAATGCACATTCAAAAAACGTGCATAAAACGTAACGAAAATGTACATTCTGTGATGGTTTTTGGAAACATGCGTAAAACGTCACAAAAATGTACATTCAAAAAATGTGAATAAAACGTCATGAAAATGCACATGTTGCGACAATTTTTTGAAATGTGCATAAAATGTCACGAAAATGCACATTCTGTGACATTTTTTTGAAACGTGCATAAAACATCAAAAAAATGCACATTAAAAAAACATGCATAAAAGTCACAAAAATGCACATTTTGCAACCTGTTTTTGGAAACCTGCATAAAACGTGACGAAAATGCACATTCAAACAATGTGCATAAAACGTCACAATTATGCACATTCAAAAAACGAGAATGAAATATCATGAAAATGCACATTCTGCGACTTTTTTTGGAAACGTGCATAAAAGGTCACGAAAATGCACATTCAAAAATGTGCATAAAACGTCACAAAAATCCCTATTCTGTGATTTTTTTGGAAACATACATAAAACGTCACGAAAATGCACATTTTTGTGACATTTTTTGGAAAGGTTCATAAAATGTCATGAAATTTCGCATTCAAAAAACATGCATAAAACGTCAAAAAAATACACATTCTGTGATGTTTTTTGCAAACGTATATAAAACGAGTCACAAAAGTGCACATTCTGTTGCATTTTTTGGAAACGTGCTTAAAACGTCACGAAAATGTACAATAAAAAAATATGCATAAAACGACACAAAAATGCATATTCTGCGACTTTTTTTGGCAACATGCAAAAAATGTCACGAAAATTTACAATAAAAAACATGCATAAAACGTCACAAAAATGTTCATGCTACGACATTGCTTGGAAATCTGCATAAAACGTCACAAAAATGCACATTCAAAAAACTTGCATGAAACGTAACAAAAATGCACATTCATCGACATTTTTAGAAACATGCAAAAAACTTCACGAAAAAGCTCATTCAAAAAACGTGCGTAAAACTTGACGAAAATGCACAATCTGTGATGTTTTTTAGAAACATGCACAAAACGTCACGAAAATGCACATTCAAAAAACTTGCATAAAACGTCACGAATATGCACATTCAAAAAATGTGCATAAAATGTCACAAAAATGCACATTCAAAAAAAGTGCATAAAACGTCATGGAAGTTCACATTCTGTGACATTTTTTGAAAAGGTTCATTAAATGTCATGAAATTTCACATTCAAAAAAATGCATAAAATGTCACAAAAATGCATATTCTGTGATGTTTTTTAGAAACGTACATGAAACATCACAAAAATGCACATTCTGTGACATTTTTGAAGCGTGCATAAAACGTCACAAAAATGCACAATAAAAAATGTGCATAAAACATCACGAAAATGCACATTCTGCGACGTTTTTTAGAAACGTGCATAAAATGTAATAAAAATGCACAAAAAAATTGTGCATAAAATGTTGCAAAAAATGCACATTCTGCGACGTTTTTTGAAACGTGCATAAAACGTCATGAAAATGCACATTATGTGATGTTTTTTGCAAACATGCATAAAATGTCACAAAAATGTACAATTAAAAAATGTGCATGAAATGTCGGGAAAAAGCACATTCTGTGACATTTTTTGGAAATGTGCATAAAATCTTATGAAAATGCACAATCAAAAAACGTGCATAAAACCTGCATAAAATGCGTAAAAAGTGCATAAAAGTTGCATAAAACGTGACAAAAATGTACATTATGTGATGTTTTTTGGAAACGCGCATAAAACGTCACAAAAATTCATATTCTGCGACGTTTTTTGGAAACTTGCATAAAACGTCATAAAAATGCATATTCTGTAATTTTTTTGAGAACGTGCATAAGACATCACGAAAATGTACATTGAAAAAATGTGCATAAAACATCACAAAAATGCACATTCTGTAACGTTTTTTGGAAATGTACGTAAAACGTTACTAAAACGCACAATCAAAAAATGTTCATAAAACATCATTAAAATGCACATTCTTCGACCTTTTTCAAAACGTGCATAAAATGTCACAAAAAACCACAACAAAAAAATGGGCATAAAACTTCGCAAAAAAGTAAATTCTGCGACATTTTTTGGAAACGTGCATAAAACTTCACAAAAATGCACATTCTGTAACGTTTTTTGGAAATGTGCACAAAAAGTCATAAAAATGAACATTCAAAAAACGTGCATAAAACATCACAAAAATGCACATTCTGTGACGTTTTTCAGAAACGTGCATAAAACGCCACAAAAATGCATGTTCTACGACATTTTTTGAAAACGTGCATAAAATGTGATGAAAATGCACATTCAAAAAATGTGCATAAAACATAACGAAAATGCACATTCAAAAAAAGTGCATAAAACGTCACAAAAATGCATATTCTATGACGCTTTTTGGAAACGTGCATAAAACATCACAAAAATGCACATTGAAAAAATGCATAAAACGTCACAAAAATGCACATTTTGGGATCTTTTCTTTGAAACATGCATAAAATGTGACGAAAATGCACATTGATAAAATGAGCATAAAACATCACAAAAATGTACATGCTACAACGTTGGTTGGAATTGTGCATAAAACGTCACAAATATGCACATTCAAAAAATGGGCATGAAACGTCAAGAAAATGCATATTCGTCGACATTTTTTAGAAACGTGCATAAAACGTCACGAAAATGCACATTCAAAAAAGTGCATAAAACGTCACAAAAATGCACATTCTGTGATGTTTTTTGTAAACATGCATAAAGTCACGAAAATGCACATTCAAAAAATGTGCATAAAACGTCACAAAAATGCACATTTTGTGACATTTTTTGGAAAGGTTTATAAAATGTCATGAAATTTCACTTTCAAAAAACGTGCATAAAACGTCACAAAATGCACATTCTGTGACATTTTTGGAAACGTACATAAAACGTCACAAAAGTGCGTATTCTGTGATATTTTTTTGAAAACAAGCATAAAACGTCACGAAAATGCACATGCAAACAAGTGCGTAAAAAGTCAAAAAAATGCACATTCTATGATAATTTTTGGAAACGTCCATAAAACGACACGAAAATGCACATTCAAATAAAACGTTACGAAAATGCACATGCTGTGACATTTTTTTGGAAACGTTAATAAAATATTAAGAAAATGCACATTCAAAAAACGTGCATAAAACATCACGAAACTGCACATTTTGTGATGTTTTTTGGAAACATACTTAAAACGTCACGAAAATGCACATTCAAAAAACTTGCGTAAAACGTTACGAAAATGCACATGCTGTGACGTTTTTTGCAAAACGTGCATAAAACGTCATGAAAGTGCAAAGTCTGTGACATTTTTTGTAAACGTACATAAAACATCACAAAAATGCACATTCAAAAAACATGCATAAAACATAAAAAATGCACATTTTGTGACCTTTTTTTGGAAACGTGCATAGAACTTGACAAAAATGCACATTTAAAAATATGCATAAAACGTCACAAAAGTGTACATGCTGTGACGATGTTTGGAAATATGCATAAAATGTCACAAATATGCACATTTAAAAAACGGACATGAAATGTCACGAAAATGCACATTCTGTGACTTTTTTAGAAACGTGCATAAAACGTCAAGAAAATGCATATTCAAAAAACGTGCATAAAACGTCACAAAAATGCACATTCTGTGATGTTTTTTGGAAACATGCATAAGACGTCACGAAAATGCACATTCAAAAAATGTGCATAAAAAGTCACGAAAATGCACATTCTGTGACATTTTTGGAAAGATTCATAAAATGTCACGAAATTTCACTTTCAAAAAATGTGCATAAAACTTCACAAAAATGCACATTCTGTGATGTTTTTTGGAAATGTACATAAAACGTCACAAAAGTGCACATTCTGTGACACTTTTGGAAATGTGCTTAAAATGTCCCGAAAATGCACAATGAAATAATATGCATAAAACGTGACGAAAATATACATTCTGCGACGTTTTTTGGAAATGTGTATAAAATGTCATGAAAATTCACAATAAAAAAATGTGCACAAAACGTCAAGAAAATTTACATTCAAAAAATGCACAAAAAATGTCACAAAAAGTCACATTCTGCGACATTTTTTGGAAATGTGCATAAAATGTCACGAAAATGCACTTTCAAAAAACAAACATAAAATGTCACAAAAATGTACATGCAGCAACGGTGTTTGGAAATGTGCATAAAACTTCATGAAAATGCACATTCAAAAAACGTGCACAAAACGTCACAAAAATGCACATTCTGTGACATTTTTATGAAGCGTCGATAAAATGTCACGAAATTGCGCATTCAAAAAACCTGCATAAAATGTCATAAAAATGCACATTCTGTGATGTTTTTTAGAAACGTATATAAAACACGCAAAAATGCACATTCTGTGACATTTTTTGGTAACATCCATACAACGTCACGAAAATGCACAATCAGAAAAGTGCATAAAACATCACAAAATGCACATTCTGTGACCTTTTATGGAAATGTCTAGAAAATGCACAATCAAAAAATGTGCATAAAACATCGCAAAAATGCACAATCAGTGACCTTTTTTTTGAAACATGCATAAAATGTCACGAAAATGCCCATCCTGTGACTTTTTTGAAAACGTGCATAAAACGTCATGAAAATGTACGTCCAAAAAAGTGCATAAAATGTCACAAAAATACACATTCTGTGATGTTTTTTGCAAACGTGCATAAAACATCACAAAAAATGCAAATTCTGTGACATTTTTTGAAAATGTGCATCAAGCGGCATGAAAATGCACATTAAAAAACATGCGTAAAATGTCACAAAAATGTACATGCTACGACGTTGTTTAGAAATGTGCATAAAACGTCACGAAAATGCACATTCAAAAAACGTGCATAAATTGTAATGAAAATGCACATTCAAAAAGCCTGTATAAAACGTCACAAAAATGCACATTCTGTGACATTTTTTAGAAACGTGCATAAAATGTCTCGAAATTGCACATTAAAAAACGTGCATAAAACATCACAAAAATGCACATTCTGTGATGTTTTTTGGATACGTGCATAAAACCTCATAAAAGGCACATTCTATGTCATTTTTTGGAAACATGCATAAAACGTCATAGAAATGCGCATTCAAAAAATGTGCATAAAATGTCACGAAAATGTACATGCTGCGACGTTGTTTGGAAACCTGCATCAAATGTCACAAAAATGTGAATTCAAAAAACGTGCATAAAACGTCACTAAAATGCACATTCTGCTACGTTTTTTGGAAACGTGCATAAAACGTCATGAAATTACACATTCAAAAAATGTGCATAAAACGTCACAAAAATGCACATTATCTGGTGTCTTTTGGAAACGTGCATAAAACGTAACAAAATCGCATATTCTGTGACATTTTTTGGAAACATGCATAAAACTTCACTAAATTGCGCAATCAAAAAAGTGCATAAAAAGTCACAAAAATGCACATTCTATGATGTTTTCACATTCTGTGATGTTTTTTAACATTCTGTGACATTTTATAGAAACGTACATAAAATGTCACAAAAATACACACTCTGTGACGTTTTTTTGAAACGTGCGTAAAAAGTCATAAAAAATGCGCATTCTGTGACATTTTTTTGGAAACGTGCATAAAATGTCACGAGAATACACATTCAAAAAGTGTGCATAAAATGTCACGAAAAGTCACATTCTGCGATATTTTTTGAAAACGTGCAAAAAATGTCATGAAAATACACCTTGAAAAAACGTGCATAAAATGTCACGAAAATGCACATTCTGTTACGTTCTTTGGAAACGTGCATAAAACTTCACGAAAAAGTACAATAAAAAAGTACTTCAAACGTCGCAAAAATGCATATTCTACGACTTTTTTTGGAAATGTGTATAAAACGTCATGAAAATGCACATTCAAAAAACGGGCATGAAGTGTCATGAAAATCACATTCTGTGACATTTTTTGGAAACGTGCATAAAACGTCACAAAAATGCACATTCAAAAAATGTGCATAAAATGACACGAAAATTCAAATTCAGCGACGCTTTTTGGAAACATGTATAAAACGTCACGAAAATACACATTCAAAAAACGTGCATAAAACATCATGAAAATTTACATTAAAAAAGTGCATAAAATACCATGAAAATGCACATTCTGTGACGTATTTTGGAAACGTGCACAAAACGTCATGAAAATATAGATTCAAAAACATGCATGAAACGTCACAAAAATGCACATTCTGTGACGTTTTTTTGGAAACGTGCATAAAACGTCACAAAAGATGCACATTCTGTGAACTTTTTTGGAAACTTGCATAAAACATCAAGAAAATGCACATTGCAAATTCAAAAAACGTGCATAAAACGTAACAAAAAATTCATATTCTGTGACATTTTTTGGAAACGTGAAAAAAGTGTCACGAAAATGCACATTAAAAAAACATGAATAAAATCTCCCAAAAATGCGCATTCTGTGACATTTTTTGGAAACATGCATAAAACGTAATGAAAATGACCACTCAAAAAAGGTGCATGAAACGTCATGAACGTGCATAAAATGCCACAAACATTGTGTAGTTACATAAAGCATGTAACTATAACATACATTGCTATATGCATGTATCCATATTGCATGTGTTATTAGTAACACATGCAGTACATGTATCGATACTATATAATGCACTAGTAAACATTAGCAACATAGTTAGTCACTATACATACTATACGTATGATATTACATATGCAATATCACTATAGTAACAATAATATACCATGCAATTATAGTGTAGCAATACTAAGCATACACATGCGTACATAACTATTACTAATTAAGTATTTGTGTATAGTTATATACATTATGTATGGTACATAGCGTGATATGTGCCATAATATTTACATTCCTAGTAAATATACATTATGTGCCATGAATAGTATTACACATGCAATGACACTTGCAAGTATTACATGATATGTACCAAGCCTTATGTTTTAGTGTACATTGTTATACATTATAGTTATGCATCCATTGTATACAAGTAGTGGTATAAACATAGACACTAGATTATGCATAGTACACATAGTTCATGGTATATGCAAACTATATGGTACATAGTATAATTGTAATGGTAGTGGTAATGAATACGACCACTCTCTAGCTGGTACCATACGCTACAATGTTATAGTACATATAGTAGTATATGTGCATGTGTACTATAATATGTGGTATATAGTGCACATATAATTACATATACATAGTGTGGTACACATATATACCATGTGCACACTATCACTGTAGTTACGTATGTACACATGCAAATAATGTAACATAATACGTGGTACACTATTATACCATTGCATTTGCCACACTACTATATGCATGGTACATATGCATTACCATGTGTACACATACTATATAGTATATATGCACATAATATAGCTATGTTACCATAGCATATGCACATATGGTACACATCACTATTACACATTAATACAATGTACATGCATATGCTATTATGTTACATGTGTAACTATGTGCCAATCCCATATGTATATATATAGTGCTACACTAGTTATGTACACTATTGGTACTAATATACTGATGGTACCATAGTTAGCATATGTATTAGTGTAGATAACAGGGTTATACATGTATATACAATAATACATGCATTATATGTATATACTATCTGTACATGCAATGGTGCCAATGCATAGCTAATGGGTACATGTATATACACTATGTACACACTAGCTATACTATAGTATGCACTATTATACATATCTAATGGTGTAAATATTGCTAGGTGTAACTATGTATGGAATATATGTCATACACTATGTAACTATGTATATTGTACATATGGGTGCCATGTGCACCATAACTATTATGTTACAATGCATATGCATGGTAACATAGTGCACATGCATATCGTACACACACCAGGTGAATACTAGGTGAATACCAATGTTGTACCATATACATGCATTGAACCCGTACAATGCATACCATGCACTAGTATGCATATACTATGTATAGTTACCCATTCATAGTACATGTGTAATAGTGACATATACTATGTACTGTATGCATGTATTGACAAAAAATAGCATATTATTAACATGTACACATATTATGTTATCACTAGTGTAATGTGTATTCACCTGGTATGCATGTGTTATAGTTACACTACATATGTACAATGTATTGGCAAGTAGTATTGTGTAGTGTACATGTATACTATATACACATGCATAGTATATGTGGTGCTCCATTGCATGTACATATGTGCACAACATATGTGGTACTATTGGCATTATGTACCACGGTTGTGTAATACCATGAAATAATACGTGGTCCATGCATGGTACATACATCATGTACTACCATGTATGACGTACCATATGGTATTACGTGTATGGTATATATACCAGGTATCAAATATACCATTGGTATATGCATACATTTGTGCAAACACTATGATAGTGATGTATTTACATATGTATGCATATGTAATTGGTATGCACATATGCATACGTATGTAAATACATCACCATCATGTATACTAGTACACATGCATTTACATAATACACATATATGGTACACATCCCATACTTATGTATGCATGGTACATAAGGTAATGCATGCATAGTTATTGTAAATGAGTATGTAGAATCGTGTACTATATAATGTAATTGGTACACTATGCATGTGATTGTGCACTAACTAGTGTAAATACTACTATTATACACTAGTTATAATAGTATAGTTATATTAGACTATGGGTACACCAATATAACAGTAACAGTGTGTACAATTGCATGTACATAGTATGCATACCATAGTATATACATGATAGTGTTTAATAGTGTATGAATGTGTATTATTATGGCATAGTGTGGTATAATAGTATGGTACTATTTACACCATAGCACCACGTGTAAGGTATAGTGTATGTGTATTGATAATGGTACTAACATATCAGTACACATATACTATACCTTACACATGATGCTATGGTGTAAATAGTACCATACTATTATATGGATATGCATATACTTACATAATTGTATCTCTATGCATATATGCATAGTGTACATGCGCCATATTATGCACTATGCACTAGTATAATCTAGTGTACGCATATGCGCCATATTACTAGTCTTGAGGTACACTACATTGGTACCTAGTGTATATACTATGTATGTGCACACGTGTCTTCATATTTATTATAGTGTTACACATGTATTTACCATTTATGCATAAGTATTGTACAGTGCAATAACATGCATTTGAGTATACATTACATGGTGCTGTGTACATTGATATAGTGGTTATAATGTACGCATGTTGTTGCACATGCATTTTACTATAGTGGGTTATGCTACATGTAGTGCAATTACCTACATAGTGCACCACCGATACACATAGTGCTAATTGCATGGTATGACACATATGGTGCTATAGTGTACATGTGTACCATGTTATGTATTATGGCACCCGTGACTTCTCCATTTATGTACCATTATAAATGTACACATTATGTACCATATGTGATGTAACACATATGGTACTATACATGTGTGTACATATGGTACTATACTATGGTACTAGTTACTAGTGTTATACATGCACATAGTTATGGTGCATGTATAACACTAGTACTAGTATGCACATATAGTTACTATGGTACCATACTATACACTTACGTGACCATGTAATATATAGTACACTACCATTGTGATATGCATACTAAGTACTAGACATACCATGTGTTACACATGGTATAATACATGGTATGTAAATACAAAGTATGCATGTACACATATATACCATGTGTATGTATACTATACCATGGTACATAACTAGTGTACTATTATGCATATTGTATGTTAATTGATGTAGTTATGTGTACTAACTATACATGATGTAGATATAACATAGTGATGTGTACCATAGTATATAAGTTTACATATGTGGTACCAAGTAGTATGCACTACATACTATACATGTGTAACACTCAGTGGTACTAACCATGGTATTACTATGTATATTAGTTATAATAGTATATGTGTAACATCTCATATAATGCATTGGTACTAATGTACTAGTACATATAGTTAGTACATGTCCTTATTGTACCATTGCATGTGTCACATGCATTGTATATGTACACATGCATCGTAACCAATGCATATACTATGGATTACACTAGTACTGTACACTAGTACCAATGTTACTATTGCATTAAATGGTACCATACATGCATGTGTACATATATGCATGCTACGTATAGTATGCATATACATTATGTAATAATAGTATATAATGTACATGCATTATACCAATATGAGCACTATAGTACTAATGTATAACATGCATGTTATTTACACATATGTATATGCACATAGTTATGGTACCATGCATAATGTATTTA
>JANJEY010000001.1:34070536-34082198 GCA_024703695.1 Erythroxylum cataractarum | reverse complement strand
AATCCATATGTACACTAACTATTAAATGGTGCATCTACAATTAGTGGTACACCATATTATTTCTATCTTTTATAACAAACATTAGTTTGTAGCATGTTTAGTAAGGTCGATTTAATCTTGAAACTATTTATCTATACTAGTGGTCTGGTGATCCCTTATTGATTAGCATTAAAATCTGACCTCGTAAAGTTTATAAAGGTTCTTTTCTGACCTTCTTGGTTCCCTTCTTCTATCATTGGAATTTTTATAGCTTCTCGACATTTTTCTTGTCGAATTTCTCTCTTATTTAATGATGTCAAAAACTTGGGTATTTAAGAATTTACTCAAACTCCATGTTGCTTATGTGTTTATGCACCTATAACCACACAAGAAAAGTTTTAAAAACCTTAATCAAAATAACTCGAACTACATCAGATGCTAAATTAAATAATCCCTAGAGATGGTCCCAGAAACTTGTTAATGTGATTTTTAAATCTATTTATACTACAAGTATATGGGTCATATTCTTATAGTATAAATGGTGTTGTTCCTAAGAAGATTGTTTTAGATGCCTAGAAATTTTTGTTTAAGATAAACAATATGATAATATAAATAGAAAATAAACTAAACTAAAGAAAATTAATAATTGAATCCTTAATAAGTAACAATGAATTTGTTGATTAATTAATGATGACAACTTAGAAATTATTTATGTCCTTTTTTTCCCCTAATCTTCTTGATTTAATAATGCTCGACCCTAGATATCCAATAATTATGATTATTCTTTCTCAAGATCTGACCAAGTAATCACAATTAAAAAAGATATTAATTAAATTGTAACCTCTTGATTTATCAACACTCTTACCAACTATCTAATTAGATTTAAAGCAATCTTAAGGGTAACTAACAAACAATTGAGATCTATTTTTAATTAACTATTAATATTATGTTTATAGGTCTATTATAGTACCAAATCTTACTGGGTAATATAACACAGATAATTCAACCTTATATCTCAATTCAATTCAAATATAAACTAATAAAGATTATAAAGTATATTTATATTAAATCAAGAGCAGAAAAGTTTAACAAAACAATTCAAGAGCAAATAACAATAACAATAACAACTCAGCATAAATCTCCCTAAATGAGGGTTTGGGGAGGTTTAATATATGCAATCTTACTTGTAACTAGTCGAGAGGTTGTTTCTGAATGTCCCACAAGAAAAGAATAATTCAAGAGTAATCTCTAAAATAAATTTACAAATCCTAGTCAAAACATATCCTAAATTGATCATAATCAACATTCAATAATAAGGAAAAAAAAAGAATAGAATAGAAGTTTGAATTCTAAATGTCTTATTTTTTTTGTCCTTGAGTTGGAAAATGTTGCAACTTTATTCTTCCATTTTTTTTTCTTCTAGAATTTTTCCATTCATACTTCATAATCCTCTTAGGGCTCTTTTTAGGATTTACTTATTTATAATCCAAAAATAGCCTTAAATCATTGAAAGTACAAAAATCTCACAACTTGAAAAATTCTACAAAAATCATGACTAGGAGTTTCCAGCTACTCTAGCTTCCATCTTGCACGAATGTGATATACCTCTTTCTTTAGCTTTTTCTTTAACTTTTTGTTCAAGTTTCCTGTCTTAACTTCTCATCAAAACATATTAAACACCCCCCAAAATATGCATTAAGATCAAATTCTTGTCATAATCAACAATAATCAAACAAACACACACAAAACACTAACAAAGACATAAATTTAAGTCTTAAACATATATTTATCTCTAAAAACAAACTTAGAACATACTATAAAACACACCTATCACTCGCCACCCCCATTCTTGAGTTCATGGGATTTCAAAAAAAATTAATGGCACTTTTGTTTTTGGTTTAGTTCTTGCTAGGCCCGAATTAGTGAGTTTTTCCTCTAAGTTTGATTTCCATCAATATGGATAATGGTCATAATTATGTTTATAGTTTATGAATATGTTATTTGTGGGTTTTGTTGAGATATTTACCTTTAATTTATGACTAAGAAAGACTTGGTGTAATTTTCTTCTTAGTAATTAGTGAATCTTTTAAGCATACTTTGGTCTCATAGTTTTTCCTTCATATTAAAGGATTTTTTATGTAAAAATTGTGGCATTTTATGCTTGATTTTTGATGTAATTTTTTTATTTGATTACTTTGTGTTATTGCTTTATTTTGTTTAACTTTGTTAGGGAAAAGATTTTTGAATTATTTATTAATTCAAATATTATGCAAATATTGAATCCTACAAAATTTTTTTCTAACAAAAATGCATAATTTTTTTTTTTGCTTGCATCTTTAATGATATATGAAAAAAATACTACCTTATAACTAGCATAAATTTAATAATTGTTTTAAAAAAATACTAATGATATTCTTTTTTTTCTAACTATCATGAAAAGGTACTCCAATCTCCACTCCATCAGCTTTAACAAATATTCGAGCCAATGGATTTCCATGGTGGTGAAAACTAGTTAGAACTATAGATATCTCAAGCGAATACTCTTAAAAGTCAAACATTTGAGGATTTTCAAGTTTCTACACTAAGACCTCAATTTGAGTTAAAGCCTCTTCCTTAGCCTCTACTAAGTAACAATAAACATTAACATTTAGATTTTGTAATATGGATATACCAACTCTCTAATCAACAAAATTGGTTGTTTTTGTATCAATAAGACCTTCAAAACTTCCTCTACATAGTATATTACAAGCAAACTCCTCTAGGATTTTTCCTATAAGATAAATCAAGTTAACAGTACCTTAATCGTGTAATTAAATATATGGTTAGTTTCAAATCTAGACAAGGTTTAACCAATATATATCAAACATACAAAATTTCCAAGATATGTATATGGTAGAATTTTATATAAACATATTAACTTGGGAATTGTTTCAATGATAGATCAAGATACCAAAATGCATATAAGTGGAGAAAATATTTCACTAGGAATTAAAACATCAACTAAGCATAATAATTACATCATTAAATTAAAAAATCAACCAAAGTGTATGATCAAACAAAGTAAAAAATCCACATTTTTTACTTCTTGAACATCTAAAAAAAATTAATTTATTGACCTAATCGAAACCCAATTAGAATTAGACCCTCATATCTTTAATAATGACACTAAGAAAAGAAACGATCTTGGTGAAGCACCAAGAAAAGAGAGAAATTTAATTCACATTTTGATCAAATAAACCCAAATTTATAGTCCTCATCTTTGATTTACTCCAAAAGAATACAGAGTTGAAGCTAACCTAGGCAAGTAACCTAGCCACAATAGAAAATAAATTGACTAAAATCTCCAAAAATGGTAAAATACTAAAAAGTGAGAGGATTGTAAGACCATCCTTTGGTGATCTTACACAAGAAATAAACAATAATATGTTAATTTATTATCACTTCGCTAACCTAAAAGAATTATCAACAAACATTAAAAACATAAAAACTAAGTTATTATCTCAAGAATTTGGAAAATTTTATGGAGATCACAAACAAGAATAATAAATAAGCATCAAATAAAAATAAAATATTTTAGGAACTTTCTTTATGCCCTGAATCCTAAAAATTGAATTAAAAATATAAAACGAGTAAAGTCATCGTGAACAGAGGTAGTTAAAAGGTGAGGAGGAGTATTTACTTAAACAACAATGGCGCAAGAGTAATTAGAAGCTGAAAAAAGAATGAAGTTTCATAAAGAACGTGAAGAAGTAAAAGAGAGCACATAATCATAAACAAGTAAATCCGAAAGTATACTAGTCACTTTAGATGAAAATTTCAAAATTTTAAAGGAGAAAGAAGGACAAAGATGTTAGTTTATGCCCTTGTAGCCAATCAATTGGATGCAAATTAATGTATGACATTATTTTGAATTAATGAAAAGGCTTTATTTATCTTTAAATATTAATTTAATTAATATTTTACGTTTTAATACTAAAAATAAAATCCTTGGAATAATTACTATGTAATTGAAATTATGATATAAGATTCAATTTACACTGATGTGTTATTCTTAAATGTTCCTAGTTGTAGTTTCATCAGGACTGGATATTGTTGAAATGGTAAAATTAGCACACATTATGTTTCTTTATATGAAGAAAGTAATTGATGTCATAAATTAAAGTATAGAGATACTTAAACTAATGTGTGGATGATTATTAAATAATAAGTCATTGAACTGACATAATTATGAGAATTTCGGATGGAATATTATTTATATGTCTATAGATTATCTCAAAATGATGGTTGTATAATTGATCCTCAGACATGAGATTACCAAGGTATCTAATGTGAGAATTACTATGTTTTGATGCTACTTATGAATCATCCTAGGATAATTCAGTTAGTAGTAATTGGATGTAGTATGAATCATATGTAAATAGTTGAGTAAGTCAATACAGGATTCATAACTCTAAAGTCATTAGAAAGAATATTTTACTATTCTTGATTAGTAATGATTTATGGAATTCTCTTGCCAGAGTGAATTGATATTTGAAAAGGAGTTTTCAAATTTCAATTATAAATCAATTATTAATTAGCAAGAATGAACATGATTTGATGATAAGAGTAGATATTGTATCCATACTCTGTCCAACTAGAATATTGAATGAGGAAAGGATTAAATTATATATTATAGCCATGCATGAACATGTTAAGTCAACCACTTTGGCATTCCTGATATTTGGATAATCATGACATGTTGCTAGATGCCAATCATGATTTATGATTATGAATTATTTAATTGGAGAATTATAGATAAATTAAAAGAAGTTTTAATATATCTAATTCTAATTGTGAATTAGAATTATAATTTTTAATCATTGTCAATTTATTAGGAACCTAACTTCTTTTAATTTATCTAATTCTAATTGTGAATTAGAATTATAATTTTTAATCATTGTCAATTTATTAGGAACCTAATGGGTTACACATCAAAGAGTAATTTGTGAAAGAAAAATCAATTGGACTTAATTATAAAGCCTGAGAAATTTTGGACATAAAAAATGAGATATTTGATTTTATTAAAATTAAATTAATTATAATTATAATTTGATTTTGATTATAATTAAAGGGATTTAGTTTTAATAAAAGATTGTTATGATTTTTTCTATTTAAATGGAAGAATTTTTTGGAAGCTAGCACTTTTTGTCTTCTTCCTGTCAAATCAATTTGAGAATTGTTTTGTGGATATCATCAGAGACTAGACACTTGAATAACTCGTGATTGGTTAATCGGAAAAAGTTTCAAAGATTTTCCAATAGAAACCAAACAAGGTATGATTTCTAAATCATTTTATATTTTATTCAAGTTTATTCAATTTTCAGGATCCCTCAGAATATGTAAAAATATTTTTCTTGCTGTGCCCGTGAATTGTTTATCTTGAATTAGAGCCTCCTTTAATTGTTTATCTTGAATTAGAGGCTTGATTGTTATTGATGTCGATTTAAAATTTAAGACTTTGAATCTGCTTATGCTACTATCTTGCAACTGTTCTCCTTTATTCTGTTTTTAAATAATTAACAAGAATGAGGTTTATGCGGTGAGGATCTGCTTGTGCCTTCTGGAACATCGAATCAAGAAAAACTTAGAGCATGCATATGCATTTAATTGTCATTGTCTCTTACTAGATAATTGTTATATGTCTTCATAAATTTCTTCTACTTGCTGCAGCCTTTTGGATCTAGAAAATTTGTTTTCTCTCCACCATGCATTTATTGGGTTTACTGCCTTTATGTTTACTGATACAAATGGGTGATTATCACCCATCTGTGGAAACCACCATCGAATAGCGACGATGCCCATCACGATGCCACTGGTTGGCATCACTGTGACGCATATCGTGACGACATTAGATGGGGTCGTAGGCGACGTCATTAGTTTGCATCACTGGGTTAATTATTTCCCATCGAATGGTGACGCCATGGATGGCTTCACCACTGGAGAAATTGAGAGGTGTTAATTGCCCATCGAATGGAAATGCCATGAGAAGACAATGTTAAGTCAAGAAGACTTTACGTCTATTAATTTTGGTGACAATCAAATAATAATAATATTAGAAATAAATTAACTACTTTGATAAGTGTGTAAAACGTGCAGCAAAAAACACAGAAGAAGTGAAAAACATAAAATAAGTGAAAAACACAGAAGAAGAGAAAATCACAATTGAATCGAAAAACACAGAAGAAACGGAAAACACATAAGAAGTAATAAACACATAAGAATTGGAAAACACAGAAAATGCAAAAAACACAGAAGAAGTTAAAAACATAGAAGAAGCGAAAAACACAGATGATACAGAGATGAAGATACTCTAAGTATGTCGGACATTTAGTTAGATGGAGTTAGTTACAAAAATCAACTAAGTAATGGTTTCTACAAGAAACAAAAAATAGTTATCAAGAAGCAGTTGGAGAATTAGGCTATAAATATTAGCCGCAGTCGAAGACTAAATAACTTTTGAACTTTCAATTTTGAGCATTCAAGTTTTACATACTTAAAAAAATTATGTATTCAAAATGCGATACAAGAGAGTAAACTCTACTGTAACAAAAAGCTCTCAATATCTTTCAAGTGAGAGAAAGAAAAGGCTAAGAGCCTGGAGAGGCTAAGATAGCCAAAAGAATACTTTGTGTAAGAGACCTGAAGAGGCTCTGGAAGGGAAGAAAAGAATACTTGTAAAATTGAAGAAGAATAGTGAAATCTCAAAATGAACTCTAAGGACTGGACGTAACCCAAGATTTGGGATGAACTAGTATAAAATCGCAGCGTCTATCTTCGACCCTTACACTTTAATTTTTCTTGTTGTTAGACAAGTATATAGAAGTTATTTACGATCTAAATACGCACCTACCTTAGTATAACATTCTTGGTATTCATTTGATAGTTAAAAAAGTTATTTTCAAGAAATATCAAAGGTTTTTGTATTCTTAAAAAGTTTACACAATTCAACCCCCTTCTTGTGTATTTCATATACTGTATGTGTATTCTATACTAACAAGTAATTTACTTCAGTTGGTATCAAAGTTCAGTTTCCAAAAACCACCTTTACAAAGTGAGGACAAATATCCATGGCTAAATCACATGTTTTTATAGCTGAAGGTGCCTCGGTCACAAGACCTCCTGCATTCAATGGTGAGAATTATCATTATTGGAAGGATAGGATATGGCTCTTCATAAAATCCACACACATTGATCTTTGGGATATCATCGAGAATGGACCATACATACCAATAGATGATGAAGGAAATACCATTCCTCGTACCAGATGGTTAGCTGATCACAAAGCTAGATTTCAATTAAACTCAAAGGCCAAGTTCTTTCTGAGTTGTGCTTTAAGCAAAAGTGAATATGAAAAAGTTCATGAATGCGAAACTGCGAAGGAGATGTGGGACACTTTATCCATCGCACATGAAGGCACAAACCAGGTGAAAGAGTCCAAGATCAGTATTCTTGTACATTAGTATGAGTTATTTAAGAAAAAGAAGATGAGTCTATTGATCAGATGTTTGGACGATTTCGAACTATCGTTAATGGACTTAAAGCTCTTGAAAGAATCTACAATAATCAAGATCATGCCAGGAAGATTCTTAGAAGATTGCCTAAACGATGGAGACCCAAAGTCATTGCAATACAAGAAGCCAAGAACTTGAGCAAATTAAAGTTAGACGAATTGCTTGGTTCTTTGAAGATGTGAAGTAGAGCTTGATGCAGAAGATAAACCTAGAAGAGACAAATCTATAGCATTAAGGCTGTTCAGAAAAATCACAAGACTCAAAGAAATAGAAGTTCATCGTCAAAAGCATGAAAGATCGAAGAAGTCAAGAATGATGATACCAGTGAATCTGGTCAAGATTCAAGTGAAGATGATGATGAATTATCTTTCATTTCAAGAAAGACCATAAGAATGTGGAAAAAGAAAGCAAAAGGAAATAAAGATTTTTCTTTTAAGAAAAATAGCAAAGACGAAGTCAAGAACGAGAAGACCTCTATCATTTTCTACGAGTGCAACAAACCAGGACATTATAAGATTAATTTAGAAGATTTACAAAGTCAAAATATTTCTTGTTTTATATCAACAGATGAAGAAAAACTGGTTTGGTATAAAAAGCTAGGTCATGTTAGTTTTAAACATATTTTCAAGTTGATCAAACATGATTTGGTAAGAGGTTTATCAAAAATAAGTTTTAACAAGGATTTCTTTTGTGAGAGTTGTCATAAAGGAAAACAGGTTAAAACATCTTTTTCTTATAAAATTATTGTAATTTCGTCTAGACCTCTAGAGTTGTTACATATAAATTTATTTGGTCCAACTAGGACATTAAGTCTTGGAAGAAAGAAGTATGGTCTTGTAATTGTTGGTGACTTCACTAGATTTTGTTGGATATTATTTTTGTCACATAAGGAGGAATCTTTTAATTGTTTAAAAGTTCTTTCCAAAACGTTACAAAATGAAAAAGGAACTTCTGTTGCTGGAATTAGAAGTGATCATGGTGGTGAATTTGAAAATGAAAAATTCTGAATATTTTATGAAGAGAATGGAATTTTCCAAAATTTCTCTACTCCTAAAACTCCACAACAGAATGAAGTTGTAGAAAGAAAGAATAGGACGATTCAGGAAATGGCAAGAACTATGCTCTATGAAATGAATCTTCCTAAGTATTTCTGGGCAGAAGTTGTAAATACAGCTTGTTATATTCAAAATAAAATACTTTTGCCACCATGGTTGAATACAACTCCATATGAGTTATAGAAAGGAAGGAAGCCTAATATCTCTTACTTCCATCCATTTGGTTGCAAGTGTACTATATTGAATACCAAAGAAGCTTTGGATAAATTTGACTCTAAGGTCTATTCAGGAATTTTTCTAGGATATTTATTATCTTCTAAAGCTTATAGGGTTTATAATATTGCTTTTAAAGCTGTAGAAGAATCTATTCATGTCAAATTTGATGATGTTTCTCAACCAGATAGAAGTAATGATACTGATGATGAACTCCTATCAGTACCCTTGGTTGATAATGTAGATGTGTCACCATTAGATGCTCTTCTAGATAAAGTAGAAGATATTTATGAAAACCTTAGTCTAAAAAAGGATTGGAGATATAAATCTTCTCACCCAGAAAATCTGATTATAGGAGAAACTTCAGTAGGCGTGAGAACTAGGTCTAAATTCAGAAGAGAAGCAAATGTAGCTTTTATTTTTGAAATAGAGCCTAAGAAAATTGATGAAACTCTTCAGGATGAAGCTTGGATTTTATCCATACAAGAGGAGCTGAACCAATTTACAAGGAATAAAGTTTGGTCTTTAGTTCCCAGGCACTCCAAAAAGTCTATCGTAGGAACCAGATGGGTTTTAAAAAATAAACTATACGAGCCAGGTAAAGTAAGTCATAACAAAGCTAGATTAGTAGCTCAAGGCTATAATCAATAAGAAGGAATAGACTATAATGAAACTTATGCTCCTGTAACTAGATTAGAAGCTACTAGGATTTTACTTGCATATGTTGTTTGTCATGATATAAAACTGTTTCAAATGGATATGAAAAGTGCCTTTTTGAATAGTTTTATAGATGAAGAGGTTTATGTAAAGCAACCTCCTGATTTTGAAGATTCTAAGAAACCAGATTATGTCTATAGACTTCATAAAGCTTTGTATGGTTTGAAACAAGCCCTTTGAGCTTGGTATGATCGTCTAAGTTCCTTTTTGATTGAAAATGGTTTTAGTAGAGGGCATGTAGATAAGACTTTATTTAGAAAATGTATTAAGAATGATTTAATCAAAGTACAAATATATGTTCATGATATTATCTTTGATGCAACATCTAAAAAGCTATGTTCCAGTTTTGAAAATCTGATGGAAAGTGAATTTGAAATGAGCATGATGGGTGAATTAAAATTCTTTCTTGGTTTACAAATTAAGCAAACCGAAGAAAAGATTTTTATTCATTAACAGAAATATATCAAAGTAATGTTGGTTAAACATCGAATGGAAAAATTGAAACCTATGTCAACTCCTATGCATCCTTCAAACCTTTTATCTAAGGATGAAGTAGGTAAGAAGGTTGATCAAACCCTTTTTAGAGGTATTATTGGTTATTTACTTTACCTTACAGCAAGCAAACCTGATATTATGTTTAGTGTCTATTTGTGTGTTACATTTCAAGCAGATCTTAGAGAATCTTACTATATTGCTGCTAAAAGAATTATGAGATATCTATCGGGTTCTACTGATCTTTGCTTAATGTATGAGAAAGGTAAATATTTCAG
Source organism: Erythroxylum cataractarum (assembly GCA_024703695.1). Classification (NCBI taxonomy): domain Eukaryota; kingdom Viridiplantae; phylum Streptophyta; class Magnoliopsida; order Malpighiales; family Erythroxylaceae; genus Erythroxylum; species Erythroxylum cataractarum. The sequence goes on along the minus strand of JANJEY010000001.1, from coordinate 34,071,914 downwards.
GCTAATTGGCTATTGTGATGCTGATTGCGCTAGAGACAGGATTGATAGGAAGAGTACAAGTGGAGGTTGTCACTTTCTTGGCCATAATATAGTTTCTTGGTTAAGTAAGAGGCAAAGTTCAATTGCTCTATCTACTGCAGAAGCTAAATATATGTCAGCTGCAAGCTGTTGCTCACAGACATTATGAATCATGTATCAGTTAGAAGATTATTCAATACAAGAAGAACAAATTTCAATTTTCTGTGACAACACAAGTGCTATCAACCTATTGAAGAATCCAATACAACACTCAAGGGTAAAGCATATTGAAGTTAGGCATCATTTCCTACGAGACTATGTACAGAGGGGAATTGTTAGTCTAAAGTTTGTTGAGACAAATCATCAATGGGCATATATCTTCACTAAGCCTTTGAATGAAGAAAGATTCAAAGAAATCAGACGAAACTTGAATATGGTAGTGTTGAGTGACCAATCGTCTGACACGTCATGACCCAGATGATTTTTTTAGAAGGAAGATAAAAAGTCAAAAGTTTTCAAGAGCACAGTAACTGTAAGTCACAAACAGTAATTTTTTTAAGAGAATGTATTAGAGGGAAATCCTCTCAAAAGGTTCAGAACATCACCTACTCTAGAATATTCTTGAAATACTCTGAAATCGACTTTTACAGAGCTCTCAACAAAACGATTCATTACTTTGTTCTTGATATCAAGTTCTTTCTGTTTACATTCTCATCTTCAGATACTAACTATTGGAACCCAAACTTTTCTTGGAATTTAGAACTATTATATGTGAAATGATGGAAGTTAAAAGTTGGAAGTTATAAGTTGAAACATTTTCATTGAGTATGATTCAATGTTTTAGCCATAACTTCTTCTCTAGTTATCTAAATGAGATGATTTTTAATTTGGATTAAACTAGATAAATAGGACTACATCTTATCTGATGAAATTGAATTCTAATTTGGTCTCTAAGAATTTCAATTTTTGTATGGAAGTTGAGCATGGAATATTGTTTTAGTATAAGAAAAGTTCATAAATGTTTTGGGATATAAATTTTGGATTTTTGAACCAAATTGAATGATTTTGGTGTCATTAGAAAATTGAGACAATGAGGAACATTTTTCTAGAAGGAAGTGTTATCAAATTCCTTCAATTACATGATCAAAAAAAAGGGTCTTGATTTTTGGAAGAAGTTAGGCAATGACTTAAATGAATTTTGAGGTCTTAATAGAGTATTTTATAGAGTTAATTAGCATGTTAATGTGAGTAAGGTTTTATGACATGGGTTAATTGAATTATAATGTTAAGGTGGTAAGGTTGCATGAGGGGCAAAATTGGCAAGTCACTTAAGCATTTAAGTTACAAGGCATATAAGTAA
>JANJEY010000001.1:33387113-33400599 GCA_024703695.1 Erythroxylum cataractarum | reverse complement strand
AGATAGCAAAATCTCTTCTCAGGGTCTTCATAGAAGTTGTAGAACTCAAAGTCTTCTTCAAAAGCATGCTTAAATGAGCTCAGTCAGAGTTCTACATAAAAATTCATGCCTCTTTCCCCAACATATATCCAATTGCATCCTTAGTTTCCAAATTCCTAATTCTTTACTTACTACATTCAACATCATATGTTTAGTCTATCATTTCTAATTTAATTACTCATCATTTCCCCATTATTCTAACTCCTTTTCAACTCAATATCATCCATATATATACATTCATCATTAACTTTCTGCACATATTCATCTTCATTTCCACCTTTATTTCACTTCTATAACCTTAATTCATCTCATTTCAAAAAAATTACTCAACATCTTGGTTAACATAACTTTAACTTTCATTATACCCTTAATTCACAACTCATAACTTCTACATAACAACTCATCACTCATGGTTTTCATACTCTCAAAACAGAACACAAACACATGTATTCATCCATCAATTCACTACACCCATTACTCAACTTCAAGTCAAAATTTAAAAGTCTTAAATATAGAATTTGAATTTGATGCCTTCATGAAAAATGTAGCCATATGTCTCTATCTATATAGATGCATCTCTAGTGGAAATGTTACAAATAAGATATTCCAGCACATTTTAACACCATTATCACTTTGTTTCTAACTTTCATCCTAGTTCTTCTCTTTTCAAGACACTACACTTGCCTTTTCTTTAACTTCAATACTCAATCTAATCCATTTCTAAATTAACCAATGATCCACGTTTTTATACATCAAAAAAAGAACATAAAAATATCCATTCACAACTGAATTTTTCTGCACTTCTTTCTACCTCATTTTTGGATTCATTCTAACTCTAAATCATCTCAATACCAAATCATACATTATTGTTCATAAACATTAAAAAAAACAAGGTATAAACACATTAATTTCTTCATGATCATTTTATCACCAACTATCATAATACATGCTTCATTCAACAAATCAAGAAGAGTGATGCTTATACTTACTTATTTAGCTTCAATGTCTTCAAATCACACTTAACCCTCGCTTCCCTAAAATACACGATTATCATCATCATTCAAGGTAGAAGGGATAGGTCTTGTAGTAACAAGATAGAGAGGACAATAAATTTTGAAGAAACAAAGTGAAAGAGTTGGACAAAAATTAACATGATGAGGGTGTTAAGAGTTTCGTAGATGGAGAGAAGAATGAGAAGATGAGAGCAAATGAACAAAATGAAGAAAAGAAGCAAGTGTCGTAAATGAAAAATGAAAGACCACAATATGGTCTTTAATTTAGGTAAAAGAATAGTAAGTGATGAGTGGTAGTGACACTTGTCAATTTTTTTTGGTAATTAACACTTGTCAATTTCCTATGATCCCATTTTGTTTTTTAATAAGCTAGTCCATTTATCTCCAATTTTCAACCCAATTTTTAATGACACTTTTTATTAAATCCCAATGTCATTTATAAAAATTTCCACTATCATTTGACTCTTATTTCTACGGTCACTTATTAATTATTCTGCCACTTGGTATTTTTTTTAGTCCAAAAATACCCTTAAATTTCAGAAAATTCTCTTATTTCACCAAAATTTCTAATTCACTACTTATACACTCTAACTCAACTTTTAAGAGATATAATCCACAATTCACATTATAATCACATTAAAATAGACATTTATACCTTAAAAATGTCAAATGAGTGCATGAACAATTCATTGTAATGTGTGCAATAATCAAATTCACATGTGTGTATGCTAACATTATGCATGAGCAGAAAATGCATTTTTCTAATCTCTCATTGCTATTTTCAATTACATAAATTTAGGGTTTTAACCCTTAGTATGAAAATGGGATGTTACAAGTATAATGTGATGTTGATATCTCTCGAAGATTTTGATTTGATTTTAGGCATCGACTTTCTCAAGTTGGGAAAGGCGGTGTTATATCTACATATTAGAGGTATAATGTTTATGAATGATCAAAATTCATGTTACATCAATTATTGTAGGTCTAGTGATGGAACTGCGGACAAAACAACAATTGTAGCTTATGTTTCTGCCATGAACATTAGAAAAGGCCTTAAGAAAGGCATGGAGACTTACCTTGTGGACATTTGGGAAATTATGGACAACCATATGGTAGAAGTCCTAGAGGCAATGGAAAATTATTTAAGGAATTCAATGATATGATGCTTAAAGAGTTACCGAAAACTCTCCCTCCTCTTCATGAAGTTAATCATAAGATCGAGTTGGTGATAAGTGCAATTCCTTCTGTCTGTGCCCCTTATATGATGTCACCATTAGGGTTGGTGGAACTATAGAAGCAGTTTCGTGAATTCTTGGAAGCACGATACATCCAACCATCAAAAACTCTTTATAGAGCTCTAGATTTGTTCCAAAAGAAGTAAGATGGAGCTTTACAAATGTATTTAGATTATTGAACTTTTAAAAAGTTGATTATTAAAAATAAATATCCTATTCCTTTGGTTCAAGATTTGATGGAAAGATTAGCAAGAATTGTGGTGTTCAAAAAGTTAGACTTGTGAAGTGGATATTGATAAGTACAGATTGACTGAGGGTAATAAGCAGAAGACGACATGTATAATTCGGTACGACTTGTATGAATTTTTGGTCATATCATTTGGTTTGACTAATGTTGTTGGGACCCATTTCCGGAACCCAACCTCGGAATCATAAAAAAGTGAGAGAAAATGAAAGAAATCAAAAGCCAAAAGTGGGCCAACTTCGGATCAAAAACTAAAGGAATCGAAAGCGCTTGTGGAAACCAAAGAAATCGAAAGCTTAAGGAACCAAAGAAATCGAAAGGCTCATAATCAAAGAAAACAAAACGCTTAAAGAAAAAACTCTTAACTCCGACATCCGAAAACGCATACTTTACAAAAAAACAAACGTTCAACATTGGAAAACTATAAAGACACTTGGTTTAAACCAATTCAAATCGATATAATTTTTTTCCTTTTTTTTTCAAACAAAGTAACTTCAATATCCAATTGAAGTCATTCACACTTAAAGCTCATTTCATTTTCTTCTTCATATTCATTCATATCTCATCATTTAGACAAAAATCTTATTTTTCTTTTACCATAAAGCACCTTACACACATATCGATATACTCACAATTCATACTCACAATTCATACAAAATAAACACTTCAATATTTCAGATCAATCATCACAATTCATCGGACCTCCTGTCTGAAATCCCAACCCACTCAATCACATTCATATCATCTCATCCATAAACAAATTCACATTCCATATCCATACACAATTCCATAACTCATTACCATCATGAAATAAATGCTTACAAAATATTAATGGCATTTCTAAGCCATAATACAACATCGATATCTAAATCCAAATACAAAAGATACAAAAATCCCCATAATACTCAACATATGCCTAAGCTCTTATTTTTACAAAAATCTAACTTAAAAAACACAATCATATACATAATGAACGGACGTCTTGACTTTCTTTCATCCGATCTCCTTCTTGATACCTGGAGATGGGGATGAAAGGGGGTGAGATTTACAGCTCGTGGATAATATGTTTATAACCGAAAAATAAGCCAAAAAAATCATTTTCCAAAACTTATTGCCAGTTTATAGAAATTTCATAGTAGAAATTCATCAAATATTTATTTTTCAAAATTTCTCAATTTGTCAAAGAGATTCATGAACAATTTTTAAAGCATGGATGCATCACACTTAGAAATAAAACAAGAGCACATATACACATCATAATGGTTTGGTTCGGTCCAGAAATAAAACGTACTACACATTTCCGCATAGCAGTCCTATGTAGTCGTAAACAAAACGTACTACACTTTCCCGCATAGCAATCCAGTGTAGTCGTAAACTTATGGGAGTTCTTAAAGGAACTTCATGCCACTAGCGGACAGGCGGGCGAATCCTTTTTGACAAGTGCACTTGACATCTTATGGGACCTAACCAAACCCACATAACATAACTTCACACTTGAAATCAGATTGCCCGAAGGCACATTTCCAAAACTGAGTTTTCATACGCTTGTCATATCGAACACATTTCATTCACAATTCAACCAAATTCAAATTCACATAACAATCAAATTCACATAACAATTATTCAATCATTCAAAACCAAAGAATGTAACACTTTAGCAACATTATCAAATTATTCAAATCATTCGTAAACAAAAGTTTGAAAACATTTTGCTTTCATGATTTTTCGAAAACACATAAATAGCTTATAATTTAAATTATAAAGATGGTACCCACCTCATTTCCATGCTTAATTTCTTGTCCAAAGCTTCTTTTCTAATTTCCTTCATCCCTTCATCACTTGCAAAAATTCCTAACCAATAGGAATTCAAATTGAACATCACATAAGGCAATATCACCAAAATTAATATTAGAAAACTCAAACCTATAATATTTTCAAGCTATCGAAACCAAAATCTCTCTAAAAATTCAAAGATAAAAATATTCTCTTACCTTAATCTTCTCCAAATTCGAAATTTCTTGGATCATATTGGAGCTCTCATCTCCACCTTTTTCTTTCTTGAATTAACTTAAAATCTAACAAAAATCGTGACCTAGCTTCTTCTTCCTTCTTTCTCTTTTTCTCCATCCGAAAACTCTCCTCCCTTTTCTCTCTTAACTTTTGTTCTTTCTTTCCTTCAATTTTCGTGCTTCTCTTCTTCTTATACGATAGTCCACTCTTCTTATTTACAAAAGTGTCGTTAATGAGTGAGAAATGACCCTTATGCCCTTACATATAAGCCTTATAACTTAAAGCCTTAAGAAGTCTTCCAATTTTGCCCCTCAAGCATTTTCAACACTTTAATTTTATTTAATCCAATCAACCTATGCCATATGATCTTACTCAAATTAATATGCTAATTACTCACATTAACATGCTAATTAAGTCCTCAAAATCATAAAATAAATCAAAGTCTCAAAATATCATTAAATCATGATTAACTTAGGACATTTTCTAATCATCAAATTTGAAGGAATTTGCTAAAACATTCTTCTAGAGAAATGTTCCTCATTGCCTCAATTTCATAATGCCACCAAAATCATTTAATTTGGTTCACTACTCCAAAAGTTATACTCCAAATATTTTCGGACTATTCTTATGCTAAAATATTTTCCTGTGATTTACTTCCATCCAAAAATTGATATTCTTAGAGACTAAATTGAAACTCAATTTCTACAGACAATTTGTAGCCTTATCTATCTAGTTTAATCCAAATTAAAAATCACCTCATTTGGATGACTAGAGCAAAAGTTATAGCCAAAACACTTTCATCTCTTACTAATCCAAGATTGAACACTAAACCCAACTTCAATTCAGAAATTGAAAATCTTAGAGACTGAATTGAAATTTGATTCCTTCAGATAACTTGAAGATCCATGTCTCTAGTTTATTTTGAAGCAAGAATCAACTCAATTGAATCTTTATAGATCGAGATATCACCAAAATACTGAAACATATTCAGAAAAATATCCAACTCATACTCTTTTAACTAATCCCCTCACTTTGATTCAATCAATCTCTTTCAATTAAATCTCAAAAATCCATAATTTTTCATGGAGAGGTAAAGGGAAGTCTTAGGAATCTAACGCTTTGAAAATTAAGCCAATCGGATGTCGGACAAAAAAGTTATAAGCAAAAGAATGGAAGAGGGTCGGGTCGGGTCGGACCGGTCGGCCTGGCCGGGTCGGGCCTGGTCGCCATTGCGACCTTCGTGATCGCGAACTGCGACTTTTTTATTTTTTTCCTCAAAAACCCCTAACTTCTAAAATACATAACTTTTGACTCAAGAGTCTAAAATTTACAAACTTAGTATCAAAAGAAAGCTGAAAAGAAGCTCTACAACTTTTATGAAGAACTTAAAAATCAATTTCATCTCTAAAGGTGTCAAAATCTCACTCGAAGTTTCTATCCAATTTATATCACCCTAAACAATATCACAACTTCTAAAGTTTCTATCTTTCAACTCCAAGGTCCAAAAATGTCATACGTTATATCAATGGAAAGATCAAAATGCAACCTACAACCTATAACTCTCATGAAGGACAAAAAAATCAATTTGACCTCGAAGGGAGTCAAAAATCACTTCAAAATTTTTGCCCACTAATGATCATCCCAAACAGTACTAAAAATCATAACTTCCTATTCCATGCTCCAAAAATTCCATACTTTACATCAATGGAAAGATCAAAACACAATCTTCAACTTTCATGAAGCACTTAAAGGCAATTTCGATCTCTAACTAGATCAATTTTTCAATCAAAGGATCTGCCAGAAATTTGTCATCCTAATACAACATCCAAACTTCCAAATTTCATATCTTCCAATTTCCACAATAAAAAATAACATATTATAAATCATTGTAAAGCTATGCAATTTCTCTATAACTTTCATGAAGACCACTTACTTCAATTCAAACCACATCAATACAAAATTGGCCTCAAAGCACAGTACACACAAACTTACCCTATGAGCATTTTCCAAACACAAAGCAAAATACACTTACATTCGCATGATCATAACTTTCAATGCCGATATAAAAAAATATCATACTTTATGGTGATAGAAATCTCTCAATAGAAGCTACAAGTTTTATGAAGATCATTTTATCAAAATTTACCTAGATCAAGCCAGAAAAATTCACAAAAATTTCAGATCAAAAACTCACTTTTTGTTACTATTCATCCTCAAAATTTGAGACTTGCAATTTCCTAAAATTTAACACTTTCACTATTCATTTCCTGCTTTTCAATTCCATTTAAAACAAATCATTCACTATCAATTCCATTTAAACTTAAAACACCATTTTAGGTTATAATTAATCATAAACATCAATGACAAAAGCATACACACATTTCGCCTATCTTAATCTCATATAACAATTCACATTCTTGAATTTTCTTTTTATCTGCACATGAAAAATGCACTACAAATTCTCCATTTTATGTCAATTTATACTTCAAAATTTCAAGAAAAGTTCGGGGTTTAACAAGAAATATACCCAGGAATTTATAATTGAACATGCATGATACATTAATAAATGTGCTTATTTAGTTAAATGAGCAGTGTAGTAATTTGAAAATATATTTGATTACATATAGAAAGGCACGTTGAGCGATCGCTTTCAGATATTGTCAGGACTTCAAGGCAATAAGCAAAAGGGAGCAATTGTGAGTAATTTATGATGATCTCACTTTGATTTGTTTTTCTTGATACTGATTTGAATTGATACGTGTACTGAATTTTGGACAGGAATTGTCCGAGGTATTTGATTTATAAATAAAACAGTTAAGTCCTAGTTGTGGGTAAATAGGCATGCTTAGAAGGGTCTGCAGATGCTCTTGTGACACTTCGGTGTCTTCTGTTACTAAAACTTTAGTTTCATTTGTTATTGAAGTGTCTCCTGTTATTGAGACATAAGTCTCTCATATTTTGTGATACCAATCATGATATCTCCTATATGAGTCTCGTTACCCACTTCTGTTAACAGATTAGTAGTCTAATTTGCTTTGTATTTTGATACATGTTAAGTTTTGATATGAATCACATTATGTTATGATCTAAAAGGTTTATACCCTATTTTGGTAATCTATTCTGGCTTCTATATGATTTGTTCTGATACTTAATTGATTGACACTAGCATGAGAAATGTTCTCAAATGATAGTTCATATTATGTTCTGAAATTCATTATGATTGTTGTTTAAGATAAATATTTGATGATTGCTTATGCTATAACTCAACCTAGTATTAATAGTTGTTAGTTATACATAGTTTAGTTATTACTCACTAAGCTATATGTTTAACACGGTGGATTTTTCCCTGTAGGTTCAGAGAGAAGGATATAAAGACTGGGACAAGTCAACCACAATGGCCAAAGAAGATTGAATTTTGTTTTGACAAAATGTATATTTGAGTTTATTTTTGGCTTATATCTAATAAATGAGACTGTTTGAATTTGTTTGAAAGTTTGTAATAACTATAATACATGATGGATTAAGATTTAAGGTATATTTGTAATAAATTCAATATGTATAATGTATTTTGTTTGTAACTAAACTTGGAATGAAATATAGTGTATGTTTGTCTGAATTGCTTTCAAAAAATATTTAGTAGAGAGGCTGTTTCCGATAGTATGCAGCCTTATCTCTAAATAGTAGAGAGGTTGTTTCCGATAGACCCATATGCAAATGCGACAATATAAGAATGATGCAAGTTACAGAGAAAACTAAAAACTAGCACGGAAAATTTCTAGGGACCTAAAATTACAATAAAAACATAAAATAAATGAAAATATAAGTAATGGGGAATACCTAATGGAGTCCAGATCTGCGAGTACCTGATAGGCTACAAAGTCCATCCCTTTTTGTCTCTAAATAAGTAAGGAGACCTTCCTCAGAGACCCTAACGGAATGACATCCTACTGTCCCCCCACACTTGTCCTGTAAAGCTAAGTATAATGCCTGTAAGCCTTGACCAATACTTACCTTAATAAAGGAGAGAGAGAATGTTAGGTATAACTTCCTACGTGCTAATCTGCGCATCGTGAAATATCATCTCCAAATATCTGTTGTACTGTTTTGGATAACTTTAACGGTTAATCCTTTACCCTTATCTGATCACGCCAAACTTTTCTATTTCTAGCTACTACCTCATTAAGGGCCAATTCTGACATATCCTCCTTGATCACTTCCTAAGGCTGCCCTCTTCTCCTCTTATATTCTCTAAGTGTTATTCCCTCACAGCTTCATACTGGAGCATCAGAGGGCCTCCTACACACATATCCATACCACCTAAGCCTAGTCTATTTCAACTTGTTGGCAAAGCTAGCTACCTGTAGTCTATTTCTCACCACCCGGTTCTGAACGTTATCTCTCCTAATAATGTCACACATCCACCGAAGCATACACATTTCTGCTACTAACAACTACCTTATATGCCTACGTTTGGCAAGCTATCACTCTGCCCCATATAACATGATTGGACGGATCATCGTTTTATAAAAGTTCCCATTGAGTTTTAAAGGAATCTTTTTGTCTCGTAAAACCCCTTATGCATTTCTCCATTTGGCTTATCCTAATCTAATATGATGTACTATATTGGCATCGATATTACCATCACTCTGAATAACAGACCAGAGATATTTAAAACTCGTACTTTGTGGTATGACGTTGGTATCAATTGCTACCACCACCTTATGTACCATCTAGTTTTTCGAAAAGTTGCATTCTAAATACTCTATCTTAGACATGCTCATTTTAAAACTTTTCGATTCTAACGTATCTCTCCAACATTCTAACTTGGAATTGACCCCTTCCTTGGTCTTATCCACTAAGGACCCTTTCCAGCATTCGTTTCGCCCTACGACCCTTCCACTCCCCATCCCTCTCAACAGCTTTATAATTTCACCCTTTGTGATCCTTACCCAAGCGCCCTGTTAAGAACATGCCCCATCACGAAAAGTTTGTCTAACACTACGTTGCCCACTATCTCTTCGTTATACAGGCCATAAAAGTATCTCTGTCATCTCCTATTGATGGCTTAGGCCTATATGAGTACTTATCCTACTTCATCACTTATATTACAAACTTGGTTGAAATCATTCGTCCCACGTGCCCTATCTTGTGCTAGCTTGAAAATCTTTTGTACTCCCCTTAACGTATCCAAGTCCCTGTATATAGTCTCATATGTTTCTCCTCTAGCCACTACGATAGTTTTCTTTGCCTTCCATTTTGCCAGTCTGTACCTTACTCTGTTAATTTCCCTCTCCACCCTTGTTGAACTAGCTAAAAGATCTTTAAAAGCTTTCTTTTTTGCCTTAATCGTCCCTTGGACATTGACCGACCACCACCAAGCTTCCATCCACCCTCCTCCCTTCCCTTTGGGTACCCCTAGGTGTTTTGTGGTAGTTGCACGTACTACGAAGGCTACACCCTCCCACATCAGATTTGCATCTCCACTCGCAGATTATGTTGCATTAGATCAAACTTGTGTTCTAAATTGTTCCACCTTGTCCCCTTTTAGCCTCCACTACTTAATTCTGAAACATTGCATGGTAAAAAACTGTGACTTCCATCCTTTAATCCCTAAATCCAAAACTAGCAATTTATGTTGAGTCGATATGTATGTAGCCAGCAGTACTTTACAATCTTTGCACCATAATCTGACACCTTTCCTGACAAGGAGATAATCTATTTGCATCTTGGACGTGCTACTCTGAAAAGTTACCAAGTGTGCTTCATTTTTCTTAAATAGGGAATTAGTTATGACTAACTCATATGCTACGACTATATCCAATAAAGCAATCCCATTATCATTTCTAATGTCGTATCCGAAGCCCCTATGGGCTCCTGTATATCTGTCAATACCAGCCCCTGTATGCCCATTAAAATCACCTCCAAGGATGATATGCTCCGTATCAGATAATTGTAGCAGCACCTCATCCAGCGCCTCCCAGAATCGACGTTTTTGTTTTACGTCTGAACCCGCTTGAGGTGTATACGCACAAATGACGTTGAGAACCACATTGCTAAAAAAAAATTTAGCCACTATAATCCTATCATTTACCCTTGTAATCCCCACCACTCTGTTTATAAGTTCCTTGACCATCAGGATATCTACCCCATTCTATTTCTGCTTACTTCCCGAATACTATAGTTTGAAACCTCCTATCTCCTTTGCTTTAACACCTGACCACTTTGTCTCCTGAATGGATGCTATTTGTATCCTATACTTGTTTAAAATGTCTACTAATTCTAAGGACTGCCATTAGGGTCCCAATGTTCTAAGAACCGATTCTCATTTTGTCCTCTCCGTTTTTATCTTGGCATGTTGCACGCATCGACCCTCTTGCACTGGTTCCAACTGTTCAAATTAAAGACATCCCTCCTACCTCGTGTCTACACTCGTCCCTTAGGTCTAAGCCTAAAAAGTCCTTACAAACCTAGTACTAATATTATCAATAACAATAAAGAGAATTAAAGATAAAAATAAAAATAAAAATAACAAAATAATAATAATAATAATAATAAATAAATAAATAAATAAATAAATTAAAATAAATTAAAATAAAACTAATAATATTAGTAATAATAACAATACCCACTAAGTAGTAAATATTGTTCCAACCGAAGAGGTTTAATACATACACATTATCGTAACAGTAGAAGTGTTCGTAATGAAAAAACTGAAGTGGAAAGATGTTGTATGCAACACTTACAATAATAAAAGCACCAGATAGAAATAATAACAAAAATATTAAAATCTCAAGATATAAATAAAATAAATGCAAATAATACTAATAATTAAAGGTGCTAATCATACGAATAATAAATCTAATACATATAACGAGAAGACAATAAAATCAAATAGTACTACAATAAAACAGAGGACAACAAAAAATTAATGAGCTAATCGAAGGGGACCTCAATCCTATAAAAACACCCACGTTCTCATCCAAGTAACCGTGTTGTCGAAGGAGTCTTAGGAGATTTTACAGAATTCTCAGAAACATGTACAACCCAACACAAATATAACCTTGACTACCAACGAAGGACTCGTAATGGCAAAGGTAAGTGTAACTAACAATAAAAAATAGGAAAAGATTGATGCACAGTCTTCAGTCGTAAAAAACACGGAATAAGGCATGCGGTGTAGTTTAAGGTACTGGGAATTGCCAAAAATCGCTAGTTCCCAGAGAGCGGATCACCTGTCTAATGCTATTCTGTCCACTCCTGTCTAATTCAAAAAACGTCGTCATTTTATTTAAGACCATTTCTCACTTTGTTTCTTATTTTCTTTTGTTTCCTCTGCACGACCAACGTAATTAAATTTGCTATTTTTCTATAATTTACAAATTAATTAAACAATTTTAATTAATTAATCAAATTTTAAAATTTAAATTTTTATCTTAAAATTTTTATTTAAAAAAATTAAAATAATTAAAAAATCAAAAATCAAAATAATGAAGGGTAATTTTGTTTATAAATTTGCTTATAAATTATAGAAAAATTTTATTAAAACAAAATAAATGATAATTTTGTTTTTCAATTAAAAATTTTATCTTAAAATTTTTATTTAAAAATATTAAAATCAAAAAAATCAAAATATGTGTTACACGCCTGTTACACAAATGAAAAACAATATTATAAATGAAAAACAATATTATTAATCAATTTTTTCTGTAATTTATAAAATACCAATTGTAAACAAATGAAAAACAAAATTATAAAAAAATTAAAAAATCATTTATTTTTTTAATCAACTATAATATATAAATTACCATTTATAAACAAAATGGAAAACAAATTTATAAACAAAATGAAAAACAAAATTATCATTTATTTTGTTTTCTATAATTTATTCTGTAATTTATAAATGAGTTAAACAATTTTAATAAAGTAATCAATTTTTAAATTTTTATCTTAAAATTTTTATTTAAAAAATTAAAATTAAAATATCAAAATATTTTTCATTAATTTGTGTCACACCTGTGACACATATTTTGATTTTTTTTCTTTTCTAATTTTTTTAAATAAAACAAATAAAAATCAAATTATGTATCACAGGTATGACTTAAGATAAAAATTTAAAATTTATTAATTTATTAAATTTTTTAACTGATTTCTAAATTATAGAAAACAAAATAAATGGTTATCTTGTTTTTCATTTTGTTTATAAATGGTAATTTATAAATTATAAAGAATTGATTAAAACAAAATAAATGATAATTTTGTTTTTCATTTTGTTTATAAACAGTAATTTATAAATTATAGAAAAATTGATTAAAACAAAATAAATGGTAATTTTATTTTTCATTTGTGTCACGGGCGTGACACCTACATATATGAAGTCATAAAAGATATAAAGTCTGAAGGGGAGGGGGTTTTCTTAAGTTCAGATTCTCTATCCAAGATTAGCCTGGCAAACTCTGTCTAACGTTAAAACAACGTTGTCTTTGTTAAAAATTTAAGAGACGCGTCCGAACTGTGCAGTACAAAAAGAATTAAACAAACACACAAAAATTAAGACACTTTTAGAGTAAAGGCAAATAATTTAATATGTACATAAATGAAAAATAAATAATTAAATAATTTACTAAATACATTATATAAATAAATTATGTATCGTGGAATAGTTAACGTTGAAACAAAAATCCAGAAGTGCAAATTTTATCACAATTGTAGGCGACTTGCGCAGTCCGGACGCTTCTCTTAAATTTTTAACAAAAATGACGCCGTTTTAACGTTAGACAGAGTTTATCAAGCTAATCTTAGACAGATGATCCGGATTCAACAAAACGCCTCTTCTCTTCAAACTTTATATCTTTTATGACTCAGTATATCTAGGTTGATGCTCATGACACAAATGAAAAATAAAATTACCATTTATTTTGTTTTAATCAATTTTTCTCTATTTTATA
>JANJEY010000001.1:33348034-33358919 GCA_024703695.1 Erythroxylum cataractarum | reverse complement strand
TCCATAAGAATTTTAGACATCCTAGAGACTGAATCAGATTCCAAGTCCTTCATACCATTTGTAGCTCCATGTCTCTAGTTCACCACGAATTAGAAATCATCTCATTTCAACCTCTACTGATTCAGAAAATATCAAAATACTGAAATATGTTCAGTGAGATAACACCAGTTCATATGATTGAAGAACACACTCACTGTACCCGTCTCACTCTTTTCACTCAATCTCTCTCCATAAATTTCATATAGCTTCAATTATTGGTGTAGATGTAGAAAAAAAGTCTTAAGAATCCCATGGTTCAAGAATCAGGTCATTTGGACGTCTAGAGAAGAAGTTATGGCCAAAAGACTCCAACACATTTATGCCCTCACTTGAAATGTACATGTCTCAGTACAAATGCCATAACTTTTGCTACAGATGTTAGATTGACTTCATTCTTAGACCATTGGAAAGAAGACTTCTCGATCTATAACTTTCATGAGGACCTTAAAGGCCAATTCTATCTTTTAACTTCAGTATCATCTCACGTTTGCATCGTTCACTTTTCTTCCGTCTACTTTCTATCGTCTACTTTTCTTCCTTTCACTTTCTATCGTTCACTTTTCTTCCTTTCACTTTCTATCGTCTACTTTTCTTCCTTTCACTTTCTATCATCTAATTTTCTTCTTTTTACTTTCTATCATCTGCTTTTCTCCCTTTCAGTTTCTATCGTTCACTTTTCTTCCTTTCACTTTCTATCGTCTGCTTTTCTTCCATTCACTTTCTATCCTTTGCTTTTCTTCCTTTCACTTTCTATCATCTGCTTTTCTTCATTTCGCTTTCTATCGTCTGCTTTTCTTCATTTCGCTTTCTATCGTCTGCTTTTCTTCCTTTAACTTTCTATCGTCTGCTTTTCTTCCTTTCACTTTCTATCATTTGCTTTTCTATCATCTAATTTTTGCCCAAAACGTCTCCACTTATAAGGATCATAACGTTTGACTCCGATATCCAAAATTTTTATACTATATACCGTTAGAAAGATAAAAGAAAGATCTACAACTTTTCTGAAGAAATCAGAAAAAATTCTACCTATATAGGGGTCAAAAGTCCACCTCAATATGGCTGTCCGAAATTGTCATCCCAAACAGCATCTCGAACTTCAAATAATCATAACTTCCAGCTCCGATATCGAAAAATGTCATACTTTATAGCGTTAGAAAGCTGGAAAGATAAGCTAGAACTTTTTTGAAGACAACTTTGGCTAATTCCCTTTAGATCGATACAGTATTTCCATTGAATTTCTGCCCATCATCCCTACACCTAAGAAGGCTTGCTAAACATAATATCCCTCCATCATTCACTACCAAGAACCTTTTTGGTTATTTTTTAGCCTCATTTCCAGCAACTCATTCCATATACATTTCCAAGCTCTAACATGCCGTTCAAAAACAACAACAATTCGTAAACTCCATTTCAATCAACTTATTCCCTCTTCATATTCTGCATTTTACATTCTCTATTTTTCTTCTCAACTTCCATTTAAGCTCAATATCATCCATAAATCTTATAGTCCATGATTGATCATGAACATCAATAACAAAACACACACACGTATACCCACTCATCATCAACTTATTACATTCACTACCTTAATCTTATATATCATTTCAAATTCAAGAATTCTCCTTTTTCTCTACTCATCACTAATCACTAACAACTTCTCATTTAATAGTTCTAACTTTTAAGAAAAATTCGGGGTCTAACAGAAGCAATTCATGTCCGGAGATATCTGATCAGATTTTCAGTTTCAACAAAAGAGATCAAAGGGAGAAGAAATAGACTACTTTATAGAACCAACTTACCTAAGTACTCATCTTCCTCTTCTGTTTGTCACCGAAGAGTCAAGCCTATGAAGAGTCCCCTACAACCTCTGGAATTGAAGAAATTGCTTAGAGATTCAAAACCCTAATTTCAAAAAGATGACAGAGAGGGAGATTCTTACCTATTGAGTACAGCCAAGAACCTGAGCTCCCATCTTCCTCTTCCGAATGTCACCGAAGAGTCAAACCCACGAAGAGTCCCTATTCATCTCCAGAATTGCAAAAATTCTTAGAGATTTAAAAACCCTAAACTCAAAAAGTTGTTAGAGAGGGAGAAGCTTTCCTGTTGAGTACAACTGAATGGAAGAAGATCGAAGAATCCTATGGAGTCACCATAATCCTACGAAAAGTCCCTTGAAAAAGAAGCAAACTCTTAGAGAAAGCCCTAATTTCTAAATAAGGACAAAGAGAGAGTAAATTATCTGTTAAGAAGAATCAATTAGAAGTTGAATGAAGAACTGGTAGTTACCTGGAACACCGCAAACCCAACCTCAGGAGCATCACCTCATCGCCATCTCGAAGTGACACTCACCCATCCGATTCAAATAACATTTCTAAGACTCGAGAAAGTTAGGGTTCATTTTACCCTAAGAGTCTCAATTAGGTATTAAGGAAACAACGTCGTGTAATGTAGTCTCTGATGTTTAGTGGTAAGCAGCTTATACACACGTGTCTAAGACTTCTTTGTAATATATCAGTTTTAATGAAATTTTTAATTTCTAAAAAAAATCTTTTCCATTAATCATATTTTGTTGAAGATTTATCAGGTTCAGTTAATTTCCCATATATGAACCCTAGCTTGACTTTAGCTCTTAAAGCAATTTTCATTGCACGCGCTCAAGACAAATAATTATTTTTTTGTTAATTGTGATGTAACTAAAACCATTCCAAGATGATCAAAATTCTATAGAAACATAGCATCATGACTATTGTATATTGTTGAATCTTGAATCTGACTTCCATCTCTAACAATGGATTGATCTTCCACATGAGTTTCCATTCGTAAGTATGTTAATGATTAATGAAACAACATCGAACAAAAAAAAAATCAATAAGCCTATGTAAACAAAATCTTAATGATCTAATATTATGAACAAATATAGGCAAAGCTTCATTATCATCAAGCAAGCAAAGAATAACCAAAAATACAGAGAAAAAATGAACATGATCATCCATTCGATTACCTTGAGGAGTGACTTATATATATATATGAAAATAGTAGGTTCTAAATGGCCCAGCTCATCAATTTATTGTAACTAAAAAACTATTAGATCTAACAAACTATAACAAATTATTAGTGACTACTATAAATTAACATTTTGCTCAATTTTAAGGTGGATAAAAAATTGGCCATAAAAATTCAAAGTCACAATAAATATTTTCGAGCTATGACAGTTAGTTATTAGAATCAAATTTGTCCTTTTCTTTTAAACAAAATTCCCTTCCTATTTGGTAAGATTCTTTGGCCAATTTTTTTTTAATGTTTCATACTATATTATTTAAACCAAATATGTTAAGCAATCGTTTGTTCAAATATTATTTTTCTCTTTCAATTTTTTATAATTTAATAACCTCAAATTTATTTAGCACGTTAAAAGTTTAATAAACTTGCTTCTCATTGTAGATTAAAAAAGTTAAAATTGTCACTAAATTCTAATTAAAAGATTATATCAATCATTTTTAACGTCAATTTTAAAGATATATGTGAGTGTTGATAGTACAATCAAATTTTCATTTTTTATAAGAACCAAAAATTCTTCCAAAGTTCGGGATATTGGTAAAATGTCATTATTTATTATAAGAACAAAATAAGTATGTCTAGTACAGACAAGTAATTCAGTGTTTTCCGCCGCCTTAATCCAAACGTTTTCCACATGGCCCAAACCCTACAGCCCCAAATCACCGCCCACGTAGGGGTCGCCCTCCCACACACAGTGAAGACAAACGTAGCACAAACTGATGGTGGAAAACGTCATCGTTCTGCTCCCAGTACGGGAGCACTTTCGCATTCCCTGTCCCTCCCTTAAACCCCTTACCTTTTTTTCCCCATCTACCATCCTATTTTTTTTCTTTATGAGTGATTGTTTGATTACTTGTCTTCAAACAACGTGTCTTGTTAACTGTAAGTCTCTTCAAGTTGTCTGTTCATTTCTTTCTCAGTGGCTTCGTGTTGGTGAATTGTTTGGTTGGTGCGGTGGGATAGGAACAAACAACCGTAGAAAAACTGAAAGCTTTTCGACACATTGCAAAAGCTAAAATTTTGCTCGAAGTTTTGGGTACCCTTTTCGAGAAATTTCACCTTTTTACAGGTTTCTCGTGATTCCATCGTTTTTAATGCAGCTTTAAGCTACATGTTTTCTCCCTCTTCTTTGAGGGATACGCGTAAATATTTAATATGTATGCAATAAACCTTTATATCTGATTCTCTCATTTCATTTCATTTCTTTTAATTATGCTATGAATTGTTATGCAAGGCAATTTGTTTCATAGCTAAACTCTGTACTTACTACTACAATTTCCATTTCATTGTTGTTCTTATAAGTTTGAACTATGAGTGCCTGGAGCAAGATTTTAAATTGCGACTCGGAATCAACTTTTCTGGAGCTGAAATATTCTGCAAGTGTTTTTTCTTTTTGTATAATGAATCAAATTGGAAACTTTGCCGAGTCCTTTTGCCACTGAAAGGTTATATCAATTCGTGGAGATTTCATTTATTTAATTCCCGTTCATTTTGTTTCCAATTTACTTTTAGAATAAGGCTCTCTGATCGATGAAGTGACTTGTTTGTGACAGTTGATAGAACTTTTACTTGTTTCCATTTGTAAACCATCAATATTTCATTAAAATATTACCAGCGTCTGTTTTCGATTGTCTGTTTTGTTGGTGTATTTGATTCGTTTGAATCTTCTATTTTGACAGCATAATCGGGGTATTTAATACCAATTTGAATGGCCATCTCTTTGTAAAGAAGGAAATACGTGAAAATGGCTTCGAGAGCAATTTTGAGAAGAAAGAAGTTTATCTCTGATTACCTGAGTACCTCTGCTCGCATAGTCCAGAGCTTCCATTGTGTTGGGAATACATTTCAACATGTAGGGTACTACAGCTTTTCTGTTAACAAGTCCACTGAAGAGTCTAACTGTGTAAAGGAACCAAATGAGATTGTGGTGAGACAAGCAAAATTAGACAGGTTTTTGGGTTCAGGGAACTTTTGGCATGGATGTAACAGTTCACATGCACTTGGTCTTCAACATTTGAGATCAGGGCTCTTTCCTCCAATGAGGTTGATGTTACCTTCTGTTCGTACTGCCTCAACAGCTACAGCCAAACAACCACAAGTGAGCAGTGATGATGAGGAAAATGAAATGGTTGCTAAGAAGATAAAGGAAACATCTCCTGAAGAATGTGATCAAGCTGTTGAAGGCTTGACTTCTGCCAAAGCCAAAGTGAAAGCCAAAAGGTTGCAAGAAGAATCTCAAAATGTCGTTGAATTCACTTTACAAAGGACACGGACTGTGCTGCTAGGACTTGGTCCTTCAATAAAAGCTGTAGCATCTATGAGCAGGTTCAAAATACTTCCTTTATGTTCTCTTCAATTTATATACTTATCTGTTACTGATTTCTTAATGCTAATTCTCCAGGGAGGATTGGGCGGAAAAACTTGTTCACTGGAAACATGAATTTGTCTCAACACTGCAACATTACTGGCTAGGCTTCAAGCTTTTGTGGGTTGATGTGAGGATCAGTTCAAAATTGCTATTGAAACTTTCGAGTGGGAAGACTCTATCAAGAAGAGAGAGGCAACAGCTAACTCGAACTACTGCAGATATTTTTAGACTTGTACCTTTTACAGTTTTCATCATAGTTCCATTTATGGAGTTTCTTCTACCAGTGTTCTTGAAATTGTTTCCCAGCATGTTGCCATCAACCTTTCAAGATAAAATGAAAGAGAAGGTATATGCTATAGTTTCATTGTTGTTTCTACATTGTTTGCTGCTGCAGTGTGGCTTCAATGTCTTCACTCTTTTCTTTTTAGTTACCATTGATTCTTGCTGCCATTTTTCTCTTTAGTGAGTAGTTTAATGAAAAAGGCAGTTAACATACTAATAGTGTTCCTTGGCCAAATTTCCTTCTATGGCTGTGGATGTCTCTCCGATCGTGTTTAATATGAGCAGACATTAATTTGGTATATGTTATTAACTCCTAAAAAAGTCATGGCCTGAAATGGACATCCTGAAAGTTGGTTGCCATCCTTGAGTATTTTAGCAAACAAAAATGCACTTCATTTTCAAGCTCCTTTACTCACATGTGGTTATCCATTTATGGATAAGCTTGATTTACTCTCACTTATGAATAATGAAATGAGTGTGTGGTTAGGCAACATTTATCCTTATTAAAGTTTTTTTTTCTCATATTCCTGAGGTCTTATTTGGTTTTAGATTTGATTTTATATTTTGAAGTTCACTGAGGTTTTGACACTCTTAAAATGAGTATGAATTTAGAATTTATGATATAATCAAATGAAACTCAACTTGAGAAGCTCGAATTATATTTAGTTTATAACTTTACGCTTCACTAATTATCCTAACAAAGCATGAATGTGATAAATAAGCTCAACTTGTGAAGCTCAAATTATGTTTAGCTCACAACTTTATGCTTCACTAATTATCCTATCAAAGCATGAATGTGATAAATCTTGGTATACATTCATTTGCAATCCCACCCAAAAAGCAAAATTTGGGATTGTGCATAAACAGAACTTTTCTTCTTTTTTATCCATTTAAACCACATGTCTTCCTTTTCCCCGACTTGGCCAATATTTAGGAAGCTTTGAAGAGGAAGCTAAAAGCAAGGATAGAATACGCAAAGTTTCTTCAGGATACTGTCAAAGAAATGGCAAAGGAAGTTCAGAACTCTAGAAGTGGAGAAATTAAGAAGACTGCTGAAGATCTTGATGAATTCTTGAACAGAGTGAGAATTGCCTTTGGACAGTGGGCAGTTGGACTTATTTAGACTTATTTGTTTGTTGTTTATCTTTTCCTTTTCATATTGTTACATTAGCAAATACTTGTATATTGATAATGTAGATAAGAAGAGGTGGCACAGTTTCCAACGAGGAGATCTTGAGCTTTGCTAAGCTATTCAACGATGAACTCACTTTAGATAATATCAGCAGGTTGGGTTTGTGGCCAGTGTTTCCATATTTAAATCAGCATACCTGTTTTGCTCAGTATCTCAATGTATTCTCTCATGATTTAGTGACTTGTTCCCTTCTATTGCTCTATTTTGCTCCTTTCAGGCCTCGATTGGTAAGTATGTGTAAATATATGGGAATCAGTCCTTTTGGAACAGATGCATATCTGCGATTTATGCTCCGCAAAAGACTACAGAGGTGAAACTCATGTTTCCAATCTTTAATTAGCTAAAGTACCTGTTCTCATTTCTAAATTTTAAATTGTTTCAAGAGAAAAATATGTACTTTTTTTTACCGTAATCAATTAAACTATGGCATTTCCTTTTTAAATATAAACACTTTGGTGCTCAGAAGACAGCATTAAAATATTGGATTAATTTTTGAAAGACTTTAGTCTGCATGTCCGTTTTCATCTGTGTACAAAAGCAGCCAAATAGCAAACATATGTAAATAGATGAGTTTCTGCATTTGTTTGATTTTTCTAGCACTGTGCTGTTGCCTATTTTACTCATTTATTATTGACCATAAGCAATCGGAATTAGGTATCATTGGGTGAGTAATTGTTCTTCGTTTGAGATTAGACAGTAAAGAGATTATGTTTTCATTGTTCTTTTTCACCATTAATTATTTAGGATCAAGAATGATGATATGCTGATTCAAGCAGAGGGTGTGGGGTCTCTTTCAGAGGCTGAACTTCGTGAAGATTGCAGGGAACGTGGCATGCTTGGTTTGTTCTCAGTTGAGGAAATGCGGCAACAGGTTTTTTGGTTTAGTCTCTAACTTATATTTCAAGCTTATACAAAACATGCTTTTATGATTTGAAAGGCTGTCTAAGAATTGAGTAATTGCTCACTGTTACTTTAATTTAAGTAGCATAGACGAACAACCAGGTGAGTTTGTAAAACATGAGGATTCAATGACTAAATGATGCAATAATTGCACAGGCTACCAGAATGACTTCTCTCCTGCTCGACGTTCTTTGTGGCCTTAGATTAATGAATAATGATGCATGCAATGCATCAACTTCCCATCACTCGTCTAAATGATGCAATAATTGCACAGGCTACCAGAATGACTTCTCTCCTGCTCCAGATATCCTTTGTGACCTTAGATTAATGAATGATGATGCATGTTATGCATCTACTTCCCATCACTTGTCTCCAATTTTTTATCGTAAACAGTCATTCTTCTCTTTAAAAGACGTGATCTGAAATTGGAGTGGTAAAGCTAAGAAAAGCATTATGCCTGATAGACCAACTTATATTATCAATAGATATTGTATGGCTTTGGTGATCTTGGTGGAAAAGTTCTTTTATCTGACATTTGTACTCTGAAACCCTTGGTTACAGTTGACAAATTTTTAACTTCTTGATTTTTCACAGCTTCGTGATTGGTTGGATCTTTCTTTGAATCATTCCATGCCATCTTCCCTGTTGATCCTTTCAAGGTGATTGCAATGTTCCTTAATGGATTATGTTATTTATAGACTCTGTATTCTCACTTGAAGCTTCATTAGCAATATATGCTTTAGATTTAGATAAGAACCTTAGTAATGTGGTAAAAATGGTGTGCAGGGCCTTTACTGTTTCTGGAAAGTTGAAACCAGAGGAGGCTGTTCAGGCAACGCTGTCTTCTCTTCCTGATGAAGTTGTGGATACTGTTGGTGTTACAGCTTTGCCATCAGAAGATAGCGTTTCAGAAAGGAGAAGAAAACTGGAATATCTTGCTATGCAAGAAGAACTTATCAAGGTTTATCCTTGGGAATCTCGACTTTTCATTCTTTGCTGAATAAGAGATTATTCATCTCTTTTTTGAGTTCCAAAATTGTGCTGTCAGATCATCTCTTTGCAGTTGATGATTTGTTAAGAATTCAGATTTTCAGTTAAAATTTTAGTACTTGAATTTAATGGTTCCATCATCTTCCTAGCAGAACTAGAGTTTTTGATGTAGGGCGAATAGAAGAGATATCAACTAGTTATAGAAATAATGGGTTGCACAGAGATTAAAAATAATGGGTTGCTAGAATTTGAGTTTCAGGTCTGGAATGTCAGTTCCAAAGTTGCACAGAGCTGTGAATGTGATTTGCAGATGTGATCAAGCTTTTGTCTATTATTTTCATGCTTTACCTCAGGCTTTAGTTGGTTTCAATTGATACCATGTAGGAGGAGGAAGAAAAAGAGGAAGAAGAGCTTGCCAAAAAGAAAGAGTCTACTATTATTGAAGATGATGTGGCGTTGAAAGAGATGACCATTGCGACAGCAAGGGAAGCACAAGAACTAACCAGAGCAAAAATATTGGAGAAACAAGAGCAACTCTGTGAACTCAGTCGGGCTCTAGCTGTTTTAGCTTCAGCATCTGTAAGAATTAGGATAAAAAATGTTTTAATGATCATTCTGTCATTATATTAAATATTGATTTGTTGATCCGAGAGTGGGGAAGTTCTACTGATCCTTCATATCCTGAAATATTTTCTTCTATGTCTTGTGGCAGTCAGTCAGCAGAGAGCGAGAAGAGTTTCTGGGCCTTGTCAATAAAGAGGTATTGATCCATTGTTGAACTGATTTGAAAATTCATAATCTTGATTATTTACTTCAAAGGAATTGCCCCATTGCTTGCATGTCTGATTTTCATCGTTTGCTGATCGTAACTACTTATTAATATAGAAATTGTACATCAGATGAAAGTATTTCATATTGGTGTTAATATGTCAAGAAAAATAGTGATCTTTACCATTCTGTGTGTAGGCCTAACTATAAAGAATTTAGTCCTACTTCTTGGACTAATTTTTTCACTGAATGGGAAGGAAAATCCTCCCATACAAAACCATCTACATTGTGATTGAGAATGAAAGATTCCTACGTTCGAAATCATCTTGTGGGAGTATTGGTGATCCAAAACTGTGACTATATAGTCAATTGGCAAAAGATTGCTTTATTTATTCATTTTCTTTCCACCCAAGTTCACAAATGATTGCATAAAGTAGCTTGATGAAACCAGTGCTTTCATTTTGTTTCAGGAGCCAAACTTTCTTTTAAGGGCTTTCGAAAGCTCATCCTAGTATTGTCAAACAATTATAACACTAAACTAATACATTACCTCATTATGATTTGATATTTCAGATAGAACTTTATAATACTATGGTGGAGAAAGAGGGTACAGAGGATGGAAAGGAGGCAATCAAGGCATATATAGCTGCTCGAGAGGATACTGACCGTTCTTTTGAAGCAGATGAACGTGATGAGATTTCTTCAGCATTAATAGAGAAGGTAAAACACATATACTGCTATACTTTCAAGCCGCTATTTGCACATTTTATACATTTGGTACCTTCAACCTGATTTTCTTTATGTGCTTTAACTTCAGGTTGACACAATGCTTCAAACTCTAGAGAAAGAAATTGATGATGTCGATGCCAAAATTGGTGACCAGTGGCGACTACTTGACAGGTGAATCATTGTTTTTATTGTGCAATTTATTCTTTCTCTCTTTGAGATTTTTGCTGCATTGAAATGCTGTAAAAGTATATGCTCTGTCCTTGCAAACTCTCTTTGAGAACAGAGTCACAAGCATTATAAGCAGACCTAACTCATTTAAGAAAATGTTCAATATCTCAAGAACAATGAAAATACATAACAAAAACATAAGCATCTAATGTTAAAGTAATTGAATGCTGCATGCATCATATCTAACATTCCCTGGATACTTTCTGTACAGAAACTGACGCTCAAGCAACATATTCAAAACAAATGATATGATATTGATGCAGGAGCATTTAGTTTCTATTCCTAGTTAATATTGGATTTCTTACTATTCAGTACTTCTTATGTTATTTGGA
>JANJEY010000001.1:33323931-33341585 GCA_024703695.1 Erythroxylum cataractarum | reverse complement strand
CACTTTCAGAAATATCACATGCATTCTATTTCACCAATATAAGGCGTTTCACCTTTAACACAATTCACATTCGATCATTTGTATATGCGATGCACATATGACCCTTTCCATTTTCATTACGTTGTTGTGACCGTGCGCCTTAGCTTATTAACGGTGAGCCAGTGGCTTTGACATTTCGTTGGGCTTGTAGCCCTGATACAGTGAGCCTTAATGTGGTATCTGAGCACTGCGTGGGAGAGCCCTCAGGGTATGCACCACCTCAGGGGGCAAGCGATACCAAGGCATTATTGGCTGCTCTGGTCACAACTGCCTTTATCTGATCATGCCTTTATGCATGAATGCACGTGTCTCAATTCACATTCACAATCATTTTACATTTCAAAGATCAATTCCCATTCCTTCGGACCTTCGGTCCGGTAATTCAGTCATTAACAAATTTCATATTCACAATTTATTTCATAGCAGTAATCACATACAGTATACACAATTTGCACTTCAATATCACATTCAAATATTTTGGACAGCCGTGGTCCGAAATCAATCAAAGCAAACACATATATCCCTCCATTATCTCCACATGGCATAAATGCAAAATGTTAAACACATAGGTTGAGGAACCAACTAGGTTACTTACCTGAACTTCCTAGCTGTTGCCTGGAAGCTCCAGCACTCTCCGTGGAATAACGATCCAACGGTGCTTCTAAAACAATCAAATAATCATTTATTACTAAATGCATAATCAGAAAGATTAAATGATGCACATGTTCGAAATAAAGATATACGATGCCTATTCATGACTTTCCCGGTACCATTTCTCATTTTCTAATTTCTTTTACTCAGTATCTAACTTTCACTCAGTTGATCAGTATTGGTTCATTTCGATTCAATAACTTATGACGAAACTCCCCAATTTCAATTCTAAAGTTCAATCAATTTAGCAGGTCATACTCGCTAGGGTATTATCTCAAAATCAATATCACTATTCTCTAGATCGAATTCATTCTTTATGCTCAGTTCTAATCTCTAATAGCCTTTCTTTACATTTAGAAACCTCACTATTATACCTCCAGTTATCAAAACAATCCTTAGGTTGCAACACAATCACATTTTGAACTTTCTTTCACTGATAGAGATCTCAAAAACTTAAATTCAAACTCTCATTCTTTTTCCTCAATTGTAGACCTCTTTTTTAGATCATAACGCATCAAACATCACCTCAATTGGAGTTCTACACCATTAATTATGTCTCAAAAACCAATTTATTTCATTTCAGGAAATTGCCCCTCACCGCGACCTCAAGCCGTTTGTCGCGGCGTCTGAAGGCGCTCGTCGCGACGTCTAACTAGGCTCGTCGCGACGTATAAATTCCCGCTCATCGCAACATATAAATCATTACTCGTCGCGATGTCCCACTCGTCGTGGCGTCTATTCAAGTCGCAGCGTACGCTCGTCGCGACGTCCAATAATCCCCTCATCGCGACGTGTGGTCGTCTTCTCCGACTTTCTTTTTCCTTTCTCTCTCTAAAACCAGTCATAACTTAACTCAAACACTCTAATCTTTAACAATTAACCCCATGAATGCATTAAACACAATAATAAACAACATTAAACCCATAAACTTACCAATTAAGCATAAATCCTCAAATCTTCGAAATTTCTCCAACTCTTCTTACTTCCTCCATCATCCACGATGAGCTCTCATACTCACACAAAACCTCATTCTCTCAACGATTCTCATCATTCTTCAATCTCAAGGAAGGGCAAGCAAGGATCACGAAGGGAGATCGAAAATCTCCAAAGAAGGGGAACGATCGTGCCCTAGGAGAAGAGAAGAGGAATTTTTCCTCTGAAATTTTCATACCTAATATATTTAAAGGATAAACCCTTAAGCCTCTTGACTCTTTCCTCACAATACATTTAAATCTCTTTCTCTTTTCAATTCATTTCCAATCCAATTTGTCTCCAAATTTCAATGGCTCGTCATATTAATTTCTAAAATCATAAATTCTAAATTTCCATAGCCATTGGACAATCATTTCAATCCTATTCATTCAATCAGTCCGCCACTTGAAAAATTTTCGGTCCGGACATTTTCTCCCAAATTTCCAGAAAACTTTCTAGGGTTCACTATCAATTAACAGCTACTCTAAAATATTCCCAATTCAACTGTTCATACCTAATTATTCCAAAATTTTCAATATTTTATAAATCATATCTAATTATCTCTCAATTCCACAATTCACATCGGCAACACAATTCAATGCCGGGAAAAAGTCATGAATGCATGTACCTAAATGTGTATGTGTCAATTGACTCATGACCTCTAAAATTAGAGGTCAAATGAATGCTCAGTCAATAATATGCGGTAAAAATTCTCACTCATCTTAATTTACCAATATAACCTTCCCATTGGTGACGGGATGTTACATAGTCATTATTTGTAAAAGGTAACTTTTATATTACCCTAGTAACATATAGCATATTATTGAATCTTTTCAAATTTTACTTATCAATAATTTTTTTTAATTTTATGTAATAATTTTATTTAAAAACATGTTAATTTGAATTTCTACTATGTTGCTTTATTTAAGTTTAACAATATTAAAAATATTACACAAATTAAGAAGGAAATAATTAATTCTTAAAAATATCATTAGCTCTACTTGATAATATGAAATTAATATACAAATAAATCTCTTTCATTAAAATATACATATTCTGTAATGCTATTAGCTAAGGCCTAAAGCTTCCTTTCTTCGTGTTCTAATCCTGAAAAATGAAAATCCGCAAAATACTATTTCCCCACCATCGTCAAAGACTCAATCGCAGACCATCGTACCTTCATGTCGTTACTACACTCCAGCCCCACTTCAACAAAGTCACCATCTTTGCCAATTCATCTATACGACAAGGTCTTGTTTCCGGTGTCAATACATTTAATCATCATCTTTCATCAGAAGTCCCTGACACCGAAACATTCTCCCCTCCTAGTTCAATTTCATTGCCGAACCGTTGCTTGAACAGCGAACGCATCAATTCCCATCTGCCCATTTTGTCGAATGGATCGAAACCCGTGCTGATCTCGCAGAACTTTACGCCAAGTAGGTCGTTTTCTGGATCGAGTTCTCTCTTTTCATCGTCAAGTTGTTGCCTTCACGATGAACGCATTGCCAAGACTCAGTTTTCGTTATCGCAAAAGCCAGAGGCTAGATATAGAATGGCTATCTTTGATCGAATCTCGAGCACCTGTATTCAAGAAAGAGCCCTTTCAAGTGATAGTTCGACCCCACGAGAGGATATACCGATTATTTCCTGGGTGAATCCAACGATCCATAGCTCAGCACCAATTGATGCAGGGTCTTCCATGCGAAAACCGATCAGTTTGTGGCCTGGAATGTATCATTCACCAGTGACAAATGCCTTGTGGGAAGCTAGATCACGAATATTTGAGAAAGAGATTGATCCACGGACTGATGGGATTTCACAGACCGAGTTGATTGCAAAAACTCCATCAAAGAGCAGGACAAGTGTTTTTTACAAGTTCTCTTCCGATTATATACTAAAAGAGCAGTACAGAAACCCCTGGAATGAGATTAGGATGGGAAAATTGGTTGAAGACCTTGATGCTCTTGCTGGAACCATTTCCTATAAGGTCCTAAAGGAATTCGAGACTTGTGATTTTCTTAATTTCTTTACTTTGCTTATCTGTGTTGAAGATTTGGTATAGTGATTGTTTTGTAAACTCAATAGTTAACTTGTCCACCAGCACTGCTGTAACGATGAAGGGACAACAAGACCTTTGTTGCTGGTCACTGCGTCTGTTGATAGGATGGTTTTGAAAAAACCAATAAGGGTTGATACTGACCTCAAAATAGGTGGTGCTGTTACATGGGTTGGAAGGTCTTCTATGGAGATACAATTGGAAGTGACTCAGCCGCCAGAAGGTATTTCTGCGGTTAAATTTGGATTTCAGATAAATCATTGAATTTACTTATAATCAGTTGTTCTAGTCAGTTGCTCTCTGATATTTATCTGTAAACAAAATGGATGACAGATTCCTGCAAACGAACAGTCAAATGGCTGCCGGTTATAAATTTGCATGTGTGATTGTAAGTGTTGGAAAAAGTTGTGTACCAAAATATCTGTTTGGCAAATTCATCTTGTTGATGGTCGTGGCCAGTGAACTAAATGTGATGTTTAATGTGTCACAGTAAAGCTCTGTTCACTGGCTTATGTTCTTGTCCTCCAATTGTAGTTAAATTATCTCTTCTAGTGTCGGATATCTTAATATTGTGATGTAGTAGTCCTCGAGAAACTGTCTTTTCCAAGAAACATAATTTTTGTTTAACATAGAACCTTGTTATACAGAAACCTCCAGTCCGTCAGATTCCCTTGCTCTTGTAGCAAATTTCACATTTGTAGCTCGGGACTCAAAAACAGGAAAATCAGCCCCTGTTAACCAAATCAAGCCTGAAACTGAACAGGAAAAACTGCTTTGGGAAGAAGCAGAAGAAAGGAACAAAGCGAGAAAAAAGATGAGAGAAGAGAAAAAAGCGGATAGTAGAAACAAGGATGTAGAAAGGCTTAATTCATTATTAGCTGAGGGCCGAGTTTTCTGTGACATGCCAGCATTGGCAGACAGAGATAGCATCCTCATAAAGGATACTTGCCATGAGAATTCTCTGATCTGTCAACCACAGCAACGAAACGTTCATGGACGCATATTTGGAGGGTTCTTGATGCGTAAAGCGTTTGAACTGGCTTTCTCAAATGCTTATGCTTTTGCTGGTGTGGCACCACGTTTTGTTGAAGTTGATCATGTTGATTTCCTTAAGCCTGTAAGTACCCGTTGTAATACTTTTCAACATCCATCAAACACAGCAAATGCTATGATTAGCATGCATATTAAAAGATCTGTAGGATGCAAAGGAATATGATCCATTTCCCTTGAATGTATATAACATACATTTGTAGAAAGTATATAATTGTTTAATGTTTGACGTAGGACATGATGCCTTGTGTAACATGGCATGCGAGTCAGGTTGTAATATTTGTTGTACCAATGCAGGTGGATGTTGGAAATTTTCTTCGCTTGAAGTCTTGTGTTCTGTATACAGAAATTGACAACCCATCCAAGCCGATGATAAATGTAGAAGTTATAGCCCATGTTACAAGGCCTGAGCTAAGGGCTAGTGAGGTGACCATTTGCAACTAAATGCAGATTATTGAAGTTTGAAGTGCTTACAATAGATGCTTACATGCTATGCAATTTGAACAGGTATCTAACAAATTCTACTTCACGTTCACTGTCCGACCTGAAGCTATTACAAAGGGACTGAGGATTCGCAATGTTGTGCCTGCTACAGAAGAAGAAGCCCGAAGAGTACTTGAGCGTATGGATGCAGAAAACTGCTAGAGGACTAAACCTTAAAGATTTCTTTAGGTGAAATAAGACTTCAATGGGGAGTTCCTGCAAGATTTTAATCAGCAAGCAGAAAACAGACAATTGATCAAATTGGCGTTGAGTTGCTGAAAGGATAGCACCACTCAGCCATCCCACCAACGACCCTCTCCAGTCCCAGTTCATTTCTATCTAAACTCCATTGCTACATAAGTCACTAAATAATGACGCTTCACTTTTGAAATCTAGCCTGGCGGTATAAATTGAACACTATGTACAGTAATTGTTGATTACTTGGTTTAAAAATGTCGAATTTTCTTTTGCATT
Source organism: Erythroxylum cataractarum (assembly GCA_024703695.1). NCBI lineage: Eukaryota > Viridiplantae > Streptophyta > Magnoliopsida > Malpighiales > Erythroxylaceae > Erythroxylum > Erythroxylum cataractarum. The sequence continues at coordinate 33,335,857 of JANJEY010000001.1, read as the reverse complement.
GTGTTGAGACTAGATTCCGGCGGCAATATAGTAGTAAGAGGAATATGCAATCGAAGAATTCAGGCAGCGTGGGAGGGTAAATTAGGAAATGTTAGATGAGGGTGAGTCATGTGGAAGTTAGTTAGAATGAGGGAATAAAAGGTTGTTATGGCAAAATAGACGGGCATTCGGTTATGATATGGTGATTGGTAATTGTATGGAAGTTCAGCTAGCCCTCTAAGTCTAGCTAGGGAATAATAGTTATGAGTATCCCATTTATTTCTACTTCATTCTTGTTCTTATTCTGTGCTGTGTGTGTGTTTGCTGAAGTGCAGGTCAGGGTGTTCAGAGTCGAATCACTGTTAGAGAAGGTGGTCTGTAACACATTGCAATAACGCGTTTCTCTTATAACAGGGAAAATTTCCATTCGCGGTCACAGGAACTGCTTGGATTTTTCTTTTGCTAACCTGTTTTACAGCGCCTCTTTTCTCTTTCCACAATCTACTCATTCACCCGCTAAAGTTCTTTTTAAGTGATCAAGTTTCTAAAATGCAAATAACAGTAATAAAAATGAAATGAATCATTCTCTTCACCTTTTAAATCAAGAGGATTGAAACTCTCTAACAGATTTACATGATAGGCAGTAACTATTTAGGCATGACTGCCTTTTTTATGTTCTGATGCGGTTGTTTCTATATCTAACACAATACGTACCAAAAATCTCAGTTGAATACATATACATATATATAGCTACACAAACGGGGGCCAATCAAAGGTTGATGGAACCAATGTCCAGCAAACTCCATCGGATTCCTATCTTGCTTGCAAAAACCAACGTCTAGCACTAGCAGGCTTGCTGTTTTGAAGATCAGTGCTAAGATGAGAATGATGAACCTTCATCATCTGGGGAATCATAAAGTGGACTCCTATTGAAGCTAGGAAAAACTGGTTGAACAGCTGAATTCATTGGCATAGGACGTACTGAACTGTATATGGTTCTCTCGTTGATCTTACCAACATCTTTACAGACATGATCAAGAGTGGAAAGGAAATCCCTCACCACCATAAAGATTCGGAATGGATGAGCTTCTTCCTTATCTGAGTTCCCATGGAAATACTCAGTTATCTCCTTCACTTGGGATATTGCAGCTCTGCCTTGGACCTGAAGTCTTTCAATTTCTGCCGCAGCCATCTTAAGAAATCCATTCATAGAATCTGCGAATTTCTGGTTACACTCCTTCATTGGAATTTCTTCAGTCAATCTTATAACTTCCCCAATTTTTGTAATTCCGTTGGCAAGCTTTGCAACTTCATTGCTAAGTACCTCTGAATCCATTGCAGCAGCTTTCTTCACATTGATAAGCTCTCCACTCAGACTTGAAACAACTTTCAGGCCAAGTTTTCTAAATTCAATATCGTCCCCAAAAGTAAATTGTTTTTCATGATTTGTATTGAAAAGACGAGAACCTTCAGATCTTATGATTTCCTGTACAACAAAATGCAAGAGAGTGGTTTTGCCATCAGTTCCCTTGACACCAACAAGCTTAAGGAGTGTATCCAGCTTGAAGGCACGAGCATTGCCACGATTAGTGCCATCATTCATTCGGTTGCCAGTCTTCAGCACTGCTTCTAGAATCTTTAAGAACATTTTGCTGTTCCTCAATTCTTCACAGGCTACCTGTGGAAAATCAGAAATTGTTTATAAGCTTGAGATATGAAAACATAGCACAGGGGAGATAGATATTTTTGTGAATGACAGGAGTAGGAGGGCATAGGCTATCAGGACTTCATATCATTTCAAATTGTTTCTGAACGATGGTGTTACAATTAATAGGCACACCTATCCACAGAAATTTGTGTGCCCAAAACCAACATACATACACTTGTTAGTCCCCCATCTCCCCTGGCTCTCCCTAACCAACCACATAGTTGCATTCAGTGACAACCATGCTGAAATGCTTTTCTCATACTAAACAGATCCAAATATCCTACTATGGAGGTTCACAAGGAGTAAGTAATAAGAATAAAACCTATAAGTAAGACCAAGAAGCAAAAGTACAAAGACGATACAGTAGCAGGGGTCCATTAAATAGAGAATATGATTTCAACTGGCTCCAGGCGGAGAGGGATATTTTTTGAACAAATACATTCCTGTAATGGATAAAGACTAAAAAGAGAAATAAGTGTTCAATAATGTTATCATTCTCATAGTTAGAAAGCTGGAGCCGAACATGTAATCATACACAATGCAAGAGACCTATATTTTGGTCACGATGGGAAAATCCAGATGAGTATGTGGACAAAAAGATATAGTCAACACATGTAGCAAACATGGATATGAAGCTAATTAAAATTTACCTTCAAAGTTTCAAAAGACCTTCTAAGGTATTCAACTTCAAAGTCAAAATTAGCAATGTAAAGCATTGCATCAACCCTCTTAAATGCAAAAGGAATGTCAAGTACTGCCTTGAGAAACTTCTCAGCAGATCCTAATTTGACTGGTGATTCATCCTTGAAATCCTTTAGTTTCTGTTCTTCTTCCTTGGATGGAGCCATCTTTAGTAAGCTTTCGAGAAGCTCTGTACCCAATGTATCAGAACTGCCTGCTCACATAGAGAGTAGTTAAAATAAGAGTAAAACAGTTTGAATGAATAGCACAAGCAGCGAGTGCAGATAAGAAGGAAAATTTTAAGAAGTAGAATGCATTTTAGTGGAAACAATTCTGTCACAAAGTTAAGTGCTCACATATGGATTAGCAAAATAGTAGACAATCAATGGGGTTACAAACTGTCATGCATGCCAAGTATCAAAGCTTATCATGCCAACATTACCTTCCAAAAGGGCTTCGCAAACTTCATCAGTGGTCACATTAAGAGCTCTCAATAATATTGAGATGTTCTGTGACTTCTTTGGATCAAGAACCAGATTCTCATTGCTCAGCAAAGGAAAAGACTGACGTCTCCCATTGTTTTCTTTGATATTCAAATTTGAATTGTTTACAATAAACAGTGTCTCAATCATTTCCTCGTTCAACCTTCAAACAAAGAAGCAATCATCAACTTACAAGCCACACAAATTTCTCAAATATAGCGTTAGGCAATCCCATCCAAATGAAGTAACACAAGGCCAACTTCAATGACAATCAAGCACCAAAAAAACACATATCAAGAACGAGGCAAGCAAAACACGGGTATTCCATACAAAAAGTGCAAGGATAGAATCTCACTGAAAAGAGCTGAATTTAATCTGATCCCAGATCATAGCCCGATCGGAGCTAGCTCTAACTTTATCCCAATGTAAAGGCTTCAACTTTGGTTTCTGGGTCGTCTCCTCACTCCTCTCCACAGTTGGCTTGCTTGGAACTTGCTCACTCGTTGAACTTGTTACTGCCTTTTGAACCACTGCTGGCCTTGAAGGAGTTATGAGAAGTGGAGATCCTGAACTCACCCAGTCCGCTTCCTGACCTGCCGGCCTTCCCATGGGAACCTCCCAAAACCGTGCCGGCAGTGGAGGAGGAGGCGGTGGCGTCATCTTCTTAGGCACAGATTGCTTTTGAAGACCCTCTACTGCTACTGCAGCCCTTTGTTTCTGCGTAGTAGAGCCTGAACATTGTTGCTGCGAATTACTGGTATTTTTTGATAACGAGGTTGAAGAAGAAAATAAAGAAGAGAACTTCACCGCGGCAGCAATGCTCACGACGGTATCTGAAGATTCAAACTTTATGCTATTAGGACTCAAATTTGACACTGAAGATGAACTACTCGACACAGAATTATCAGGGGAGCATAAATTCGAATACGGGTACGAGGCAGTTCTTGAATTGAAACTCCTCGACCCAAAAGTTTCTGAGTTTAAAACTTCGAACTCTCTTCTCGAACTCGATCCGAAAGGCACTGTACTCTCATTGAGACTCTCCTTTATCCCAAAGGATCCTCTTGGAGAAAAGAACTCCTCACCTTCGTCAATCTCCCAACCATCTTCACCTTCGTTATGAGAACTAACTAACACTTCACCGCTTCTATAACTTGGTGTATAATTGTGTTTAGGCAATGGTGGAAGTGGTTTTAGCTCTGGAGAGCCAAGTCTACGATAAGGTGACGATGAAACACCAATTTTCACTCGATCATTGCTCGAAAAGGCGATCTTTGGATGATCATTAGGACTAGCTCTTGAGTTTACTAATGTGCCCAGATAGAGAAACTCTGAGCTTGTGTTGGGGACGCCTGGACGAGAAGGAAGTTTTGGAGAGCCATCGGAGGGAACTGTGTTTGGCGGGAAAAGTCGGAGGCTGTCAGAGCCGGAGGCCTTCTCAAAGGTGGTGGGGGTGGGGTGGTGTTGATGGCGGCGGTAGTAGAGGAGGAAAGCAGTGAGAGTAGCTAGTATGGCGGCGAATAGGAGGGACAGAGAGATTAAGACGATGACTAAAAGGTGATGATGGGAGATGGAGGAAGAAGGAGAGTGAGGGAAAAGGAGAAAGGAAACATTGGCCGGAAAGGATGTAAGCGACGCGGAAGGCGGCAGCGATGGAGGGGGTGGTGACAGCAAGAAGGGAAAAAATGCACTTTGAGGGGTGGTGGAGGTGGTAGATAAAGGGTACTTTGGTTGTTGAGCTTGAGACTCTGGCTGGGGAGATTGCGATGGTGGTTGAGTGGTTGGAGAGACCGCGGTGTTTAAAGGGAAAAAGGGTTGGTGGAGGAGGCGACGGGGGTGGTGCGTGGTGGCTATGGCGGTCGAAGTTGTAGCGAAGAGGAAAGATAAAAGAAATAGTAGAATGGTTGTTCTGTTCACAGACATTGTAAAGGTTATCGAAAGGTGGGCTCTGCTTTTTAGCACTCTTGTTTTCTCTAGCATACTGCTGGCTCTTTCAACTACATAAGAAATTTTAGGAAAAGATTTGTCGAACCATATATGGAGGGAGACTGGGTTTGGAGCTCTCCAGGTGGGTACACAGAAAGACACAGTAAAGAAGTTGCAGGTCCTAGTGGCAATGTGGAAGAACAGAGAAATCACGAACTATCGAATAAAAGATGAAGCGATGCAGAGATCATCTCTAAACAAGAATCTCAGGTCCAAGTAGAGAAGGGAACATCCCAGGTCAGAGCAAGAGACAGGGAGAGCAGCTAATACATGGCGGAGGGAATACTAGGAGCAAAGAGGATGGTAATTCAAACGAAGAAAGGACCAAAACTAAGTATTAGGACATATACAGTAAAGATTCGCTCTTTCTTGTCGATTTTAGACCTTCACCACTACAAAACAGAAAGGAACATAGAACCAAGCACAAACCACTGGAAGCAAAGAAAGAAAGAAACGGACAGCTAGCTAGACAATTATTGTACTGAGATCAGCATAAAGGGTGAGTTAAAAGGTTGTGACCTTTTCGCTCTCGCGGAGGACATGCATGAGATTCATTTGCAGCGGCCACTCTTTAGTAACAGCCAACCACAAGTTTAGAAAAAAAACCAAATGCTTTCGGACTCAAAGTGCATCTTGATTCTTCAAGTTTATCATTTTCATTTTAATATAATTTATAGTTTAATCAATATTATAAATACCTCATCGTATCGCTAATGGATTTAATTAGGGAATGGTATTAATTAATATAAAGTATCGTTTCAGTTTTTTTATTTATTTATAAATAATCTCTGTTTTTTTAAATTGCAAAATAATTCTTAAATATATTGGATTGTATGATTTATAATTTTACATCATCTATATCTCAAAAATTATAATAATAAAAATTTAAATACACATGTCATGTAAAAATAATAATAACAATTAATATAAAAAGATTATTTAATTATTATGCAAATATAAATTACAAACAATACAAAGTATTTAAAATATTACAATTTGATTATATAATAAATAATTATTACATCAAACAAATTTTTTTGACAAATGTATTATTAAAAGTAGCTTGATATTGGAGTTTAACAATTTGGACTTCATTATTGGATAAAAGTTTGTCACATACTTAATTGGTAGAATTGGACACAAGATGTAGCACTAATTATTCAAATTATTTATTAAAATCCAAAATATTTACTTTTGTGACTTAACTTATGGGAGTAAATAAGTTGATTAATTTAAACATGTTTAGTCAATGTAATTTCAAAAAAATGAAGGAAAAAAAAAAAGAATCACCTTAACTTTTTTATGTATAAACTTTATTTATCTAATTGATTGGTAACGTCGATGATATTTGATTGCTTTATATTGACATGTTGTACGATAATCCTTTAATTTTGGGTTAACAAGTTTAACATTCTATATTACCCAATATGATATTGAACAACTTCAATCGTAAGTATTCTATCTTTGGTACATTTAAACTAGTGATAAAAATTTAGAGGATACTTAGTACTTGTTTAAAATAATTTTGGATTAATACTCATTTAAAATAAATTTAGATTAAGTCATTATATATTATTGGGTAAATTATAATTATAATTTAAAACTTATTCTAATTTTATAACACTGGATACAATTATATAATATATAAATCAAATATTTAAAGTTTCAATTTATTGCAAATATATTTATTTTTTATTATTATTACTCATATAAAAGTCTGCTTTTTTTTAATAAATCAGTAATAAGATTAATAGAAGAAAAAGTTATGTACATGGCGTGAGAGAGTTTAGAAGCTCATCTCAGTCCTAACAAAAGCAAAGGTCCCTATGCTAATAATAGTTCCCCGATAATCTCCACAGATGGCTAATACATCAAGAACATGAAACTAAGCTTTAATGAGGACCGAATAACCTAAGAACTGGGCAAGAGCTTTATTCCTCAAGTTGTTGGCATTTCCAACTCCTGTGCGACATAGGAAAAATTAGCCAATACTTATGCTTCGAGTTCTAAGGTACAGGTACCAACCATTAAAGCAAAATTCTTTAAGCTAACAATGGAACGTTGTGAATCTATTTCTCAGTATACTCAATCAGCAAAAGGAATGTTTGTGACACCATAATACCCCTAAGAGGATATATGGATGCACACAAAATAGACCTAGATAATCTAACAATTCCCAGAGATAGAACAGACATACATCATAATTCGTATAGTTGCCTATGTTAACAAACTTGCTCATATACTTCAAAGTGATTTATACAAATCACAAATTACACTTATCATATCCATACATTGAAAATCTCATCATAAGTTATGGTTATTATAGACCATTTACATATTGAAATCTTCATAAGTCTTACAAGCATTTACTACAAAATTCCTTTTTAATATTTATGATTACAACACAATGTTTAGATATAAAATCTTTGAAAATATTAAGCGTCCTTCTTTGGTTATTGCGGTTATCTTAACCTTAACCCTGTTTATCAAAACCTATACGAAGGAGAAACTACCGTGCTAAGCATATAACTTAATAGAATGCGAGATGACGACTACTCACAACAATCACCTAACATTCACATGCAAATGATTCATGACATTTAAGTGGTAAAAAATACATTATAAAATAAAAGTCATGAAATATACACATAACAATATTTGAATATGAAATAAGAGATTATTCATAATATAATTTTGCATCAGGACAGAACAAATAACTGAACATATATAAAATTGCCTCTAATTTCTATAGATATGGGTAAGGGAAACAGAACAAAAGATAATTATGATCAATATTTACAAAAGAGGCAATAGCCTTTAAAACAAAAGAGACTTAAGTCTCTAAAACATAAGACATCATAGTGTCTCAAAACAGAAGCAGTTGCACACCCTTCTAGACATACTTGTTTACTCCCAACTAACTTGGCATGTTAAAACTAATCATCAAAGCATTATAATTACATTTCATGATCACGTTATAGAGGAACAAATTTATAACATACAAACTCATTCCCTTATGCTTGCATTATAATTTGAAAATGTTTATAATCTTATTTATTATGCTTTATGGTCATACTTCTTTTCAAAAATGCATAAATGAAATCATTAAGGTATGTAAAAATTACATGCATGATGAGTCTCATATTACCCTTGTAAATGGGTTTGCTAAGTTTCATTGACATGTGAAAACATTCAGATGAAATTCTGTAGCATTCAGGTGAGGAAAATTCATGATTGGGCTAAAATAGGGTGATGCATGGCTGCACCCTCATACTTGCAACCATGTTTGGTTAATTTCCAACTTTTCTTGGAATAGGTTTCCAGTTTCATTTTGTATGGCCATTTTGACCTAGAAATTTGGGTTTTTTAACAAAATGGTCTTCTAGACCAATGTTCCTCTGTATCTTAATTTTCTAATGACATAAATTTCATGCAATTTGGTTAAGTGTTTCGGGGGTTATACCCAAAATGCTATATGTTGTTCTAAAATAGGGACAATAGCCAAAACTCAATTTCAAGAAAGAATTAAAAAAATCTTAAAGGTAAATCAAATTTTGGTTCCTTCATGAAAGTGTTAGGCATATATCTCTAGTTTAATCTAAAATTTTAATTATCCAATTTGGAGGTCTACAAGCCAAGATATGGCCAAATTACTGAAGCCTGTTAACTGGAACCTATCCATTTAGGTAGGTACATATCCCAAATCAACTAACTTCGGTCTTATTGTGTAATAGCAAAGCAAAAATACATCCAATTTAACCAAAAACATCTCATTTGCCTATAGAATACTTCTTTTACTAATTCTTCTCACATCACACTCAAAAATTGAAGCAAACATATCAAAATTCGTATACCTCTTGATGGAGTGATCAAAATCCTTTCTCTTCACTCCACTTGCTTCCCTTTGCCTTTGTCTTTGATCTTCTCCTCCTCTACACATAACACACTTATTCAAAACTCATCTTCAATAATTACATACACCAAACAAAACACTAGGTGAAGAGGAGGTGAGGAAGGAGCTAATTTTTTTATCAATATATGAAATTAACTTACCTTAGACTACAAATACACCAATTCTTGTGTTTCTTTCAAAATCCCCTTTAGAGATCAAATTTAGTATGAATTTTGATGTATAAAGGAGCTAAAATTCTGCATTTTGAGTGTTAAGGTTGACTTCCTCTCATCCTCTTCATATTTATATATAAATCTTATGGTGTGTAGAGTGATAAGTGACTAATTCCCATTGGTTCCTACTTTTCAATTTTCATTAATTAAAATTTGACCACCCCATTTTCTTATTCCATGTAATTGCATGCCATCTTTATTCAATTAGCATTTTAGCCCATAATTAATTTATATTCATGCATGCATAACATAAATAATGCAAATTACATAATTACCCCCAACAATTCCTTTAATACCAATTATGTCTCATACTAGGCACTCTCTTTCATATTTATTAACACTCATTACATATACGTTCACGGACATGACACATTCCTACGAGGTTATAGTTTGGGGCTTCACATTTCTCACCCCCTTAAAAGAATTTCATCCTTGAAATTCATATATGAAGAGAATAACTATGATACTAAGCCCCCATAGTCAATTCTAGTTCTTATATTGCTTCCTCAATTCCATGGTATTGCCAGAGTACTTTCACTAAAGGTGATTGTTTATTTATGAGTTGTCGGACTTCACTAGCCCAGATAAACACAGGTCTTTCCTCATAAGAAAAATCCAGTTGTACTTTAATTTCTTACACAGGAACCTTATGTGTATCATTAGATTGATATCTTTTCAACATAGAAACATGAAACAAAACTTGACCAATTCTTCATGAAGAGCTAACTTGTAAGTTACTGGTCCAATTCTCTTAAGAATCCCATAGGAAACAATGTAGCATAGGTTGAGCTTACCTTTATTCCCAAACCAAAGTAATTTTTTCCATGGCGATACTTTCAGAAATACCTTATCCCCTACTTAATACTCAATATCTTATTCTTTTTAAATCGGCATAGGATTTCTGCCTATTACTGATGACTTTTAATCTCCGTTGAATAATTTGAACTTTCTCTTCAGTATCTTTTACAATATCATGCCTAATAATCTTGTTTTCACTTAATTCAGTCCAACAAATAAAAGTTCTACATTTTGTACCATACAGTGCTTCATAAAGCACTATGTCAATACTAGTATGATAACTGTTGCTATAAGCAAACTCCATCAAAGAAAGATATTTATCCCAACTTCTAGGGAATTCTAACACACAACCCTGAAACATATCTTCCAATACCTGAATAACCCGTTCAGATTGTCCATTTGTTTGTAAGTAGAAAGTGATACTAAAACTGAGTTGGGTTTTAAGAGCCATTTATAGACTTTTCCAGAATCTCGAAGTAAATCAAGGATCACGATAAAAATAATAGACAACAGTACCCCATACAATCTCACTATCTCATTCACACACACACACACACACATATATACCAGTTTATCCATTAGATAGTTAGGACAAAAGGGTATAAAATGAGCAGACTTAGTGAACTTATCCACAATCACCCATACAACATCATGCTTCCTTTGAGTGAGAGAAAGCCTAGTCTCAAAATCTATGGTAATGTTATCTCATTTCCATTGAGGAATTAGAATAGGATTCAACAAAACAGATGGAACCTGGTGCTTATGTAGAGCCCGGCCTCTACCGCCATCACTCTAGGTATTGTCCTCTTTGGTCAAGGGTGAGCCACCACTCGAACCCAAGACCTCAAGGTTTTGTTGCACTTTAACTGCACGCCTCTTACCATTGGCTCAATGGTAAGAGGCGTGTACTTAAAGTGCAATAAAACCTTGAGGTCTTGGGTTTGAGTCGTGGCTCACCCTTAACCAAAGAGGGCAACACCTAGAGTGATGGCGGTAGAGGTTGGGTTCTACATTAAAAAAGTGTACCGATAACTGAATGAGTGTTTTAGCACGTCACCTCGCGGGGCACGAACTCGGATATCACGGTCGATGTCGGGTTTGGGTCACGTGGGAGTGGGGTGCTACAATTAGGTGGTATCAGAGCTCAGTAGTACAATCTTACATGGGCATTCTGAAATAAGGGTCAAGTGATATGCATATGCATAGTAATTGTGTCATAGCAGACAACTGCGACTGATCCCCCAGTATGAGTCACATGCATGAGCATTTCCTTAAGAGTTGGAGCAGGAAATTGGTGATTATGAGAAAATAGAGGTTTATGGATAATTGGGAAATAAGAAATGTATCTGGTCTCGTATGATGGAAAAAGGTTCACCTCAATTGGGATATGTATCCTTTGAGGTGATATCGATGTGAATAGGTATGTTATTGTGTAACATCCCATTACTGATGGGAAGGGTAAAATGATAATTTGGAATGGGTTGCGAGTGTGTAAACGTATCTCGGCACGGTTATGCTTAATATGACCTTCATATATACATAAATTGTAATTTTTGTAAATGCACGTGATTGTACGTGCATTCATGACATTTTCCCAACATATGTATTTATTGTGAAAAATGTGTTATTTGTGGTTAAAAAATTAATCGGAGTGGATTTTTGTGTGTTTCATATTTTTAGAGAATTTCATGAATTTTTTTGGAATTTTTCGGGGTACATGCCCGAACCAGAAAATTTCCAACTGACTGACTGAGTGGGTTTCCTGTACTAGAAATGACTAGCCAATGACACTGGAAAATTGGAGATATGATGTTAGGATTTATTAAGTTAAGCCATTGGAGTTTGACGGGAAATTGGAGTAGAATTTGGAACCGGAATAATAAAACCAGGACAAGTGGCAAGTGACACATGTCACTTGCCTACTTGGTCATTTTTCTCAATTGTTTATATAAATATCTTATGCTTTGCAAGTCTTCCTCGACATTTGCTTGGTGAAAGAGTAAAAGTGATTTGTCAAAGTGTCTTCTTCTTCTATTCGTAGGTCTCCTCTTCTCCCATTTTCGTTGGTCCTTCTACCACCTTTCTTGTTTCTTTGCTTGCTTTCCTTCTCCTCCCATATAAATCCACACTTAAGCTTTGACATGGTGATGATTGTTGTAGTAAGGAG
>JANJEY010000001.1:33195391-33228805 GCA_024703695.1 Erythroxylum cataractarum | reverse complement strand
GCCTTTGCCGATGGGCATAATAGGAGGCTTATACTTAGCAGTGACCTCAAAAATATTACCGAATATGTTATACTGTATAAACCTCCCGCCGTGGCTGAGATTCGCCGGAATATTATCGATCCCGGAGGGTATAGGGTGCGGCTGATGCTGTTGCTGTGGCGGCTCCGCCGCCGCTCCCTCCACCATCTCGGTGTCAGGCTGCTGCTGCTGCTGCTGGCCCATTCTGTCCATTCGATAACTTCGCTGGAGGACTCTGTTGGTGGGTCCGATTGGTTCTCCGAATACTTCCGGTCAACAGATCTAAACCTCTCCTCTACCTGTGCTTGTGTGAGAGAGTCTCTCTGTCACTGTTATTTGTTTCTTTTTTGCGCTGGCGGCTTTTTCCTCTTTCTCTACTTCGCAGTTTTGTTTTGGTGAATTGGGTTGTTGACACGTGGCAAGTGGAATTGTGCTTTCCGTTTTTCTATTGAAAACATAGTAAATTTATAAGCTTATAGGTGTGGAAATGTGGACTTTGATTTCCACTTTTTGGCAGGCCTGGAAGTCTGGAAAAATATAAGTAAAGAAGAGATTCTGATTGGAACAAGTCACAATCTTTTTGGAAGATTTGAAAAAAATGTTGCAGTCAAATAAGCAAGACTTGTTGATGGCTGTAAGTCTTTGTTGGTTGTAGTATAGAGTTTTCATCATTTACTTGGAATTCCTAACAAGTTTTAAGGTACATGGAATCATTACTATGGCCTTCCTTGAAGGAAAGGGTGATATGAATCTATTGAATTTAGAAGATAAAAGAGGGAGATTGTGGCCTATGTTCAAACTAATTCTCTTTATTTAAATTACTATAACCTAATTAACATGTAAAAATGTTATATTTAAATGATGTTATGAATGGCCTTCCATATTCCAACAAAAAAGGAGGATGAGCAAGCCCAACTTTTTTTTTTTTTCGCATTTTCCTTCTTTCTCAACATTCTCAAAAGCAAGTAAAGCACTAAAATGGATTTTGTTTGCTAAAAAATTACATAAATTAAGACTTAAGTTACTTTTACTTTTAAACAAAAGGGCTCAGTTGCTTGCAAAGGTAGTCCAAAAAATTACAACAAGTACATATGGTCCTCTTTGCCATAATGGAATCGGAAATTAATTAAGCCTCCATTGTTAAGCTCTTGAAGAACATTTCAGGAGGAATATAGGAAACAAACAGACAAGCTTGCCAAAGAAAGAGCTGGGGAAGTGCAAAATGATGGATTTATTGGAGTTGCATATATGAATGAATTCCAGTTCTCCTTTGAATTTAAAAGGCAGGATCAAACAACTACAGTTATTGAATTATGAAGTTATTGCTTTACTCGGAAGCTTCTTTGACAGTCTTTCCTTTCTCTCTTAGTTTGGCCAGAGCTTTTTTCATGGCTTCCTTCCTCTTCTTACTAGCAATTATTTTTGCCTGTACACCACTCACATTTGGGTCCTTTTTCTCTTCTGGTGGAGGTGGTGGTGGCCTTCTAGCAGCAATTGCACAGGAGCCACCAATGTTTAAGCCCAGAATTACACCACTCAATCCCAAACTCAAGGACCTGCATTACAAACCTCTGTTCAAACTAAGAGTACTGAAAAGCTATATGAAAATAGTAATCGAAAAAGTATTTGCTTTATACTCGGCCTTCAAGGCACATTTGTGCAAAAAGACCAACCTGCGCTGTACAAGTTTGCTTTGCGAAACAGACTTCAAATTTCCACTGCAAATGCACACAGCTTTAGACCTTGGAAATGGAACACGTGCAGAATTGCTTGAGATGGGAGCTGCAGAAGCTGCTGGTGTTATGTTGAGTGAATAAGCCATGATATTGGCTGAACTGAAGGGAGTGAGATGGCCTTTTTCATTTTAATGACGAGGGATAGTGCTCTGAGGTCCAACATGTCACGGACAGGGGGTGATGGAAATCTATTGGCTGCTAGTAGATAAGGTTTTAGTATTGTTATGTAAGTGGACCCGTTTCGAGGCTCTTTGCTCAGATTTCCATCACTTGGGCGTGTGATCTTTGTGGCTCCATACGAGTTCGGAGACCCAAATCAAGAGCCATCACGTTAAATACAAAGTATATCAGCCTTTTGCACTCATTTCTTTTGTGCACAGGTGTGATCATTGTCGCCTTTTGGTAGAAAAAGATCAATACACCTTGCGAAAAGTTAATGGAATATTCAATACGATGAAGCATATCCAATCCGCATAAATGGAGACTGGACAAAGCTGATTAGTTGTGCAATTGAGCTTTGTTAAATAAATGCCATTGAACCTAACAAGTCGCACCAGTCCTCGCATGCAAATTGGCAACAATTGAGCTTTGTTAAATGCCATTGAGCCTAACAAGTCGTACCAGTCCTCCCATGCAAATTGGCAATTCATAGCTTGGCTAACAACAAATAATACATAATTCACAACGACGACAAATATTAATAAACCACGAAGAAACAAACTAACAGAGGAACTTATAACTCAAAACTGAAATTTTGCATTCCATATAACTCAAAACTGAAATTTTGCATTCCATACCCAAGCTCTAAGTTCCAAAACATGTGTCGTTCCAAAGTTATTCTAAAAGGACATAATTTTGCAAGAAAAAATAAAGAAAAATTAACTTCATAGATTGAAATAATCTTTAGTAGTAGCATGTGCACTGATGAGAAATGTTTGGGAACTCCAATGCCAGCCTACTTATAGTTTCACTCTTCATCCTCGTCATCATCAGCCACCGCCGAGTTAAGGTTCTGTAGACGCTGGATCAACGAAGCTCTCTTTTGCTCGTATGTCAGCTTCTTTGCGTTATACCTACATCACATACAACATCAATGAAAGATGCTCAAACCCGCAAAAGATTCAGTATGATGAGCTTGTGAACAAATGACAGGAAACAAGATCTATTAGCAAAATACCATTGCAGAAAAGCAAACTGAATTTTAAATCCAAGGAATTATGTGAAGGTTAATGACAAATCCTTGAAGCAAACAAGTTAATCTGGTGTTTTCATTACACATATATGTGGCAGAAGATTGGTTCCTTGTACTAATGATTTACAGATAATCACAACTCTCTTTCTAATTACTGAAGTAAAAAAAAATCATATATTACAAAATATTTCCACATCAATTAAATAACAGACCTCTTGTGCTCCTTAGGTTGTGGCTTCTCAGATTTCTTGAATGTGGGATCAGCACGAATGGCAGCATGGACCTTTTTGTACAAGGCCTCCATGCCATCAGGCTCAATTTCTCTCTTGATGTACTCACTGAAGTGCAACTGATACTTCTCTGGTTCATCCTCCATCAAAGTCTTAAAGAGTATGATAACATTCATATAAGAACTTGTAGGTAAACTAAACAAACGCAACATATTCAAAGATGATCTAGCAGATGTTTTTAAGTGATTTGGAATTACCCTCATGTATGCAGCAACATGCCCGCCATAGATATACTTGCGGTGAACGTCAGCATCAAGCTGTTTACCATCCTTGGAGAAGCCAGCAAAACGTTTATCACTGTGAGGAATATCCAGACCACCATCTAGAGCACCCTGTACAAAAAACCAGAATATTCAATGAACAATGCAAGAAAAATATTTCAAAAACATAAATGGTAAGCAAGTTGACTACAATTGTCAAATAACCACACTTGAAACAACAGACTTAGAAAAGGGTTCTCAATCTGTATGATCAGGACAAGCATACTCTTAGGGAAAAGGTAAATAGGGAAAAGGTAAATAAGGCCATCTCAAAAGGAGTTTACTAATTGCCAAAGTAAAACATACCATTTTAATGACTTATAACTTATCAAAAGACGCATATAACCAAGGTATGAAGACCAACGTATGAAGACTGCTACCCATTTCTGGAGAAGTTTAAAAACAATATTAATGCTTGGCATAACAGATTCCTAAATTATGCAGGAAGATTGCAACTTATTTCCTCAGTTTGGAGGACCTTACACTCATTGGAGCTCACATCTATTTTTGCCAAAAAGATTGAACAGATAAATTGAAAGTGCACGAGGAACTTCCTGTTGTCTGGTAAACCAGAAAATGCAGAAAACTCAAAAGGGCGCCAAGATAAAGTGGGAAAGCTTATGGTTTCAGATGATTCAAACAGTATTGACTGCTAACAGAATTTGGAGAATATGCAGTGACAAGGAAACTCTCTGGTCAAAATGGGTAGATGAATATTATCTAAAGGAGATGTCCCTATAGGAGCAGTCCTGGAGCTTCATTCAGATTCTACGGAATAGGGTTTGATCCCTATATCAAACACCAAGTGGGGAATGGGTTTCTTCAAGGTTTTGGTTTGATAACTGGACTAATGGAAGTCCACTCATCCTTAGAGAGAAATTAAACCAATTAGGGTTCAGTTTTCCACTCAGAATCAAGGTTAAGGCAGTCATACAGGGGCAGAGCTGGAAGTGTAGTAGCAGAGTGGAAAGGTAGTCTGAATAAATCTCCCAATCCAGAAGTGGATGACAAGGTTTTATGGTTCAAGGTTCTTTACTCTTTAGTAATACCTCATGCATGAAGATCTTCAGACCTACTTCTGATAAGGTGCAATGGTCCAAGGTGGTTTGGGAGAGCTCTAATTCCTAAAGCCTCATTCATTACCTGATTGGCAGCAAAACAGAGATCAAGCACAAGAGACACATACTTTGGCCTGGTAGATCAGCTATACATCCTCTAAGTCCCAGCCCAAAACCATTTCTCATCTTATTTGCCAACGCCAATATTCAGCCACTCTCTGGTCTAGAATCCAACAAATGTGGAATGTCTTTTGTGGGGTGAATGAATGGATTTGTTGGAATAAGGATGGATAGGATATCATTAGATCAGCTTTTAACTATTGCGTCTGCTCAATATGGAGGGAAAGAAATTACAGGATTTCTTTTTGAGAAATTAAAATTCAATTAATATAATAAAGAGTAAGGAACAATGACGATTGGAGGGTAGCAAACACTCTTCAATAGTTAAATAACACTGTTAGAGTTGCTACAACAGAGACGCTGAGAAGGGACAATGCACAACACCGTTTGGCCACCAAAGAGTTGAAAAACACATAAAAATGACATGTCACAGGAGTTACTGAGATATGTCACAGGACAAATACACATTAACACATAATACTATTTGTTGGATCAGAGGGATACTAAAGATACACAAAGCACATGAAGGGGCAAGTCCAGAAATGAGAATCAGGTCATTTGTAAAAAGAGATGTTTTCCATTGTATGTGCCTATATATTAGTCTGAGGTTAAGAATTACAACTTAATTACAGAAGTTGTGGGAGATACTCATTGTAATGTTGTGTAAGGGTGAACATTAGCAAATGAAATTATTTATTTTTCAAAAAAGAAGAAATATATAAGAATTATCCTTTTAGATACCTTCAAAGCCCCAAACACACGATTTCCAGTTGTGGTCCTGATTAGACCGACATCCAGCAAAGCACGGAAGGGCCTCCTTTCTGTTGGTTCTACAGAGAAATCCTCACCTGTGGCCTGATCATGGACATATAAAACATTGCATGAAGTTACTCAATGTAAGAAAAGAAGAATGTTAGTTTGCTGCTCTTTCATTCATAAGGGTGAGGTTTAATTTTGTAGCATGAACCTCAACATTGCCTTGATATTCATCATCCATCTCCAGCATTTTCAACACACGGCGAGCCAAGAGAAGTCCAGTGCAATAAGCTGCCCCATTTTTCAGATAAACATTAAACAGAGTCAACAATTTTCAATGTTATGTAAAGAATCATTGCTGATCAGATGACAACTTACCTGCTGCATAGTTTGTAAGACCTACTTCAAGTCCATATCGAGGAAGTTCATGAGCATAAGCTGCAGCAAGAACCAAGTCACCGGCAATAGTAGCTGATACTATTTGTGCGACAATATCCTTGTTGCTCTATAAATCATGTTAAAGGTACACTGATCTCAAACTTTCGACAAACAGCCTAATACTGCAGTATAGCTAGATCATATCTATGCATTTTCCAATACCATTCAAAATATTTAATTTCATTTAAGATGAAACAAAACAAATTATAAATCCAGGGTTGCAATCAATCTACACGCCTGGACAACCCTCATACACACATCACTAGCTATCATTCAAGCAATGTATGCATATGAAGCAAAGGAAACACACTTTAAAACGTAACAAGATGGTCAAAAGGATACAAATCGGACAACAAATCGATATTTTGGAGTGTTATACTTGTTTTTGTCCTGATTAATCAGGCGAATCCTGGCACGGTAGTCGGTCTTCCCATCTGTATTCAATCCCAAAAAGTAAAAAGAGCTCAACTCCATGAACAGAAACAATCAAAATAAACCCATTAGCACATTAAATCGTTACAATACCTCGCCTTCTCTTATACTTGACCTGAAACCTCTTGAAGTAAGCCTTTGTTTTCTGAGCCTTTACAAAGGCCTGTGATGAGAAAAAACCAAAAAGATTAACACTTTGTTCATGCCCCCTTAATAAATTAACAACAAAAACAGCAGAACAATAACCAACAACGGAATTGCAAAATGTATTCCGAAGCCAACCCTAATTTTGAAGAAACAATAGTATAATCCATTTTCCGCTACACGCAGCTTTCAATTAGTTATCTTTCAAAACAATAGTGTGAGAAAACAAATGAATGACGAAGACTCACCATTTTCGGAGAGGCAGTTTAGTTGATGAGGAGAGAAAGAAGACGGCTCATAAAGGCGAGGTATAATATAAGAAGCGTTGAACTAGGGTTTTAGATGCATTTTTGGGCCCTATAAGAATTAGGGTTTTTGGCCCTTTTATGTTCTTGTTTTATCTTATTAAAATGCTTCATGTTCATTGACCATTGATATAAACATGTTTATATGCACCCAAAGTTAAAGCTTGTATCTTTTCTTTAATATAGTATCTCATCTTTGATTTAATAATTGTGTTTATTGAATGCATGAAAATAAAACTAAAAGTTTGTCTTCCTGCTGTGGGAGGATTGGAACTGAAGTAGTCTTCCAGCTAACTAAACACTAATAGTAGATATATAAACAACGACAACAATACTAATAGTTATCATTATCAAAGCACCTTAACTCCACAAGTATAAGATATACAAGCTTTATTTAATTATGAGAACTGCAGTTCCTGATTGAAAACTTCAAGCCGACAATGCCAATAATTTTACAAAACATGACAATCCTGAATTGAACACCAGTTCAGTTCTAGTGTTACATAAATGAATTTGGTCCAATGTAATCCGCCTAATATACAACAAAATCATGTTTTAATGGACCACACTCGTAACCAATTACAAACAAGGCTCAAAATCTTATGTGTATATAGGAAAAGCATTCAAATTGCGGAAAGGCTAGCCCATTTTCCTAGTTCATAAGGATCGGCATAGTAATATAGCTTGATTCTGTTACACAGAGATAACCCTGCAGGCACAAGTGGACTTCTTAAACCATAATCATCCTGTTCGGCTGGGTCATCTGCAAAAGCTCCAACGTCTCCCAGAAGTTTGAATGTAACTCTGCGACTTTGTATCTGTCTCGGGAAGTCAAAGTACATGGCAGTTCCAGCCTTAGCTTCGGGAACTCGATATTCTCCTACAGTCACCATATTGTGGGGTTCCTGAAACATTTTGGGTGGTATTTCAATCAGTGTTGTTTGAAACATTAACTTTGAAGTTAATTAGGAGGAAAAAAATGGGACCAAGTTCAAGAAATAAGATCAAAGTGTGTGCAAGTTTACATTTAAATTAAGTGCAGCATTGTAAAAGTAACACAAACGAATAATTGATTGTACCTTTTTTAACAGGCTCTTGTCCTGTATTGACAGAATTACACGTGGAAAGATATAATTGAAAAATAATTGGTTTGTAGTCATATTCCTAGACGTGCAAATCAAAATTACAATCCCATTCAAGTTGTACAATGGCGTAGTCCAAGCGAGAATACCTGGAGTGCAGATACTTGAATATACAGCACAGCTGGAGAAATCTGTCTGTCCTCTAAAAATGTTACAGATGTATCCCATATGTCAAAATCTGACGAAGGAGAATGAGAAATTCTCGGCTTTATTGCACTGAATGCATCAAGGCGAAATCCAGCAATCAAAGGAGAAGCAGGAGGTAAATAGAGTTCCAAGTTAAGATCATTATCAAGTAGCCTGTCAGCCTCAACTGGGACCTTAACGAAAATAGGTTTTGTCAATAGCAGTTCATAACACACGGCTAGAAATAACGTTGGAGATCTATCCAATCAAACATGGAAGCAGGTCTCATACCTTGAATCTATTCAACTGAGGAGCTCTCTCCAACCAAGTATTGAGTTTCACCTGGTCAGGCCCTTGAGTTGCCATTCCCATCTCTTTCTTCACTGGACTTCCAAGTACTAGAATTCTTCTTGCATGGAGGCATGGGTCATTCCCTAATGATCCACCAAATGAGGCACGTCGATTTACTTCTGCAAAGGGGTTCTCATCTAGTGATAAAAGATTGAAGTCTCTCTCAAAATTAATAGAATTTGATCCAGGTCGCTGAAGACGCAAAGTTATCCAAATGATTCGACATCTGACAGGATTTCCAAAGGCAAACAAGACATGCCTAGGTACTCCATCTTTTCTATCCGACTGTTCTGGTCCATAAATATCCGAGGAAGATGTGGCCATTGATTGGACATCCCACTTTCCCATGCATGACCTTTCTTCCCTTTGTATGTTACTACCGGCCCAGATTTGGACCTGTCCAAACAAAGAGAAAAGAACTCCACGTGAGACACAACGCACTGAAGGCATAGAACAAAGCTCAATACAGCACATCAAATAGTTAATTTTCTGCATCTCCCTTCCCCAGCAAAAGGATATGACAAGTAATTGTCAATTATATGACATCCTGGGATATGTACGTAGGACATAGAAGCAGAAATTGAAGGAATGATGCAGCAGAGCAATCATTACAGTTTTGCTATCTCACTGGATTTGTATGGTGGAACAGAAAGTTACTAGTGTTCGAAGGTGAGACAACTCTGATATCCATCTAATTAGAATTTTTGTTCTGAAATACTTGGACCCTAATGCCAGTATAATGTTACAAGAAGTTGTTTACTTTTGTCATTGCAAGGACCCTACTATGTGCTGCAAATAATTTCAAGGACCTTCTCTCCTTTTTACGAAGTGGTGTACAAGATTTATTCCTGTATCCAATCACCTTTCATTCATCAACATGTTGCTTGTTTTAATGACCAGATATTGTAAAAGGAAAAGCAAACTCTAATAAGCACCAAATCTTGGTAAGGTCATGTCTAGTAATTATATCTACTCTAATATTAGTGAATCAATAATTGGGTAGCTAATTGAAATTAAGAAGGATAATTTTACATAAATAACAATCCTTTCCTTGAGGAACATATGGAGAGATGTATTGATTTATACTCTTAGAACCGACAGTTTTACTATTGATGCTCAAGACTCATTTGACACATGTGTCATTATCCTGGGCATACGACAGATTAGCCTATCTTTATTTGCTTATCTAGCCAAACCAAGTCCATTAGCCTTCAAGCACCAAAAACAAAACTTCATTAGTCTTATGTTTGACTTCGCAAACAGAAATCAAACAGGCAATGATGCATAGTTTTGCTTATCATAGCTAGAACTTAACTGCCATTGGCATAAAAATAACAATTTACATTTGTCAATAATTAATGTCTCATCAATACCTCCACTGAGAGAAATTAAGCAAAAACTCTATCACTGATTATTAGAGTATGCTTCAACCTCCCTGCATTTATCTAAATTCATCGCTCTCTTCAAATTGAGAACTGTTATCAACAAAGCAAGGCAGAGAAATTGACCTTTAAATTTATCTAGTGAAACTAAAACTATGTAAACATCCGTGGTAGTCAATTTGCTATTTTGCTTGCATGTTCTACAGGGGAAAAAAACACAACGCGCAGAAAAATTGCTATCAAGGAATAAAATGACATTCTTCCATCACAAGATTCTGCTTAGAGTTCTTAGCAATTATAACAATTATAAAGCGCCTTTATAGTAACTACAAATTTGAAGCTTAATTTAAGGAACTCCTTTCTAAACTTGGAATATGCTAAATATATAATGGGAGAATTAACTTTACTGAGAAGATTCATTCAATTGTTATGTCAGTTTCTGTGTACAACAAATACTACGTTCTGATTTATCACTGTATCCATCAAAAGCATTATGTACACAATTTCTCCCACATTTGACGGGATTCATCCTATAAAGCATCTAAGACTCACTTTATAAAGAAACCACTGGCAATAGAGTGGCAGGACGAGAATACTAACCGTAGGAGTATCGGCCATGGAGTAACCACACGCACTAACAAGTAAAATAACTCCACTAACATCAGACAATGTACCAAGAACAACAGCAAATTCAACAGAAGCTGTATTTGGAGGAGCTTTCCAATATGAATGTTGAGATCCAGAATCCAATGGAGCAAGTAATGACAAAAAAGGTGCTGAATCAGTTGCTGTTTCAACCTACAATCATTATACATTTCAACACCGAGAAATAAAATGAAAAAAACAATGAGGAAGTATGAAGCAGAGAAAATAAAACCAAAATAATCTCTAAACCAACTATAAAGATGCACACAAACCACAAACCCTCATATCATTAGATCTCTCCCAACAAATGGAATGTGGCAAATAGTAATCTCTCCATCCCTCCTCAGGACATATGAGAATTCGGCAGAGAGATATGCTGGCTCCCTAAGAGCAGTTATTCAGGTAAAAAGAGTGGAGGATGGTAATAGTACCCATGAAGAAACTTGATCAGTATTTTCCCACGTGCACTAATAGTTTCAGTTTTAGATGCAATAATGACATTTTGTGGTGGGTTCATCAATTAAAAAAAACATAAAAATACATCTAATAAAGAATCTGGAAGAGGAATTCAAACGACTAGCAGAAAAAGAATAGTTAATGTAAAACAGAAAAAGCCTGTTGGAAAGTCCTGTACATAGTTTTTTGGAGCATAAAGGTTACACACTGTACAATGTAGTAGAAGTCAAGCAGAGTAGAATGCTGTGTATGGAACATACAATGGCTTTATCGTATGGGCATCAAAGAGTTAATATTGAACAGATTCACAAGTGGTTGACCAAGTTTTTTGGAGTGGGCTCTAGCCTACAAATCACCATCCACCTGCTTCTTTTGGCATGTAAAGATTAGTTGCACAGCCATGGATGTCAGAGTTGTACCATGCTTACCTTGCAAATTTGGCATTTGGCTCGCATACTGGTCTTTTCTTTCAAGAGCCAAGGAGCCACTATTCTAGACAACCAGAACTATCTAGAAATTAAGAATAACAACAGCAAGCAAGCTACTAATCACTACCATGAGACCTAATGGCTCTAATGGAGAGGAACTTAAAAGCCTCCTCCTCCCAGGTAGAGTTATTTTGCTTTTCGATGTACATCCTCATTCTATCTTTTTGATCTTGAAATTTCCATCTTCATTAAAAACTAACCAATTTCCAAAGAGATTGTTAATGATGAAACCAATTTGACCAATGAATCGAAATGAGTGGTCAAATTAGATAATTATATTAGTATCAAAACATAACCTCATAAGCTGCTGAAATATGGATAACTGAGTTTGGACTCTACATTCATAAGCAAAATGGATAAAGCATAACATAAGAAGTTTAAGGGAGGCAAACCATACGGAGTGTAAGAAGCTAGCAAATGGGAATTCTGCGACTGATTCTTCCCCAGAAAGTAAATGTTGCAGTAGTTTAGGATCACCCTGACCATTAAAAGAATGGCCATTTACAGGAAGGTAATCCCTCAAAGTATATCCTATAACATTATCCAGGGCTTTATTTGCAGCAATCTCTGCACGGTTTCGCCTTCGCAAGCTTATCAAGACTCTCACGTAGTCCAATATCAAGGCATGAAGCACAACATCACGGCAGCAATGTTTACAAAGGACGCCATCAAGTGCAATCAAATTATTCACAGAACCATCAGCTTGACTACTGTGACTAGACCCAACTTGACTTATTTGACCGTTGTAACTTGTCACATCCCTTGAGTTATAGCTAGCAAGCAAAAGAGCTCCCCTACCAGCACAACAAACTTTACAAACCTTTCTCTGGCATTCAGAACACATCAAAATAGACTTTGAAGTTCCCATGGAGGATACAACGGGGGTTGAACATGCTGCTGCTTTTGTTTCAGCCTGTACCTCACACATGCCACCGGAACATCTCTCCTCAAGTCCAGTAACATTCCAGAAATCCACAACATTGTCCTCAATAGTACCAAGACCAATAGCAGCATTTATCTTGTCCTCAAGGGAAGCTTGTCCAAGCAAAGCAAGGGAATTTGCAACCTTGCATAATTTTCCCATATACAATTCATCAACTAAAGCATTTGGATTGATAGTAGCAGGGTCAATTCCAATTGACAATAGAGCTCTATCCCGTTCAGCAGCAGAAAGATTCACTCGGAGGCGTTCAATTTCAAGTTTCATAGCTTCTATAAAGTCTAACTTTCTTTCCTGCAAAATCAACAAATCTTTTCACTACATCAGACTGATAAATAAAAATTGTCTAACTATTCATCTCAAACATCTTATCAATACATTAAAATTAACACAACCAAAATTCATCATCCATCACTTAAACAACAATAATATGAACGACGCTATGGTGATGGTTTTCATTTAAGCACAGTGTGAAGAATAAGATCAAAAGTCACTTTTGTAGAAAATCAGTTTCTGTTGCTGCAATGATCAGAACAAAAGTTTTTTATGAAAAAAGATACATAAAAAGTGAACTAAAACATACAAACTGCAACACATCAGAGTTCAGAAATTTTTGTCAAATGTGCACAAGCAATTTTTATCTCCAGCATTCTCACTTCTATTCTTTAACAATAAGAACGTTGGTACAGTTTACATGAATTGGGTACATTTGCTTTGGCCTCAAAATATTACTGTTTCTTATACAAACATAAAAAGTATGCAAACCAATAAAGACATCAATAGTTAGCACTACTTGTCAATTGCAGTTAGTCACTTTGTGATATCATTGAAAAGGCTATATGATGTCTGATATCCATAATCATAGCTATTACATGTTTATAAATATAGACATTCTACTAACAATCTGTCTCGCGTAAAAATTCCAACAACTCCACGCCATATAACATGCCAAATTAATCATGTTTTAATCCCATTGAGGCAATCCAGCCAAGCTGATTCAACCAATGAAAACAGTAAAACCTAGAGAAAGCAGTCTAGCCGGTGATATGCAACCATAGCACCTAAGCAGAACTAAATTGGGATGAATACTTATTTTCTAAAGCCAGGCGGTTTCAAGAATTTGTCAATTGACATCACAAAACAGAACCTAGTTACTCTGGCAGCTTGTATATGGACATTAATCCAATATAATATTTGGCTACAAGAAGACATAATTTACCTTAGATTACAAATAACATATTAAAAATTAATAATCTAGAGAGTAAAGATCACTATCTGTTCTCACGAAAAGATTTGAAAATTAAGCAAGCATTGGCACAGCAACTCAAAGCAGCAGTGAGAAAGTAGACTATACCATTCTTGACCCCACAAGGGATCTTACGTAAGTTATGTACTTCTGCACACCATTGTCAAGTGATCTCGCATTTTCAGATGAGGGTTGGCGGTCAATTTCAGCAACCCGGTCTTCTGATGTAGCTTGGTCCAAAAAATCAAGTATGTCATGGCCTTCATTTGCATTATGCCGTGCCACTGACACAGGTTCAGAAAATGTTTGCTCTCCAGAAAGAAGATCAAACCAGTCTGTGGAAGCACTTTGTTGACTTGACAATGATGCAGTTTGATGTGATGAAGTATCAGAAAATGGATTTGTGTCAGTGCCAGACAAGAAAAGATTGTCTTCCTTTTGATTCTTTTTTGCAAGTTCTCTTATTCTTGCTCCAGGACCTTCATTTGAAAACACAGCCCTCCATGGAAGAGAAACTCCAAGGATCTCTATCTGTGATAAGAAGCAATAGAAATTACTTTGCAGAATGATGATATGCACTGAACTTAACATAATTTGATCAACTAAACAAATAACAAAACAATGGGGGATGGTTTATGGAAAAATATTTTGGTGAATTTCTCTAACGTTCCAACCTAAAACATGCTGTTCATGTGCTGGGAACACATGAATTGGGCATCAATATCTCCCAGAGCATGAATAAGAGAAACAAAATGTGGGGCAAATTTGAGAGGTGGCCATAACTGTACCACGGAACCCAGTGAAGAGCTACATTACAGCATCTGTTGCTGCTGAAGAAACATTTAATTCAGATGTCACAAGCAACTAAAAGTGGGACTAAACGGTATGACCAGTGCACAAGATACCGTCATTAATTGTGTGGAAACAAAATGCAGGATCTGAATTCCAAATGTTTGCATACAAAAATCTGTGGTTAACAATAGAAGCCTATGATGGACCACCAAATAACTAAAAAAAATTTCTTTAGCGGTAAGTGATATTAAAACTTGTGACAGAAACATGTCACTCCATGATAAGGTATGCATCAGTTTATAACAGATGACAGTCTAGCTTCTACATCAAGTGGCTCAACAAGAAAAAAGTTATATGCGACCTGATTAAGCAAGGCCTGCTTCTAGTATAATTATTTATTTCCTTATCAATCCCTGTACCACAACTCTAATCTGTAGGAGCTGCTTCTATTTCCAATATTTAAATTGATATGGAAATCATTTTTCAAAGCATGGTATATTTGTGGGAATTATGTTGGTTTTACTATAAATACCAATGTTTCTTGGAGGATGTTAATATCTTTGGAATTTGAATGTTGGATAAGGATAATTTCACTTGAGAAGGCTCTGAAACAAGAGGACCATGGATATTTCCAGATAATCAAGGTCTCCGAAAATTGGTTTTACTGGTTTCTCAAAGGATGCTTAAGGTCAAAGCTTTTGGTAAAAGCATAGGCTTCTAGTGATGTTCAAAATGTTGTGACTAGTTATAGATTTCGTGCTGTGCTACCTCCATGTCCAAGCTTGATCTGTAATTTTGGTGGTTTCACATATTATAATGAATAATAGATACTCTTTCATTCATCTTCACTGTTTATATGTAGAAAGCATGTCCCCCCAGTCAACAAGTCCCAGCCTTCACCAACTTTCACATGATTGAATTCTTAATTCTACAGCAGTTCCATCCTCTTATGGTAGAATATCCTTTTTGCCTCAACTAAAGAGTCAAATGATCTCCTTGAATAAACAAATGCAACCCGTTTCACTTCTTGGCATGGTCTATAAGCCCATATTCTTGACCACAGACACTTAAAATTGACCACTTCCAAGGCCCACTTAACTGAATTAAAAAAGTAAAGAAAAGCACTTCCAATCAAAGTTCATACATAGCATTCCAATGCTTGCTCAGACAACCAATATGAACAAGGCAATAAAAGCAAAATTATGATGTAGCACATAGTCAATTTATGGTGCTTACCTGGCCAAGAGTCATAGGACCTTTTCCAGGATTGTTAGGATAAAATGTAATAGCCACTACTCGAGTTAAGAAATCAATATCTCCTTCTAGCTCTTCAAACTCATATAACAAGGGAATGGTAGATGTATCCTGAGCATGAAGCCGTGCACCAGCACCGGTGATAGCCATGTCTTCAGCACTGATTGGTCCTGGCAAGGGTATCACAAGGTTTGTCCCAGTTACACATTGAGGTATTGAAGCAGCCTGAAAAAAAATCTAAAGTTAAAATACAGTGTTTTGAAAATTCTGTTTATACTTGTGCATAAAAATTAAGGTCTGCAGTATTGTATTTAATCATTATTGTATATGTAAGTTCTTCCATTTTCTTCTATTTAATCATAGTTCAATATACGAGTCATCAATTCACAAGTGATGATACCAGACATTCTACATAGACTCGCACAATGCATTGGGATTTCCCAAAACAACCATAAGGACTCCCTGAACAACTAGTCCTTCATCCCCAGAAGATACCATCACCTTTCCCTACAACCTAGCCAGAAATACTCTGTAGACTTGCAGGGGGCATAAACAACAGCTAGACTAGCTTTACTTGTAAGCCTTCAAATCCATTTTCATCATAGAATCTGGAAAAAAATCCAAGGTCGTTAAATCTTGCAATTTTCTTTCCATCATGTTTCTTTTTCCTCCTTCCTTTGCCCTTTTTCTGCTTATTCATGACACTCCCCAACTTATATCTCTGCCTCTTTCAAATACATTCGTCCAAAGGAAACTGATTCCAAATTGGTCAAGGCCACTATTTAAAGAAACAAGAAACCAAAATAAAGAATTAAGTTCACTCTGCAATAACCAGAGCGATGCAAAACTTTATAATAAAGGTAAGAACCCAAATATTTTCAAGGTTTACCTTTCAATACCATCACATCCAAAAATGACTAGAAAGAGAGAAGATAAATATGATTAAATGTCATTTAAGGAAAACTGAACTGATAATTCAATTGGCAGCCAACCAAAGAATGTTAAGCAAGGAAGAAGAACATATGTTGCTTGAGGAGTATGCATATTATATTAATTCACATGAGAGTGATTTTAGTATGCCATGAAGACATAATTAAGAAGCAAGATGTACAAATGAAACAATATCACACCTCGACAACCAGTTTAAGTCCGTCTAGGTGACGCCCAGTCCTCACATCAACTGTTGATGGATAAGTTGAATCATCTGCCCCGTGAGAAACTGTCAGAAGAAGCTGACAGACGTGGCAAGGCTCACCTAGATATATGTAAATCTCAATCACATCTGCACCTTGCAAGCAAACCTGTTAGAAAAAAGATCACAGAGTTAAATCAATGAACTATTTGTGATGGCTATATGATCTATAATTGTAACTGAAATACAGAGACAAGATTAAACATAAAGATTTACCCATGTTAATTCTTTCCCTTTGAAACTCAAAAGATTGGATCGCCCACTAATATTAGGAAACATGTTGGTGACTGACTTAAGAAAGAATCCAAATGGTCGAGAGGGTACCTGTAACAAATAAGTGATCACGTAACACATCACTTACAGAGTTAGTGTGACCTAAACCTGTCCTCTAAGTAGAAAAGTACTCTTTCTATAAATTCTGATATTTTCACAACAGCTCTGAACTAGTACACTTATTGCATGTACCCCAATGTCAAAAAGAGATCATCATGCAAACAACATAGCATCTGTTTAGATGATAGATAGGCAGTCCTTTAATCCTTAACTCCATTAAACTATGGATAAGCCTTGGATGGAGTCCACCAAAGAAGGCAAGTCTTCTGCAAAGTTCCCTTTAAAAAATCCCAGTTTCTCCCTCATTAAACTAATCATTTCTTCCTTTCATCTTTATCATGCCATGTCATGTCCTGTACTGTATCTTATCTCTTCACATCAAAGCATTATTTCAAAACTCTGAAACTTATTCATGAAACCACCTTATTTTTCTCATAATTGTTCAATCATTACCAATTCTTATAATGTTTCTCATAGATAAATGCAGGATCAAAATACAAATCACCAAAAAGCATACATTTAAAGGTTGAACTGCAACTGATGGCAGATGCTTGAACAGCCTCACTCCAAGAAACATCTCCAGCTGCTTCTGGCGAGAACTATCCACAACTGCATTTTTGTACCTCCTCTGTAGAGTAATTTTCATGTTCTGTGCAGCAGAAAACTGCTTAAACTTTCCAGCTTCTTCATTGAAAATGCTGAGAATTTGGCTATGCATAGCTTTGGAACCAGTGTAAAGTGTTGCATGGATATCACCAGCAAGAAGAAAGAGATCAGCTAGTTGAGATACAGGAGATAAGATAGTTGAAGCCTTAAACTCTTCAAATGTCATATCAAATCTCTTCCAGGGTTTATCTGGACATGGATGATCCCATGTGGTAGTCCGAGTATTGTGATCAATGTAATATGTTTTTCCAGTTACAGCATCTGAACGTTTCTCCCATCCTGGTGGCAATGGAGCAGTATATCCACCAGAGCTATTAACTGACTGGTAACCATATGCGATATCACTATCAAGTGATATGGCCAATCTCCTGCACTGTTCCACAAAAACTTGGAGGGAGCCAAAGTAACTAGCAGCATTAGTTCTATCCAAGGAATCTGCACAGTTAAAGCGTATGACTCCATTTTGATGTGATCTTAAGCAGAAAGCACCGGCAAAATCATCATTATGGATGATTTCACCTCTGCAATCCTTAAGTCGTTGCCGTGAAGGTAGATAATCCCCTTCAGATATATCGATAGCCAAAGTTCGTACTTTTAAAAGTCTCCAAAGATCCTCAATTGTTTGTGGCTCACCTTTCAGTTTTATGCTAGCATGCCAATCATAATTTATTAAATGTATCTGTGTGTAAGGAAGTTTTCCAGTTGATCTTATATAGTTTAAGGATTTCTCAAAATGCTGAACTAAAAGACATTCTGACTTTCCGTCTTCATTCCTAAGTAAATTGACGCAAACAATTGGAACAAAAGTTTTTTTCCTCTGACCTTCCACAACAGCGGCATTCAAATTTCGAGCATCATATCTTTTACTCAACCTTTGATAGTATTCTGAGCTTCCTTTATATGGGTCACGATCTGAAACATAAATTTCTGCTTCCTTAGCAGTAATTTTTAACTCTGCACCCCACCAGATTGGGATTGTGCCCCGTCGCCAAACATATGTGTTGAAAGGAATACTCTGACTAGTCCTTTTTGGTACCCATACAATTTGCTCACACTCTACTTCATTTCCTGTTTTCACAAAAATTTCACCAGTTCAGTCTAAGCAAGAAAACAAGTTATATGGACCAAGCAATCAAATAGGCAACGTAGAATATGTATATCAAAGACATAATAAAGAGGAAATTGTCAATGGAAGCTTGGTGAAAAGAGGTCGAATAAAGGCATGGTGCAGTTTCAACAATATCCAAGATACTATAACCCATTATCATTCTTTTACAAACACACACTGCATGCTTTAAAGTTGAAAATGTTCAAAACAATATAGAACTTTTGAGGATATTAGAGAAAGAAGCAGAGAAAGCACAACAGAACATGAAAATGCCATACATGGATATGCGAATCAAGAGTTGGTCAGTAACAACCTACCAGTGCTGAAGCACGAATTTAAACCCCTAGCCAAGTATCGAGTACCAGGATGAAGCCGACTACGACGAGCTATAAGAGCAACTACTCCTTCTAACTGACCCAAGCTTCCAAAGCTTCGACATTCTGCAAAGCCCTATACATTAATATCAAGCAAACAGTATCAACACGTAAATGTTATATATTACCAACTATATTATTCCCCTTCCAGATCTAGAAATATTTAGCATTGCAACAGAATGATTAATAGGAAAAATTAGGAGGGGATGCATGACTAAAATACAAGGAATTAAAGAACATGCACCAGGAAAACAACTATGAAGAAGCAGTCACGGCTTAAACAGAATATTAGAGAAGCTATTGTAGACAACAAGAATAAGCTAAGAATAAATGAAATGAATATTGCCATCAGAACCTGGGTAATAAGCTTTCCTGAAATCACAAATAAATATATTGCAGGCTGTCTCAAACTATAAATTAAAGACTATAGTGAAGAAACAAAATGGCTTCCTAAGGGATATGTGAAAGATGAACAGATACAGGGCCTGATAATTGTTAGTTACAGTAGGTATATGCCAATCCAGTTTAAACAGTTAGAAAATGTATGACGAAAGGATAGATGATATTAAGAGTAGAACAATATAAATATGGCCTGTGCAACATGATGGTTAACCAAACTGCAACCTACAACTTGCAATACTGAAAAATGGATATCATAACCCACACAAAACGCAGCAATTATGACATCATTCCTATTTCTCTGAAATGTAGTCAAATAAAAACCAATAAACTTGTAAGCCAGTTTATTTCCAATCTTCAATTCTCCAATTCAATTGTAACAACCAAAAGAACAAGAAGCCAATTACATGTAAACCATTTTAGTTATTAACATATTACAAATTCTTCAGCATTGAGTGAACATTAACAACCAAGCAATGAGCTCTGCGTAAGACGGAGTCATACATGCCAATTTGTAGTTAGAAAAAATCAGTCATTAGATCAGAATATTGAAGAGAAACCCATGAGAAATAAATAAGCATCAATCTCAACAAACATAAATGACGCTACCTGCAGAAGTGTAACACAATGATGTGGAAGCCCAACGTTTTTGAAAGGTGTGGAAAACCATCCATTCCAGACAAATTCATCGTCAGGATTTTCCAAGGGTATACGGCTTGGGAAAGGTCTAGTGATGTCTCTTGTCTCACAAAAATAGTGCTTCCCATCAATGTCAAGTTCAGTTAACTCTTGAACATTCTTTACTTCTCCTTTACCCTGCTGCTGAGGAATTTGGAGTGATATTTTAATCCATTGGCTTTCTGTGACTGTAAATACACATCCTCCGCCAGGCAAATTCGGGATGCTTTTTGTTAACTTTGTGGCCACAAGCAGCAGGCCAGAACTGCCTAGGGCAGCATAACCTAAGATTGCCCTTGCGTAAACCTTACTCCTGCAATACCAACGTGATCCACTTGTGATGAAATCTAAAGCTTCATCTTCAGATTTAAAAACATCTAAACCCCACTTCCCACTATAGCGAAGAGTGCCTGTTGTTGGATCAATATATATCACTTGAGTGTCAGCCCTGGAAAATAAGCTGACAATAACATAGACTTCACCAGTATCAAGTGTTGCAACAACAACAGACGTATTTCTTGAACCACCAACTGCAATTAAAACAAACTGTAAAAATTAATGCATGGTTAAAAATAGCACTATAGAAGAAAAAGAAAGACCTTTTTTTTTTCACCCAAATCGAACCAAAACAAATTGAAATGTTTTATCGAACAGCATCCATTAGACATAGTAGAGGGACACACTGTGCATATTTGCCATAAAAACTTGAAATGATAGTAAAATTGATAACGAAGGCATCTCAATCCAAAAAGGGGAAAAGAAAGAAACTAAATCCAGAAGCACACAAATTTACCTGGTGATTCCATGCGAGCTAGAAGTAGTGGGTTATTAGAGATCTCTTAATTCCTTGAGTTTTATGTTCTGTGAAGTAGAGAAACCAAAATCTGAATCTGAGCAACAGAATGAAAGGAGAGAACACAAGTGGGGAAGAAATCAGAAGCAACTCTAGAAACAAATCTAACAACGTAGATGCATATACGTAAACATGTATACCAACTTCGTGATTTGGCTATCACAAACTTTAGAGGGCAAACAAAATGCAATCTGCCGACCGAATGAGATTATTCTGATATACATTTTATTCAAGCACAATTC
Source organism: Erythroxylum cataractarum (assembly GCA_024703695.1). Taxonomy (NCBI): domain Eukaryota; kingdom Viridiplantae; phylum Streptophyta; class Magnoliopsida; order Malpighiales; family Erythroxylaceae; genus Erythroxylum; species Erythroxylum cataractarum. Next base: position 33,207,389 of record JANJEY010000001.1, on the reverse strand, counting down.
AGTAGCTCCTTTTTTCTATCAAAGTTTCTGTTTCCCCATATTCTCTTCACATTCGCACATATGCAGACGCAAACACAAGCCCCGCAAACTTGTTCATGCTTTTCATAAGATACTGAAAAACGAGATCCAAAATATCTAAATAAAAGTTTCGATGATACTGGCACTAATTGTAATTCTAAAAGTGGCCCAACTTTTTATTCTTCTTATCAAACAAAGAAGCGAAAAGGGTTTCAAGAAACTTACAAGATTCAAAACGTCATTTCTGCCAAGATCCAATTTTTATTACTAGAAGAAAAGAAAAACATAAAACTTTCTTCAAACCAAAATGAATCCAAGGACAACAATCAGAAGCACAGCAAATGAACATAGGATTGGAATTGAAGAACAAGAGAATTGAATTGTACTATACGTATATATTAATAAAGAGAGAGAAAAGTCACCAGAGAGAAAAAGATGCCAAGTTGAGGGAGGAAGCGAGTATGATACGGAAGACTGAAGAAAATCGGTCAACATGTAAATCAGAAAATTAATATTATTATAGACAAAATAAACTAAAATATCGTGAAACACGAATCGTCGTCGAAGACAACGAAATAAACTGGAAAAAATCTCTTTCCACATCGATTTTGCAGTAATAACATGTCGTTGATAATTTAATTCTTACGTGTTATTGGGTATGCTTTTCGTACTCAAAAAGGAGAGAAATTCAATGTGTATCTATTTAAACCACAGAGACTTTTGTTCTCCCAAAACTTCCATGTTCTTTTGGCAAATATGACCTTATTGGTTTCTTTTATAGATTTTATCCTAAAGCCCCTTTAGCAAACACTTCTTTTCCAACTGAATTTGTGTTCTTGATGGTTGTTTGTCTCACCAATCTATAAGAAGTTCTTAAGGATTTTGTTTATAACATTTACCAGATTTTGAGGAAGGAATAAATGTGGACTCCATCAGACATATTATTAATTAAAGTCTCCCTGTAAAAGATAGAGCCATAATTTTCAAATTTCCAATTTTCTCATGAATAGAGTTAAATAGAGGAATGTAATATTTATATATACCTCTTATGGTTATAATGTGAATCCCTAATTATTTAAAAAATGGCACTAAGAGCTTAAACCCTTAGATGTTGGATAGTTATTAAAATAACTTAATTAGAACAATAGGCAGAAATAGTTAACTTTTAGTGATGTTAATTATAAGAAGAAAATAATGTTTCTAACTAGAATATAATAATAATAATAATTTAGTTATTGCATAAGGTCATAATGCAAAGTTAAAGTTCCAATAGCTAATATAATAACTTTTGCTCCATTAGTAATTCACATGTCCATTTTGTCTTTTCTTAACAATCTACTCATTGTTAACACTTATATTGTATTACAAATGTGAGAACCACATTCGATATATAATACCTAAGATTTTAGAATATAAGTAAAAGTTGATCTCAATCATAAACATACAAGAGGATGAAGCTTAATTAAGATTTTTATCTTTTATGCTAATAAGATAAACCTTACATTTCCTCATCCATTATCCATTGATTCTATAATAAAAACATGTGCTCTTATCATTTTTCTTTTTAACACTATCAGTTGGTTTTGGTACTTTAACATAAGCCTTTTATTTCTTGTTATTAATCTTCTTAGAGTTTTTTTTTTAACTATTAGAAAAATCTACAACAAGAACATAATTAGTGAATATAGGTAAGGATAATTTGTTAAACGATTATAAATTTAGTTTGCAATTTCTCTTTCTTACACTCTTTACTTTATTATTTTTTTATTAAGCTTTAATAAATTGTAATTTCATTTCGTCATTCTATTTAAAATTGATCAAGTTCCATTTTAAGTTGCAAAAGGCCATTCACATTTTATTTTGTAGATCAAAAGAAATGAATTTAATAGAGCCTCTGTGTGTGAAATGACATAAAATTTGAAATACATTAAAAGTTACTTACGAGGACACGAATCAAGTTAAGGATAACAAAGTGAGCATGCTAACACATTAATTTGAATTATTTCAATTTAAAATAATGAAAGCATTTTAGTAGATACATTAAATTTATTTACATTATCAACGCTCTTAAAGGCCTAGGCAAAGTATATACAAATATTTAAATGGTGAGAAAATTACTTAGGTCTCTTCCAAAGATTTGGAAAGTTAATTTGATGGCAACCTAAGAAGCAAAGAACTTAAATATATTACCAATACAGGAGCTCATTGGATCTTTTCTCACCTACTAAATGAGACTTAAGGAAGTACAATAAGAAGAAATGGCTCTTAAAAAAGGAAACATAGGCTTTAATATGGAGCCATCTAAAGAGGAATAGACATCCTTTAGCAGAAGTAATGAGGAATACATTGAGCTTATCTCCAGAGGATTTAAGAATTTGCTAAGGAGAAAGAAGTTTCTAAGAGAAAATATTTCAAGGAAGATAAATTTGATACTAAATAAAAATTAGCTAGCATCATTTGCTTTAAATGTAAGAAATCCAGTCACATAAAATTCTAGTTTCCTGTCCTCAAATACATTGACAATTATTAAAAAAAAAGTTATATCCTCAATTTGGGATGGAACATGTGATTTTAAAAAGTGAATATTCAAAAGGAAAAGTAACTCATATATACTTTTATGGATAATGATGAGTATTGTCCATTTCTAAATCTTTTGATAGTGATAATGATGTTGAGTTATCCTATAATGAACTAGTTAAAAGTTTGGGGATCATAATTAAGAAAAAGAAGAAATTATCTTAAACAACAACAACAATAACAACAACAATGCATAGTAAAAGTTATGCTAAAAAACATTTAAAAGCATGCACGGGTAAAAAAGAAAAGATAAAGAGTGAATTACATAACATCAAAGCACTTAAGGTGTGAGCATTATTGTTAATCATAATTTATATATATTGAAGCATTGGAATGAGACACTGGAAAATAAGGTCATCCTCTCAACAAATCCTTGTCTAAATTCACCAAAGGATATAAGGAACTAGAAAGCATGCTAGGAGCATAAAAGAATTCTAATAATAGGTATGAGATTGGATAATATTATAAGAGTGTACGAATATAAAGACTACATTTGTCAAGGGAAAACATTTTCATATTGAAGTACCTTTGCTTAAGATGAAAGATGAGCATGGTTCATCCTCATCTATGCATACACATAAATCACATGCATATGCTTTATCCATTAGAACTTACTCTAAAGGCAAGTATCACAGATTCATATATGGACTTTAACCTAGGCCTATTGTTCAATATTACCAAAGCAAGAATAGGTATAACTTTTATTCAAAGACAATAGGTAAATACAATCTCATTAGTACTTATTTAGGCCTAAATATTAATTTAGAAGAAAGAATCAAGCTCCCATTTACAATATGCCTCATATAAAGTATAATGGCATGACACCTCCCTTATAGGCACTAACATAACTAATGGATCATGTCTTATGTATACAACAATCTAGTCCATATCAATATTCAAAAACAACATTCCATCCTTATATTATTTAAAGGAGGTTTCCCTACCATTCTTATATCCAAAAAAGATCTAGAAATACATTTATGCACAAAAACCATATGTTTCACTATCATGGAACCAATTTATACTATATAATATGATATGTCATTTTTATGGTGATTAAGGGCTTATTGATAAGTTTTATTTCTTAAAACAAGTCTTGATGAGTAAACTTATAAGTAAATGAGTTGAAAAAAAAGCTAAGAATAATAATAAAGGACAAGTTTATGTAGGTACCTTAAGCAAATTAATTACATTATTGTGTACGTCTCTAAGAAAAATAAATGCAACTCGTATATGGGTAGTGGATATTCAAGGAATATGAGTAGTGATACATCCTAACTTATAACTCTTAAAGAAAAAGATGGAAGATTTTGATAAGATATTATTTGGTTATATTAATTGGAATTATCTTTGTTATTTTGGCCATTTTAATGCTTAAATGGGAAAATTAATATTTATTTTATTTTATGAGGTGATAAGCAAAGATTGCATTAAATTGGAGCATTATTGGACAAAATTACGAACTTTGGAAAAAATAGATAGACTACTATAGTAGATAAGGAGAAATCATGCCTAATGTCAGATTCACCTCAAGAGCTTGAATTTAATTAGAAAACTTATTTTCATCCCTATTATGTAGGGATTCAGATTTGTTTGGATAAGAATCTTTGCAAGATAGGAGAAGGCTAGGTTTTGAGTTGGAAAAGAAGGGAAAAACACATCCAACACCTTCTACATCATTTTATTTTCTTTCTTTGTAGTTTTCTCTCAATCTTTCATCTTTCCTTTTATTTTTAATGTTGGAATAATATGGCTAAATCCAAACATTTTGATTCAAAGTGATTCAAAACTCTAGTTGTGACCTTATAAGGTTTTGTTCTAAACTTATATTCATGTTTTAATTAAAGTATTTCTTATTTTATGTCCTTATATTTCATAAACAATTAATATTGATCGATATAATAAATCAATTTGATGTTGATTATTTTATAGTTATCCATGAATTCAATGGCTGGTAATTGTCATGAAGGATTACGTCAAGTAGAAAATAGGTTATTTATGAAGTTGCATATTTTAATTTATGAAAAACAAGAAAACTAAATTAAATACTTGTAAATATCTTAATTATTTTTTAGGGTTTATTCTTTTTCATTATGCTTATTACTATCATTTAATTGATATGGAATGCTACCATACCTAATAAATTGATGGTAAGTTTTAGATTGAATATTAGGTTGAACCAATTAATTTAGAAAAATTTGAGACTTATTATGACTATCTTAATGGTTCGACTAACTACTTGAATTATGAAAAATTTTCTTTTTATATCAATGATCAAAGTTACAATTGGATGGGATATTTCCCTTGAATCAAAGTTAAGTACCATTGAATTTATCACTTTAATACTTATTTGATTTATTTTGATTACTTATTAAATTTAATTTATTAGTTAATTAATTATAAACTACCACCTTATTTTATTAATTAAGATTAAGAAATTAGTTTTAAGTTCTTTTGGGATTTTGGCATGGTTCCAAGACTATTACAAAATTTTGGAGAATTAGAATGAATTTTGAAGAATTCAACAACCTTATTGAAATTTTGATTCCATTGTTAGGAAAGTATTTTAGTTTCTTAGTTTCTTTGTATTATTTTACAATTTGTTGTTAATATCTTTTCTTGTATGACTCGTACTTCTTAGACAAGTGAATTGTAATATTACCCAAAATTTGAGAAGATACCCTATCGTTTAAGGAAAGAGATTGAGTAAAGAAGCAACCATTCATCTCCAGAAGTGAAAAATGAGATGGATCTAATAATTGATGATGATTCTAATTTCCAAGAAGTTAAAGAAAAGATGAAAAATCTTAACACTAGAACGTTGAGGGAGTTAGCAATGCCAAATTTGAATCAACAACCCTTTTGCATAAGATTTCCAGAGGTTGAGGTAGATTCCAAATTAAAATATGGTTTAATTCACTTAGTCCCTATTTTTCATGGTATTATAGGAGAAGATTCACATAAAGACTTGACTCTAGAATGAAGTCATAAAGAGTGAACAAAGAACAAATTAATTTTTAAGCCTTTCCATTCTTATTGAAAGATAAGGCAAAGGATTATATACATTATCTTCCCTTTGGCTCAGTGACAACATGGAATAAGATGGAAAGGTTATTCCTAGAGAAGTTCTTTCCTGCATCATAAGTAGCCAATATTAGAAAGGAGATATATGGTATTGGACAATTCACCAAAGAAAAATAGTATGAATTTTGGGATAGGTATAATTAGTTTTGTGCTAGCTACCTACACCATTAGATTCTTGAACAACTTTTGATTCAGTACTTTTATGAAGAGCTATTTCCAATGGATAGGAGTACGATAAATGCATTTAGTGGAGGAGCTTTGGTAAATAAAACACTTGAAGTGGCTAGACAATTAATATCAACTATAGCCAAAAATTTTCAACAGTTTGGAACAAGGATGGGTGGAGCTATTAAGCACATCAATAAGGTAAGTAATACAAACCTTAACTATAAAATTTTGGATTTAACTACTCTAATTCATCAAATGGCTATAGGTCAATCGCAATAAGCAAAAATGTGTTAAATATGCTCATTTCCTTAACATCCTATAGGTATATGCCTTACATTGCAACAAGACTCCCTTTAATAAGCTAACACAATAAAGGGATTTCTTGGTTAATCTTAGTGGAAATATAACCTTTATTCCGATCATTATAATATAGGATTGAGGGATCATCCAAAATTTAGCCATGGAAATCAAGGAGGGCAAAAAAAATATAAACCTCAACATTTCAATAGATATCCTGAAGCACCTGCATATGCTTAATCTTAGTCTTCAAATTTAGGTATATCTTTAGATGAAATTGTTAAGGCATTTGCTATTAATGCTAAAAAAATTCAATAAGAAATAAGAGTAAACCTTTAGAATTTAGGAAATCAAGTCAGTTAATTAGCTACCTCAGTTAGTAATTTAGAAGTGCAAACATTAAGAAAATTACCTTTGCAAACGATGGTGAATCTTAAAGAGAATGTAAGTGCAATGACATTGAAAAGTGGGAAGGAAATTCAATATGGATCCTCCTTACTAATGGTAGGTTGGCTAAATCAAAAGAAGTGGAATATGAAAGAGAAATTTTAGAATCCTTACACGACAAGAAATCACTTATTTATCGATGAATAATTCCATCGGTAAATTCTCAATTTTCATCGGTTAAATTAATTACTGACGGAAATGGAAGATGGATAAAATTGTCATTAAAAGGACCGTATTTAAAGTTACCTACGGTAATATTTCATCGGTAATTTACTAACGCCCCAAAATATATTACCAACGGTCTATTTTACGTGGGTAATATTTAGCAACGAAAAAAATTTCATTGGTAAATCGAAGCTAATGAACAGAAAACGTCATCTTATTTACCGACGGTGATAGCATTACCGTCTGTAATAAAATACAAAATTTTCAATTATTCCGTCGGTAAAAGCAGGTTAGAATTTTTTTTTAATAAATTCTAGTTTAATGATGTTGTGATAAATACATAATGTTAATAGTTACCAATTATCTGTTCATAATAAATTAATTTGTATATATATATATTTTGATTAATCAGAAAATTAATTGATAATATAACTTTAAAATTATTTTAATTGATAATAAAAATAATACATTGTGCATAACTTATGTTACAATTGAAAGCAAATTACAAGGACAAGCTAATGCCGTGGTGATCGTGGGTGCTCTGAACTGCTAAGCCTCCCCTTCAACTGTTTCATCTCCTGTCTAAGTCGAGCCATCTGCTCCATCTACTTTGTCATCTTAGCCATCTGCTCCATCTGCTCTGTCATCTTAGCCATCTGCTCCATCTTCACTCTCATCTTAGCCATCCGCTCCATCTCCTCTCTCATCTTTGCCACCTGCTTCATCTCCTCTCTTATCTTTGCCACCTGCCCCATCTCCTCTCTCATCTTAGCTATCTGCTTTATGTGCTCCATCCGTTGATTCACATTAGCCTCTTTCAAATACCATATTTACTCCTTCAATATGTCTATTGTGGCTCGAAGCTCAGTTACTTCATTGCTGTGCACTGGCCTAGCAGATGCTGCTGTACTAGACAGGGAAGAGTGCGAATAATATATGTTCGCATATGAACCTAGCCCAAATATCCTTCCATGGTTGTCCCACCACCTACAACATCAAGATACATCTGAGTCTCATCTACAAATTGTTCCTCCTGAGACTGTCGCTGAATGGTTTGTTATATTTGGTCCTATTAGGAAGCAATGTTTATATTAGTAAGGGATCATTGTTACGAAATTATAAAAATGTATTAATTTCACATACATTCAGCTCTCTACATCGAGTCTTGATGAATGTCACACCGTCATGTGTCTTCGTGTGGGTGTGCAAAAGCAGCTAGATAGGTATAGGCTTGATGCCCAATGACTTTTCCTACATGTATAACCTAAATTGTCAGATGTGAACTACAATTTATAAAAATTTCAGCAGAGTTTCCTCGATTTTTATGAACTTATACCAATTAATGACATAACCAACTCTTATCTATAATTTGAATAAATAACTACTTGATTAAGTAGCTAATTTAGGATAACCCAAAATCTTTTGCTTAGGTTATGATCACTTTATGGAATCCTCACTTAAGTATTTAACCTATACTAACTTTATGCCATTTTGGTGGATACGTGGCCAAATGAAAAGGTTGAATCCATATATAAAAATTTTCAACTCATAACATAAATAGAAACATTATAGAAATATGAACATCTTTTAATTAATAAAATAAGGGCATATTTCTAATAGCTTAATATATAGCTACGTATAAAGAAAAATTTAATATTGGCATGAAATATTTTTATAAAAGAGATAGGCAACGAAAAAAAGCAAATATTATTTAGCTATGTTTTATTTTATCATGATTATATATTATTTGCTATGTTTTGATAATTTTATAAAAATGCATTTTTAACTACAAATGGGTGAATATGTAGCCAAAATTGTTTGCAATATTTTGCAATATTCTATCTAAGATAATTGAAGACATTTCATTTCTAATATATTGAAGGTAAATTAGAAATTAAAAAAACTCTCTCAATAATTATTCTTGAATTTAAAACTAGTCCTCCAAATAATATAAAAATAGTTATGATTTTTTTCATTTTCACAAAAATATTATATTTTAATTTGGTTTATTTTAGAAGTGTTTTTAATTTACATTCATACTAGCATTATTTGCTCTTATAAATTTATTATAAGGGAACAACTATAAGACCCATTGCATTTGTAGATTGTGGACTATTAAACATTTGAATTTTAATTATTTAATCAAATATATTTATTAACTAATATCTTTAAATTTTTGTAGGACTATCTAGATGATTATTATTAGTAGTTAGCAATGATCATTAATATTAAATTAAAAATTGTATGTTCTCTATTTATAATATTGATAATGACCAGTGCAAACAAGTTGTTAGTTACAATTTTTTTTTTCCTTTCCTCATGTATTGATAAATCTTAAGTTTGTATTGTCACTACTAATATGTGGTGACAAGTACACTTGATATGCATTTAAGGCTTAATATATATATATATATATATATATATATATATGAAAATTGGAAAACTAATATATGAGTTTGTAATTTACATGTATCTTTCTTTAATGACTTAAGGTCATGTACATATCAGTTGGGTCCTTTAGTAATTTGTCTCATCCCATCTATACGAAGAAATGTGCATACCAATCAAGATAATTGTTTACTTATGAGATTACACCTGGAAGTTAATTTGGACCTTTGACATTATTATCATCACTTATCTTTAACGGTTAACCTTTAAAACATATAAAGATTTTTATATCATCATATACTTTATATATTCCTTATAATTTGTAAACAAACAATACAAAAACCACAAAACAACTTCACATATAACAAAGTATTCTATCGAACACCTTGAGTGCAGAAAAATTTCAACCCTATCTAAACACAAATTAATTAAATCTTCTCATTATTTACATGAAAAACCCTAACACAACAACAATCGAACCCAATTAAACAAACCAATGCAATTAATTCACTCCAAAAAGACAACGTTTTAATTTCAACCCACGGCTTACCTTCGGAAGAGGTGGAGGAGATGACACCTTTACCTCACTGCTGGAGAAGATGAGAAGGAAGGCCGACCGGAGACGCTGCATTTGATCAGAGGACGAACGACAGTGGAGGAAAGGAGGATGAAAATGGAGGAAACCACCGAGCTGCGTCTGAAGGAAGAGGAGAAGGGAAGTTGCGCACACATGAGGAGAGCCAGGGAAGAAGGAATAAGCTGCATTTTAAACTTAACCAAAACGACGTCATTTCGGTCATGTAACCAAAACAATGTCGTTTTGGTCATATTATAACTAACGTCTTAACTTAACCAAAATGACGTCATTTTGGTTAAATTTAAATCGTAGCTTAAGTTCAAAGAAACGATGTCGTTTTGGTCAAGGCAAATAACTGTCTTTCACTTCACCGAAACGACATCGTTTTGGCTGAACCAAAATGATGTAGTTTTGGTGAAGTTAAGAACGTTGTTTAACTTCACCAAGACGACGTCGTTTTCGTTAAACCAAAACGACATTGTTTCGATTTAACAACAACGATGTTCTTAATGACAACAATACCGACAGACACCTTTCTGTTGCCAAATATTTAATTATCGTCAACAAGTTTACCGATCGATTATGTAATTCTGTGGCAAATTACTGACGAAAATTTTGCTGGAAATTTTTCGCTCCAAATATGGCAACTGACATCTGTTCCGTTGCTGTATTAGACTAATATAGCGACGAAAATGACAATACCATTGCTATTTTCAAACGGTAAGTATTTCGTTGGTATGTTTTTGTCGCTACTTCACGGTTTTCTTGTAGTGTTAAAAATGAGGAAATCTATATACCATGTTTAGAAGCCATTAAACAAATTCCAAAATATGCAAAGTTCTTGAAAGAACTATGCATAAATAAAAGGAAGCTAAAGGATAAGGAATGAAAAATTTTGGATAAGAATGTATAAGCTGTGATAAATAGGAAATTATTAAAAAAATCTAAAGATCTAGGTATGTTTACACTTCCTTGTGTCAATTGTGATAACAAAATTGAGCATGTCATGCTAGACTTAGGTGCATCTATTAATGTCATGGTATAATCAATTTACCAAGATTTAAATCTGAATTCTTTGCAAGAAACTAATGTGAGTATTTAGCTAGCTAATCATTCTTATGTGCATATTATTAGTATTATAGAGGATGTTTTAGTCCAAGTTAATAGTTTGGTATTTCCAGTGGACTTTTATATCTTGAAAATGGATGTTGAAAATGTAGAACATTTAACTTTGATTTTATTGGAAGGCCATTTATGAAGACAACCATGATAAAAATTAAAAGGGAGATAGTGAAGCAATGAAGTACCTAATAATTTTCACTCTGTTTATTATATGGATATTGTGGATTCGATTGTGCAAGATATTATTAAAGAAGAAAGTGTTAATAAAGAGTCAAAGTTTAATGGTAAACTAGAAGTGAACAAGCAAGTTGATGAAACTTGTGAAGTTTTAGGATCATTATTAGTGATGCTAATAGATTTGAAAGCTTTAAATGATAAAACTACTATAACTTACAAGAAAATGTTACCTTCTGTTTTGTAGCTCTAAAGATACAATTGAAGTAGGGATGAACCATATTTATGGAAGTTCTACTCTAATTAAATGATTAGGCATTGTGTGCCTAGGGGTGAACATCATTTTATCTTAGCTTTTTTGTCATAATTATGCATTTGGTGGTCACTTTTGTCCTACACGAACTACTAGAAAATTTTTGGATGGTGATTTATATTGGGGGACTTTGTTTAGAGATGATTATGTGTTTTGTAAAAGTTGTAACAAATGCCAAAAGATAGGTACTTTATCTCATAGAAATGAGATGCTCAAATCCATTTATATAATTGATTTTAATGAACTCTCTAATTAAAATATGATGTGTTTAATATCTATAGGTGAAGATGTATAGATTTGGTATAGGAGACTTGGACATGCATTATGAATCTCATCTTTAACCTTAACTCTAAGCAACATGTCAATGGCTTTCATGTGTCAAGTTTGATAAAGACAAGGTGCGTAGAGTTTACTAAGTGAAAAAAACAATCTATTAACTCATTTAAGAGCAAAAATATAGTAACTTCCACCAAAATTTGTAATAAATTATATATGAATTTGTTTGGCCTTACCAAAGTTGCTAGTTTAGATGATAAAATTTGTTCTTTTGTCATAGTAGATGATTTTAGTATATTTAATAAGTTTGTTAACTGTAACACCCAAATACCCCCTGGGAGGATAAATGGATGCCACCCAAGACAGGACAAACAAATCAAAACGTTTCACAC
>JANJEY010000001.1:33118294-33133807 GCA_024703695.1 Erythroxylum cataractarum | reverse complement strand
TCTGAAGCACTGTTAGTGCTCTTCAATATCTGTGTCTTACCCATCCTGACATTCAGTTTGCAGAAAATAAAGTCTCTCAATTTCTCCATTGTTCCATCGACATTCACTGGATTGCTGTTAAAAGGATTCTTTGTTACCTTCGATCCACATCAATATTTAGTATTCATTTGACCCGACAAACATCTCTCTCTATTCAAGCCTACTGTGATGCAGATTGGGCTGGGTGTCCTGATGACCATCGTTCCACATCTGGTTACTGTATTTTTCTGGGCCCAAACCTTATCTCTTGGAGTGCAAAGAAACAGCCTACTGTTGTCAGATCTAGCACTGAAGCAGAGTATCGCAGTATAGCTAATGCTGTTGCTGAAATTTGTTGGATTATGTCTCTTCTTGGTGAAATTAGTTTCTCTCACCCCACACCCACTCTTTGTTGTGATAATTTGGGTGCAACATTTCTTGTCACCAATCCTATCACTCACACTCATACAAAACATATCGAAATTGACATTCACTTTGTCAGAGATTTGATTACCAACAAGGCACTTACTATTCAGTATCTCTCTTCCTGTGATCAGATTGCAGATATCATGACCAAGGCTTTATCTTCCTTTGCGTTTCACAATCTTCATGACAAGCTCTCTGTGAGGACTCACTGTGCACTTGAGAGGGGTTGATAAACATGTGAAAATTTTCTACAATCTCAACATTATTATGATTTGTATTATCTCCTGTAATCTCATTTGAATTAATTTGTATTATCTCCAGTAATCTCATTTAAATTGATTTGTATCTTATCTTAGATCATCACAAACTTGTATAAATATAGTGTAAAGTAATTCATTGAAATACAAGGAAAACAATACATTTCTACACCAATTCTGTTCTATAACTTGTAGCTTGTGTCTCCCTTCCCTGCCTGGTTCCTGTTTTATGAAATTTAGTGGTCTCTTGATTCATGGCAATTTTATTCCTAGAAGCCTCCATAAGAGCCATTGACTGACTAACTTGAAAAGCCAAGCCAATTACGAGCGCCCTCAACTCCAAAATCTCCTTTTCCCTTTTTGATCACTACTTCTAATTATAGCCTTTAAGTTTGCTTCTACCTTCTTTAAATATTGAGATCTAGTTTCTATCATGGGTTTAAACTTTACAAATCTGAGGATCCTTGCTCTGATACTAAATACTGTGTGAAAAGAATAAAAAATGCAGAAAAGGAATGAAAATATAAAAGGAAATCTGATGCAAAAGTGCAGGTAACGAATTTATTGTTATTCTTTCTTTAAAAAGGAAAGTAACATAGCTCTCCTATATTTATATCTAACACACCGACTAATGTTACTAATAACAATTGACATAATAAAATAATCTCTTGCATCCCATTTCTTCATAGCAGTGTAGCTATGGGTGACAATGATTTGCACCCAGTCTAGCAAAACGTATCTTCAATGCCCTTTTTGCTTTGATATCTCTATTCACAAGTCAAGACCGCATCTTTTAGGTTCAAGAAATAAGTTTTATAGGACAAGAGAAACAGAAATGGAAAGTTCACTACATGAGTTAAAATAAGACAGAGACGTTGTTAAGATAACTATTTTTTTGAATGATAGCAGACCACAAAAGAGATTTGGCGGGTTCTTCCTTTGGGGTTTTACACTATACTGTTACGCATAAAAGGGGTTTTGCCCTCAAAACTACCACCTTGTCCTTGGGGAAAGAATTTATTCAATTCAACTCCTCAAGCAAAAATTTCAACAATTTATGACGACAAAAATTGAATATAATATCCAACCCAACATGAAAAAAGATAGACAAATAAATATTGATGATAAGAGGTGGTCCAATCCACAAGCAAGCTTCATCTCTGTTTCCTCAAGTCCATCGACTAATCAGCATAATTCCTGTTCTTTAGTATTGGGTCTACACCCGCTTAAAGCCATGTTGGGAGTTGGGTGGAACGAAAACAATGTTAACCTAGCATACTCAAGATCAATTAACACCATTCATTCTCAACGCCTTGAGCATTAGTGAACTTGATGAGACAGGACATAAGGTGGAGAATGTATTTGATTCCTCAACTTTTCACAGGTAATACAATTAGAATGATGAAAACTGTCTTGATATCAATCTTTGAAATGAGAAACATTGATATGACTGTACATGCTCTTCGTTTACAAGTGATATTCACATCCTGTAGTATTTTTTAGGTAATTCTATGTCAATGCTTAAACTAATCATATCTTGACAGGTACTCCACAAGCGAATATCTTCATCAGTTGGAAAATAATAAAGATCGTCATTCCTTCTCTGCAATCACTACAAAAACATCTTTCAGTGACCACTTCTGTTTCTCACTTTTGGCAGGTGGATTGATGACTGCTCTTTCAGCAGTAGCTGAACGGTAGCCGATTACAATCTCTCTCCTCCGTCGGGCTCGTAAGATTATTTCATAAAAACTCAACTCCTCACCTTCACGAAGATAGAGATCTGCTTGCCGAATCTGCAACTCACTTCCCTGATGTTTACGAAAAGTTCTATAAGCGATACGTCATTAATAATCAGAACTTGTCTCTCAAACAAATTATCATATTTTAACCAATTCTTACCCAAAAAAAAAACATATTTACCACTACTAAATATTGAGCCACTGGAGGTTTTATCCCAATAATGCAAATTAACATGATATCTACATCTTTAATGAATTTCTGGTATTAATTAAAGAATGCAGAATTGCAGAATGCCAATTGAGAAGCTGGCACAAATTTTTCTAAAAAGCAGTAACATGAACAGGTTAATTTGTGATTACACTCTAGTAAGCTTATTTTTCTTTTAAAACATTTGTAGTCCCAAACATTCTCAATATTTTAATCATCGAGAAACACTACCTCCTCTGCAAAAAGCTCCTCTAATACAGCATTTATCTGACGATCCTCTGCAACCATGGCCAATGCCATGCTGACAAGCTCATTTGATAGAACATAATCACTGATCCTTGACATGGACAATAGATTTTTAGTCCTTGGGTCCAAAATTTCACTGATTATTACTGATTTATCTGAAGCCTGCTGCATCTCACCAATCCAAGAACCTTGTGAGAAGCTTCTTTGGAGCTGCGAAGCCATAGTTTCTCTATATGGAAGACGCTTTGCCTTAAAGAATCATGAGAACCATATATTTATATACTTATCTATTAGGAAAGAATTTTCAATAATTCAAATAATGCATGTCCTATAAGACAAGTATCAAAGCAAACTTTACTTTTTTCAACTCTGCGACAAATGTAAAACTTTACTAGAAAGCTCAGTGAGTTAATCTAATGTCCATGAAGAACCAGAAAGCTACAATGTCAATCAATCTATCGTAAGCCGTGGTCACGAGAGCTCTCATTACTTCAAAAATGGAATCATCATGTACAACCACAATTCAGTTAGATCAATTTCTGAATACCTGAATATCACGGATCAATAATAGTGTGGCCAGAGACCTAGAATCAGCTTGAATAGCTGAATCTTCCACAGATTCATCAGCCAAAATCAAGATCTGTGAACACAAGATATTGCGTCAAAATCTATATAAAGGTCCATCTCATTTTACAGAATGTACTACTTACAGAGTCGAAAGATTCTAAAGGAAGACTCTCCAAGTGACGCCGAATCACAGCATTTCCCTCTCTATTAACCAATGATATGTTCACCAGTCTGCTTAAATCCAGACCACCATCAATAAGCTTCTTTTCCCTCTCATTTTCGGGAACCTCATTGAACATCCAAAGCTCTGAATCAGGTGCTAGGAAGGCATCCAGGACCTGATCCAACAGAGTAACATATTCTATTAACGTGGTGATGAAAAGAAAAAGAAAGTAGAACAAGCTACTCTGATTTGCAACAATTAATATCCAGGAGAACCTACAATTATTACAAGACTAAAAGGTGACAAACTATTCATTTAACTTAAACAGCAAGAGAATTCATTAATGTGATGACTTCATTAACTATTCTACATCACAGAAAAGAAAGGGGAAAGGCAAGAAAATAGTGTACATAGAAGCAACAGGTGAGATTTGTGTTTGGAAGATGATCAGATGATAAAGTCAAACTGGAAGGTAGATACCATACACTTGAAATTAGGTTATATTCTTATGACGGCAGATAATAGTAATGAAGGAGCAAAAATGAAAAGAAAAAAGAATATTTTGTTGAATGCTTGCTAACACAAGAATAAACTGGTAAAAATGATCGCGTACTTGAGAAAAAGAGGAAATTGTAAACTTCTTGTCAATCTGTCAAAAGATAAATCCACTGGTAGACATGGTGGACTTAAACCATTGTAAGAGTAAATTGGAAATGATATAAGCTATGGTGATTAAACACAAATTTCCATGCCATAACAGAATGAAGTTCATTCTTAAGACTGAATTAGTTGGACCAAAATGCTACACTTAGTAGCTAACCCTCGCTGGACCCCAAACTATTAGGAACATCAAGAACTGGTATGTCCTTTTTCAACTGAACCTTGGTAACTTCACAACTTAAATAGACACTCAAAACATGACAAGAAAATCGTGAAGCATCTACCACCACTTTGTTCAACCCACGGTGGATTGGGAGTATGATTGTGTAATCCTTATTGCGTTACCATAATTATATCTTCCATATCTCGTCGCCAACCACATAAAAGTATCTTTTCTGCAGACTTTGGAACAATGAAGTCTTTGGGTAGACTTCCCCTCCATACCTGCAGCATCCAGGCGAACAAGAAAAGAATTAGGTGCTTCATAGACAGAGCTTACCACAATCATATCATCAATGTCCCTCCTCCATCCACAAAGTAGAATCTTCTGTGGCTTTCTGACTGGTCTGGCAAAGTGTATAAATGATGCTTCTTTGACCTGAATGATGAAATTGATTATTTTGTGTAAGTCTTTTAATTATGCCATCTCCACTTAGTTAAATTCCAGCGAACGCATCATTCTATATTTGTATATATTGGGGCAAGTTTGTCATGAATGACAGGTCTGATTGATCATGACTAATTGCTTCCTTTCTCATTCTGATTTCACTTGTCCAATTTTCCAAAACAAGTATACATAATGCATGCCTTTGCTGCATTTAATATCCAGTTTTGCATAATCTAGAATGAAAAGGCCATCACAATCTGGCCCACAATAATACAATGTTGATTGAGAAGTATGAGTATGCTAGGCAATTAACTTTTACAAGTCCCTAGAAGTATAAAAATGACAAAACTCCAAACATAAAACTCTCGGAGTAGTCCAATTCTATTTGTATGAAAATGCACAGAACTCATTTGGTGGACTTGTGCTAAACAAAGAGTCCTCAGATTACCATGACAAGAATTATCACTGAGCTAAGATAATAAGGAAAAGATGAATACTAAGTCAAAATTTAATGGTGGTATTTGTCAGGAAACTGCTCAATTCAAAAGCTTAAGTTGTTAGGCAAGGCCCAACGGTGGATCATATATTATTTTAACACACCTCTTCCCACAAAATATTGGCCAACACAACAAATCACAAATATACTATAGGTAAAATGGTTGCAACAACTTGAACTCGAGACTTAGTCACACAAGGCTCTATTACCATAATAGGAAACTACTCTATCCAAAAACTTAAGTTGTAAGGTGAGGTTAGAAAATCGATCATGTATTATTCTAATATCATTCAAGTAAGTTTAGTTCCATATAAAAGGATAAAATATTTTGTCCAACTGCATAAAATTATTTTATTCAATAGTAGCAAATATAATAAAAGATAGTAAGCAAACTTCTAGGGGGTAATAGGATTCCAACAAAAGAAACATCATTCCCTAACTAGTCAAATTTGTACTGATCATTTCTTTCTTCCATTAATTTGAATCATACACACTTGTTGGCATATCTTGAATTAGTAAAGTAGTAAGTTTGCTTCCACTACTAAGTGGTTAAGACATGGAAGTTCAACTTTATTTGTACTTGGAGCACAGAGGATGATTGAACTAAGAAATGAAAAAGATAGGCAGTCTATTGGAAAACCATCTTTCTGAGTAAAGTGAAAGCACCGTAGGCAAGGCTGCAGGAGCATAGCTATCATCATCTTCAGCAATAACAAGCACTTCATCACCGTCCTGGAGGACATATGTATCATCAGGATTTAAGATAATCTTACCACCACAAGATGCAACCTTGACCCCACAAGGTATTGCATCAGGAAAACTGATTAAAACAGCCTCAAATTGCATGCCATCCAACTGTGGCCATCTTTTGATGTAAAATTCACAGTTTTCGAACCCCAGGATGTCTTCCCAGATCTGCCATATTACATCCTTAAGTTGTCAATTACAGAAAACTAGGAAACAAGTTTGCCAAGCAATAATTTAAAGCACCAAAAGAAATATATTGCTAGATTTTTTTTTTTTGAGAAGTCATATATTGCTAGATTTGTTATAATAGTTGGATTTAAATTGATGCTACCAATTCATAAAATTAAAACTGACTCAGAAAGTAACCTGAGCAAGTCCTGGCTGCCGAGCACACTGAATCATCAAGCGACCAATTACATCATGAGCAACAACAGTTTCGACAAGATCTCCACCAACAAGTTTTACCAATACCTCATTGTCAAGATCACTCATTTCCACGACAATGTGCCCTCTCAGCCCTTCTTTGACCCCTGTTAGACTCAAGACTGTTCTCAACGCTCGAGCATCACTCTGCATACAGCCATGAATTAGTAAATGATGATAACCATTTTCTTTCAAGTCAAGCATTCAGCAAATTGACTTTTCGAGTCAAGTAGACCTGGTCAGCATTTCCATCTTCAGCAAGGACAATTATTGCACGGGCTTTAGAGACAGATACCTGGAAAACTTGAATGATAATTAGCAAAGAAAAACAGATAGAATCATAGCATCACAATCATCTTTGCAAATACATCCTATGAGATTGAACCATGTGATACGTTGATAAGGTGAATATCTAGTCTAATTGTGGAGGTTACAAGAAGGAAAATGGTAGCTGTGACAAGAAGAACCTAATTAAGAGGAATTGCTGATGTGAAGAAAGTATTGGAACATGAAAAATAAGCTGGTATATGACAAATTAGAACAACAGGCATCATTTTGAACATCTAAGAACGTGAAGATAATCCGGCATGCCTTGACATAAAACATATTTAGAAATGACATAACTAAAAGGACGTTTAAAATTTGCTACTTGGAACATAAAAAGAAAAGCCCATAAAGCAAGATAAGAATTAGAAAATTTGCAACAAGAAAATGTGTGTAAGGTACATAGAACATCCACTGTGTTATTCATTCAATTGTGGGTTGCATTTCAGCATTTTTTGCAATATCTGGGCATTGCAAATGAAAATATGTACTTAGACCATAATAAAGCAAAATATTACTTGGGCCATTATCATTTTCTATATGACTGAATTTATTCATAAAATTTTTTTAGCAAGATTAAGTTCAGCCACGGAAAATTTTACCATTCTAAAACTGGAAGAATCTCAATCGGTATTACCTTTTTCAGATCCGCGAGAATTAGAGGGCTACCACTTCTGCATATAACAGAAGTTCCTTTGGAGTCAAATTCCATTTTAGCAATGTCCATTTCCATCTCCTCCTTGTCTCGTTCAGCCATCACCACAATAATTCCTCCACCCAAACTCTCGTTGGCAATAGCAAGTTGATTCAACAAAGATCCCTAGTTGTTCAACAATTTAATCACTATCTGGTAAGGAACAAATGCTGAAAGATATTGCATGGATTACCATTTACAGTTTATCTCCCAACTCAGAAACGTCTGACATAATCGCTTAATCAATGTCTATTTACATATCCTTATTGCAACTAGAACTGTTTCGAAGAGAAAAAAGCCAGCAATTTCTCATGGAAGAAATACAGAAATCACAAATGAACAGGCAATGCAACTAGAAAGAATTTTACCAGTTTATCACTCCACCCAAGAATCAGGGTGTGGTTTTGCTCAACTACCTCACTCTTTCCTTTCCTTAGTGAATCAAACTTCTCGGATATTGCATCAGATACAAGCCCAAGCATCATTGCAAAAATAAGCATCCCACCGAAGCTAATCGAAACAGAAGCTAATCTTGGACCAATACCTTCTGAGTTAGCATGGTTGCCTGAATCAGCTACGTATGTCCAAGATAACCATAGGCAATCAGCTAAGCAATCATCTGTCACGCCAAAAAGGGCCAGACCTCCAAGAAAGATGAGGAGTAAAGTTGCAACCAGCAATGTTAGTGGCTTAGCATATGGATGAACTGATAAGAAGACATCCACCCGATATGCCAGCTGCTTACTCAGAGAAACTTCTTCTGAAACTGTGTCCAGTGATCTCGATTTAGACACAAAATCAATGTACTTTAAGCTAACAATTGGTATTGATAGTAGCGTTACTGAGACAATCAGAGCCACAACTTTCAAACTTTTACTAGAAATATCATCTATCTCCTGTAATCTGGAATCTACATAGCCTAGAGAGGGTGAAATATTGCAAGCTCGCAATGTGAAATGTAGTTTTGAAATTTGCTCCTGTAGACCACAACCAACTTTCAGTCAGTTGTGCATGTTAAGTAGCAAAAACAAGAAACCTTATAAGATTTCAGTCACGGATAGCAATAATATACCTCCAAATCATCGACCTGGTTGCGTAAAGAGAAATTCTTGTGCACTACAGAAGCTAGAACTGTAATCACAATCTGCACCAACCAAACACAAACTCCAATAATTGTCACGTACAAAAGACGTACATATAAATCATACAGGTATTACCGCGGTTGAAACGGCCATTTGCCACCGGACTCTGATCCGAAAACCGGAGAACCAAGCACCTTTCTCCCCAAACGTCGTCGTTTCCCTCAAAAGTTCGAATTTAGCGTCTCCTTCCTCTTGTTTCCCGGAGTTCTCCGGCCGACGAAGAAAGCTATCTCGTCGGGAAATCTCACCATACTTAGAGCCACTCGGGGCAGCAGGAATTGGAGTCGAAGGTGGACCTGATGAACGAGAATGAGACGTTGACGGCGACGGCGGTGGCTTCGGAGGCTTGGAGTCGGGGTGGTGGCGGTGAAGGTAGGGTTGGGCGATTCTAGAAGCGGTGGAGAATCGGCGAGGGTATTTTGGGGATTTTGGCGGCGGACGGTGGATGAATGTCGGAGAAGGAAAGAACCAGTCTCTGTTTGCAAACGGTGAGGGGGAGGAGTTGACGCCGTCTGGGTCAAGGGACATAATTGGAATTCGGAAAAAGTTTGTTCTTAGTTATGTTGATATGTTATGTTAAAGTTGTGATTAGCAATTTAATCACTCTTAATAACGTCTTCTTTGGAATCTTCCCACTTAGTTTAATGCCAAACATATGAAACAAAACTAATTAAATTTAAAATCTGAAGAGAAGATCACAAATGTATTTAACTACCAACTTGAAATTAAAGCTTTCATGATCAAATGACGAGACTAGCATTAAAATTATGTGGGGTTTTTAATTTAAAAAATGACTGCTCAGGACGCTAGGCTCCTAATGTATAAGGAGAAGATAAAGAAACATTAGCAAAACTGTTATGCTTCAAAGTAAGAAGCCCAAGCCCAGACTTCTAGAACGGTGCGTTTTACGGAGGACTACACATTACACAGCCATTTTAATCTCCGCTGGATTTGCAGACCGGAGGAAGATTAAAAAAGAAGAGACCCCCTCTAGGGTTTAACGTTGAAGCCTGCCACTCGTATCTGGTTAGTGAATCTTTGTGCTTCCTTGGTTTGCATCGATTTTTGATAACTGATGATACTTTTCTTACCATTCAACAGCAGATATGTGAATTCCACTAGTGCTTATGTTTTAGAATCGTTTGCGAGTTGCTTTTTTTTATTCATCTTAATTTTTTGCTCGACAACTAAACTTGTTTTTGTCAGTTTTTTTTACTACCGTTTAGGTGATCTCTTCTCTGTTGATAAATTATGTAATAAATGTCATACGAAAGCTTGTGAATTGGCTATCAGAGAAGATAAAGAGGAAGCAGGCACTGCTTACTCCATCTTTTTTTGTGTTTAATGTGTGTGTGTGTGCTGTCATTCTTGAGTTATTGAACATGTATTGTTCTAGTTTATGCTGCGAGTTAGAACCAGGTTGAAGCGTGATCTGGTAATCGCCGTGGTGAGAGTTATTTGCTTGGTTTTATATACTTTTGTTTTGTATGTTATCCTTTTGAGAGTAAGAGTGGTATGGATTAAGGATCGGGTTGGGAGATGATGGTTTAAATGAAAATCTTAGACTCTTAGTTAACGTTGTCATGTGTCATGTGTCATGTGTCATAATGTTTGTGTTTGTGCTTGCTTAGATATTACCAAAATACCAATATCCACCACCATGGCAATAGACATGTGATTTGGCAATGCGCCAATGTATGATAAAATGATTTCTTTCACTCGTTTCATTAATATGTATCTCCAATTGATTTCTCCTTCTCTGATTCCTTAATATTTATTTCAGTTGAGGATTGTGGGTCATTGGAATAGCTGGTGTCAAGATGCAAGTTGTTCCTAGAGAAGGTGAGAATCCTTTGTCTGTCTCCGGTCCAAGGCCAATGGAATGGTCTACAGTTCGATATGCCGGAGCACAAGCACCTGGGGCTAGTGGAAAGCAGCGGACTTCAAGCTTGGAATCACCTATCATGTTACTCAGTGGTCATCAAAGTGCTATATACACAGTGAAGTTCAATCCAGCCGGTGATGTCATTGCATCTGGATCTCATGACAAAGAAATTTTCCTTTGGCATGTCCATGGGGAGTGCAAAAACTTCATGGTTTTGAAAGGGCACAAGAATGCAGTGTTGGATCTTCAGTGGACAACAGATGGTTCCCAGATAATTTCGGCTAGTCCTGACAAAACTGTCAGGGCATGGGATGTTGAGACTGGGAAGCAGATAAAGAAAATGGCTGAACATTCATCTTTTGTAAATTCATGTTGTCCGTCCCGTCGGGGGCCTCCGCTTGTTGTTAGTGGATCTGATGATGGAACTGCAAAACTATGGGATATGCGACAGAGGGGTGCGATCCAAACATTTCCAGATAAATATCAAATCACTGCAGTCAGTTTCTCTGATGCATCAGATAAAATTTTTACTGGTGGTATAGACAATGATATTAAGGTGTGGGACCTGCGAAAAGGTGAAGTAACCATGAAACTTGAAGGCCATCAAGATATGATAACAGGTATGCAATTGAGTCCTGATGGCTCATATCTTTTAACCAATGGTATGGACTGCAAGCTTTGCATTTGGGACATGCGCCCTTATGCACCACAAAATCGTTGTGTGAAGATTTTGGAAGGGCACCAGCATAACTTTGAAAAGAACCTACTGAAATGTGGTTGGTCACCTGATGGGAGCAAGGTTACCACTGGTAGTTCTGATCGCATGGTCTACATCTGGGACACAACTTCTCGACGCATATTGTATAAGCTTCCTGGTCACACTGGATCTGTAAATGAGTGTGCTTTCCACCCATCTGAACCTATTATTGCATCTTGCAGTAGCGATAAACAGATTTACCTTGGGGAAATCTGATTACCGATTTGCTGGTGTCAAAATTCACGCAGAGGAGTATAGATGTAGCGGCCTACTTGCCAGTGCTAATTGCCACATCTATGTACGCCCAAAATGTGGGAGTTGTTGAATTGGATGTATTCCAGTGTAGTTTATGAGCTGAATCTGATTTTTTTAGTGACTGTGATACATGAATTGAGAGTGTTTTTTTTTGGTTTTCAAATTAAACTAGCTTGCAGCCTTGTTAATATGTTGCAGTAACAGCCTACTGAAATTCTGCCTGTTGCTTTAGTCATTAGTATTGATAAGCTTTATTTGTGGCATTTTTATGTGTGATACAGTAGGTACTCAGGGACGCCAACCTATGACGGGAAAGATAACAAAAGTCTCTTCCTGTGCATGACAGGGAAGATTAAAAATTCTCCTCTCAGATTGTTTGATAACTTTTAAACACAGTGACCTCTGTTTAGCGTCTTTAGAATTCAATTGGATTCTATCCTTATTTTATGACTGATATATAATTCGTAATTATTTTTGAACGGTCAGCTTTGCTCAAAATTCTATTCAACTGAGTGATACGTATTCATAAAGCTATTTTTAATTTCATAAAGCCGCAACACTTTCAATTTGATATCTGAATTTAGTGCTTGGTTATGGTGTGACTCTTTTTTCATGTGTTCATTTTTTAGTAAGGGAATCATGCATTTTGTAATTATAGTAACTTTTTCCCTGGTAAACTCAGTGTTTAGGTGAGAGTAATACTAGGATGGATGACGTTTTGGGAAGTCTTCGTATTGTACCCTTCACTCATGTAACCAAAAAAAAAAAAAAGTCATGTCTAGACAAATCTCCTCAATGTTCAGAACTATGAATTGAATCTATAATTACTGCAAGTTCCATTTGGAGGTTCATCAAAGTTGCAAGCAAGATCTCAGCCCTGTTTGATCATAATTTCTGCTCGGTAATTCTTCTTCAAAAGTATGGCCATTTGAGTCCTCAAATAGATTTTAGGACTAATTACTAAAAAAAATTTCAAATTTATTCAATTTAGAATCTACGTTTGAAACTCGTGGTAGAGCTCGTCAATAAACTTAATCACTACAAAAAAAAGGCAAGATTAGTGATAGAAAATACCAACGAAATTTAAACCTGTACAAATTACCGACGGAAATAGAAATATCATTGATAATATAGAAGGGGAAAAAAGTCTATTTAGCAGCGGATGAAATATAGGTTGCTAAATAGAGAAGGAAATCAATTTGCGATGGTAAAGATGTGTGTCGGTAAATTACTGCAAGAAAATAAGAATTTTGCGACAATTTTTGTTGTCTATCGGAAAAATTGAGGGAAATTATATTTTAGCGACGGAAAAATGCCGTCGGTAATTAAAGCGGGAATTTGTGACAAAAAGGTTAAATTTTGGACTTTTCCGACGGAATGGTAGGGACGGAAAATTCCATCGCTAACTCTCCAAACCAATATGTCGTCGTTTGATTGCGGATAATCATTATTAACTTAATCAAAACAACGTCGTTTAGGTTAAGTTAAAACACAACTAAGCACTCCACCGTCAGGTCTACTTCGTCTTTGTTCTTCTCCTTCGTTTTCTAATTTCTTCTCCGGTGAAGATGTTGTGCGTTGTCATCAACGTTGGCAGGAGTTTGGTGGTGCTTCGAAAGCTAGGTTTCTTCTCCCACCATTTGCGAACTTGTGGAGGTATAGTGTTTCACCATAGTTTGATTTGAGTTTTTTTTAGTATATTTGAGTATTTTGTTTTGTATGAGTAATTTATGAATGGATAAGAACATTTAAGATACTTGTGTTAGTGTTAGAAGATTCAGAAAAAAAAATTTGCTTATGAAGTTGGGATAATTTGTTGATGCATATTAGGTATTTGATGAAATGCCTCTTATTTGAAAATTTTGTTAATGTATGAAGATGAAGCTGATTTGTATCAGAGAATGAGTTAATGGATGAGCCTATTTGATGATTTAGCCTTATTTGATGATTAAGGATAATGTATCAAATTACTTCTTATAGTGTTAGCCTTTTTTTTATTATTTTATTTTTACTTGTGAAGTGATTTACCTTTGGTTGTGAAGTGATTCGATTTGCATATGGGAATATTCTTAGCTTAATTTTGATTTTCTTAATCCTCTCCTAACAATTGTTTTCTTAAAATGTTATGTAGTCATTAAATTTACGATGAAGATGGCATAGTAAAATTATTTGGATTCCAATAGGGATGATCATTATAATAGAAAATGGTTTACAACAGAAAATCACTTTAATAATAAATTTGTTATAATCTAAAGTAACAATTGAACTAAATTGTTACTTTAAATATCAAATTTAAATTAAATTTTATATCAATCATAAAATTCACATATAATTCTATGATTTTAAAGTTTAAGCATATGACATTTTTCAAATGTACTATTTTATTAAGCGTGTGCAAAAATAAAATTTGTCAATTGATTAAAGATAAAGATATACATAAGTTCACAAATATTATTTAAATCAAAATAGTAACTTTATTTTAAGATTATTAAATTTTCAAATAATTTATAGTTATGTAATTATTTATTTCATGCATATTTATAAATCGTACCAATAAAAAAATAAAACAAATGGCATGAATCATCCTTAAAATGCTCTTACTAGATAATTCCCGTTTTAGTAATTGAACGACCAATACCACACAATTTTCAGTAACATGCATATTTGAGTTGTTTAGCTATAATTCCGCTTTAATGTCTTAAGATTTAATATATAAAATTGAATTATTTAATCCATAGTAATTAACATCTCCCAACTAATGGTATTGGTACAAAATACAAAATAATATTTAATTTTGGTTGAAATTAATCACAAAATTAGTAGCGTTTTCTTTTTTATTATGAATACTATTTGAGAGATTTCCATTTTTATTTTTTTTTAGAATTCAAAATCAAAATCAAAATCTTTGTATTTAAAATTTTAAGATTTTTGTTTATATTTAAAATTATTATTATTTAATTATATACCACGTAAATTATATTAATCTTATATTGGCTTTTATCCTACACCAAAAATAGGTAGAATTAGAAGCCCAACAATGCTACATAAGGATTAAATTTTAACTAGAATTAATTATTATTAAATTTTAACTAGAATAACTTAGAAACAAGTTACAAATTAGAGATAAATAAGTATGAATAACAATATAATAATGCTTAATTTATTTTTATACATTAATGGAATGCATTGTTATTATTTTTATATACATACTAGATAAATTTTCTTGTGCATGAAATATTTCGTAAATTATGTATTTTAAGAAAATTGCTTATAAATTTAATTCAAGTGACATTAATTATAAATTTAACGTGATTACACTTTTTCAAAATTTATATCCTTTTATTTTCAAGAAACAATACAACCATTTGTTACCTTTTTGTTTTAAATTTAAATTTAATTGGTTATCTGTAAAAAATTTATAAATTTCGAACAACTTTTGACATATCTTTAACTTTTCTATTGCATTTGCATTGAGGTTATTAGTTCGGTACAAAAACATACATGCATCTTACGTTTTGTATTTCTTTTTAGCATGTTAAACTTGATATTTATACTAGCAATCACTCATTATATATATTGTTTGTATTGTTCTCTATTTTCATGTCATAGTTGCTTCATACTTTGATTAAGGGCGCGTTTGGTTTGAGGGTTTGGGAATGAAGAAATGAAATAATTGTAAAAAATAGTGTCCGCTTTGAGGTTTTCAATTCCAAGGGAATAGATTTATTCCATTAAGTTTGTGAATCTACTAAACCCTCTAAATGAGGTGGGTATCAAGTTTTTATTCCAATCTAGTGGTTACTATTTATTACCCTCCCCACATAAGCAATTTTTGTTTTTAATTATATTACTCATCACTCATCATCATCATCTTTATTATTATTATTATTATTATT
>JANJEY010000001.1:33023098-33033862 GCA_024703695.1 Erythroxylum cataractarum | reverse complement strand
TCAAATCTAATGATAGATTTGAGTTCCTTGACCCCAAATTAGCTTAGAACACCTTGGTTTGAGTTGAAAAATAAAAATCAAGGGTGAATTTCGGTGATGGACAAAACTTCCTCTCTTTCCTCTCTTGTCCTTCTTTCTTCTCTCTTTTAATAACAAACAAAACGTGTTGGAATTTGATTAGTTAAGAGGAGCTACAGTATTCTCAAAGATAGATCCGAGGTCCGGGTACCATCATTTGAAGATTGATGAGAAAGATGTGTACAAGACTGCTTTCCCGACGAGGTATGGACATTTTAAATTTTTAGTGATGTCGTTCAGATTGACAAATGCACCTATAGTATTTATGGATTTCATGAACAGGGTGTTCCCTCTTTATTTAGATCAGTTTATTATAGTCTTCATTGATGATCTTCTGATTTATTCTAAGAATGAAGAAGAGCATGCTAGACATCTTCAGATTGTGCTACAAATATTTCGCGAAAGACAGGTGTATACGAAGTTTACAAAATGTGAATTTTTGTTGAGGGAGATTGGATTTTTTGGGCATGTGGCATTAGGGGAATGTATTTTTTTAATAGATTCGAAGAAAGTGGAAGCTATACTTGAATAGGAACAACCTAAGAATGTGACAGAAGCTTGCAGATTTATGGGATGTTACAGAGAGTGTGAGATCCCACATCGGTTGGAGAGGGGAACGAAGTATGCTTTATAAGGGTATGAATACCTCTTCCTTACATACACGTTTTTCATGGCCTAATGCACCGGATCCCATCGGAACTCCAAAGTTAAACGTGCTTGGGTGAGAGTAGTTCTACGATGGGTGACCTCCTGGGAAGGCCTCGGGAAAAGTAAAACCGTGAGGGCTTGGCTGGGCCAAGGCCCAAAGCAGACAATATCTGTAAGAGGGTGATCTGGGGTGTTATACGTGGTATTAGAGCTAGTACCTGAATCGTTGTGCCAACTAGGCTGGACTCCAAAAGAGGGTTGGGCCCTAAGGGGGGTGGAGAGTGTGAGATCCCACATCGGTTGGAAAGGGGAACGAAATACATTTTATAAGGGTATGGATACCTCTCCCTTACAGACGCGTTTTTCATGACCTAATGCATCGAATCCCATCGGAACTTTAAAGTTAAATATGCTTGGGTGATAGTAGTTCTAAGATGGGTGACCTCCTGGGAAGGCCTCGAAAAAAGCAAAACCGTGAGGGCTTGGCTGGACCAAGGCCTAAAGCGGACAATATCTGTAAGCGGGTGATCTGGGGTGTTACAAACAAAATTCTGGTTCATCAAGCTTTGATTAAGAATTAAAACAAGTTCTAGAGAGATATGAAATAAGTAAATACACACAAAAATGAAAGAATTCAGGCCCAAATACCCTTCCAACAAGGTTAATATCTCAATTAACAATCTCAAGGTTTAAAAACATAAAGTGCTACTATGTCAGCATACCCTCACTTACTTTGTGTTGAAAACATTGCAAATGAAATTAGCCAAAAATGACAATTATTTAAAGAATGGAAGGTATTTTCAAAAATAGAGGGATCGATTTAAAACTTATAAAATCTTTGAGATACAAGAGTGACAAGAATCTAATTAGGAAGGATTATTGAATGGAGGCAACAGTTTTTACAAGAGCATGGTGTCACGACGAAACCAAAAGTTCGCCGCGGCGAACAATTCAATATGCAAACATTGCCGTGGTGAAGAAAGAAACAAACATGATGGAGTCCACATATTGCCGCAGCGAAGGCGAAGTACACCACGATGAAAAATGACAGAAACTTTTGAACAATTGATTTGCCTCAATCACCAAGTTTAAAATTTGAACATTATGCACAATTGACTTGCACAAACATTTAAATGGCCGAAATGATGCACAAACAAGAATTGCAAAGTGGGAAAACCTCCCCCACACTTAAACATCGAATTATCCTCAATGATGAAAACAATTTGCACAAATATGCAATAAAGGAGAAGGGGAAGGCGTATTAGCAACACATTGTGTAACACCCCACTCTCGCAAGACCCAAACCCGACATTGATGGGAGATATCCAACTCCGTGCCTCGCGAGGGTGGTGTGCTAGAGCATTTAAATATTAAAAAATTGGTATATATTGTTTTTTTAAAACCATAAACATAAAGTGCATAAATCACTAACCAAATTGGGCCTACTTTCATTCATAAACATTTTTAGTCAACATAAAACATTCAATAGATTTTCAATAGCCAAATGGGGCCCATTACAAATACAAAACACTTTAGTCATAATGTTCTTACATTCCACCATAAAAACCTTTGCATACACATTAAACAAAAATTTCGGAATACATCATTTTACAGAAATTGCGAAATACAAAGTTATACAAAAATTAGGAAAAACATTAATGCAGATGTGAACTGATCCTAACCTCTATCTTTCCCTTGCATGCAGTAATTATACTCCCGTTTGCCTAACAGGGTATTATTCTGAGTCCTAGAAAAATAATTGCAATTTTTTGGTGAGTTTTGCGAACTCAATGAGTAACCATCATCGATGGCTCACCTAGTCACATAACACATAATCATATGAACAACGTTTCACACTTTACATACGATAGATATAATCACTCATATTATGCATATGCATTGCACATGAGACCCACTTTCTATTTGTTACTTTGCTGTGACCGAGTTCCTAAATTGTCTCATAAAGGGCTCATTAATAACTGTTCCTTATCCGCTTGGGGGATATAGGGTTCATTAAACATTGAGCCTGAGGCTCTGATTCACTTTTGAGCTCGAAGCTCATTTTTACTCGTTGAGCTTTAAGCTCTGATCGGTGACTACTTTGGTCACAATAACCATTATATTTCATGCATTCATAAAATGAAATGCATCAGTCACATTTGCAAGATCTACATTCACTCACATTCACATATCAGCGGACCGTAGTCTGGCATTCAACATTAGAGTTGAGTATCACTTTTCATTTGCATGTAAATGCACATTCAAAACACATTTGTCATCAGACTGGGGTTCGACATTTAACAATCATATTATGCACACTTATTTCATCTCATTTGCATACAAGTAGAATTTCAGTATTTCATTCATACATCACCTTCATCGGACCTTCTGTCCAGGAACCATCACAATCAATCACATTCACATAATGATTTAGTAGTTAATTAATACAAAATTTAAATAAAAAATAATAAAGCGAGATCATCTCGGTCTACTCACAGTACATTCCAGATTAGCATTTGTTTCCAAATTCTGGGAATGCCTGAATGTGAACGTTCTAACCTACACAGTTCATTTATGCAATACACATTTCACATACATTACAACTTTACACAATTATAATTGTTTAATAATGCACATGTATGAAACGAATTATGTACAATGCTTGTTCATGACAATCCTGGGTATCTTTCCTTTAATTTTATTACAAAATCATTCCTATACCAAAACTCGTCTAAGTATAATTTATACTTAGATTTATGCCTCGCTAAAACTTTTAAAATCTCCATTCATTTCTCATTGACTCACTTCAGAAATTTTCCAAGTCACACTTTCTAGTCTACTATTCACATTCAATCAGAAAGTGAAAATGATGTAATTTGGTCATACTCTCTTCTAGAAACGTGTTCCTATATATCTTATCTTTCCATTGATACCAAAATCACTCAATTTGGTTTAGTAATTTGGAAGATATTCCTCAAACATTATAGGGTTGTTCATATTCAAAAACAGTGTACTATGCACAACTTCCATCCAGAAATTCATTATCTTAGGGACTGAATAATAATTCGAATTTTTCATATTATTTGAAGCCCTATTTCTATAGTTTACTCCAAATTAACAATCATCTCATTTGGAATCCTATAGATTTAGATATAATCAAAATACTGAGGGATGTTCAGTAAAACAACACTAGTTCACACCATCCCAACAAATTCTCTCTCTTTCATTCAATCAATCTTTCTCAATTAAATTCATAATGCTACCAAATTTTATGGAAAGGTATAGATATTTGTTAGGAATCCAATTCTTCAAAAATTAGGTGATTTGGAGGTTGGACAAAGAAGTTATAGCCAAAAACCTATTGAATGTTCATTAGCCTCTCAAAGAATTGCACGATAGTGATTTTCACTATCCATATTGCAAAGTCATTGTTGTGTTTTTACATGATGGTGATTTTTGGCTAACCCTCAATATCACTGTCCTTCTTTTGCACGACGGTGATTGTGGCCTAAAATCTTTTGCACGAAGGTGCTTTTCTACTTCTTCTTCTTCACAGATATCCTAACTTCTAAGCTCTATAACTTTTGATCCAGAACTCCAAATTTTGAAAATTTTATGTCAATGGAAAGCTTAAAGAAATATATAAAACTTTCATGAAGAACATTTTGTCAAAATTGGCCTCTATCAAAACAGAAAATTCACCAAAGTGTAGATCAAAAATTTCCACTCTCACTGTTCATTCCCAAAATTTTCAGACAACTTCCATTTTTCAAAAACCAATACTTCAAATTTTTATTTCAAGTCTTTCCACTCTATTTCAATCAACTCATTCACCATAAATTCATAATACTCCAAAATATTCAAGTTTAGTCAAAATCCTCAAAATCATCAAAAAGTCATATATCATATATTCAACTCTGCATTTCACCATTATATATATTTTCCTATATTTTCATTCTCTACATCTACTTAAATCTTTTCCTTTAACTATCATTTATACACTCATTCCCATCTCAAGCCATTATTTTACAACTACCCTTCAACTCAAGCACCACTTTTTTGTTCATCTCTAATAAACTTATCCACTCACGTATACACATGCATATATATAAACATGTACAGTGAAAAACAGAGCATGATAGCATATCACCTTTTTCAGACTACAATTTTCTATACTAATCCTATACACCATTTCATTTTTATTTCAAACTCCAAAAATCATTTCTACATCACCTGATCACTAATAATTATCAAATACTAAATTAACACTATAACCAAAATTTTTATCCCATCAACACTGTGTTCATGAATATATACACATATATGCCATTTTCCATGCAGATGTCAGAAATTCATAAATTTCATTTCATAAATCCATAACTCTAAAGGATTTATTCACAACTTACTTGTTGAAAACTCCAAAATCTTCAACTACCTTCAAGCCCTAACTCCATGCAAAAACACGTACTCCTCTGGGTTAAAAAACCTAACTTTTGGCTTTTCTTAGGTAAAAAGGCAAACAGTAGTGTGGTAGAGGAAGGAAAAGCAAAGTAATTTCTCAGAAGGTGTTTGTTGGAAAACTCTGTGTGTTGAAGAAAATTTGAAGGAGAAAGCTACGAAAGAGTGGAATTTAGGAAACAACACTATCCCCTTTTCAACTCTCAGATCACTCAAACTTACTCCTAATAAATTATAAAAATAACTTACTAAAATAGTGACACTTGTCACTTATATAAAGTCTAGGCCTAAACTAAGTTCCTTTTTAACTGATTCCTTTAACTCTCTATAAATTCTAAAATTTAGCACCAAAATTCAAAAATATTGCAAATCCTCTAATTAATAAAATTTCCACTATAAATAACTTCCAAATTCACAAAATTTCAAAAATTACAACTCAGTCCAAATATACTCAGAATTATTCATAAATGCATGTACAATTATTTTAATGTGCAAAAATTTTCACTATTCATGTGTATGCAAGTGATATATTATGCATGAGCATGAAAATGCAAATTCTAAGCTCTAATTGAACACTCTTATTTACTATTCTAGCCTCCCCGCAGGTAACGAGATGTTACACATCGGAAGTACAAAGAGAATTATAGACGAATTGCAGGCAAAAAGTTTGGACATTACAAAATTGGACTGAGCATCCGACAAACTAACTATAAAAATAAAACAAAAGGAAAATACAAGAATAAACTCTCGAACTACTCCATTGGTTGATCATCCTTAACGTCTGAAGGATCTGCTCCCAATGGGCTAGCACCGATAAGTGGGTCATCTTCATCGAAAGGAAGCTAAAAGTGCATATGTTTGGCGGGCAAGGCATCCATCCATCGACGATACCGCAGATCTCGATCCTTCCAGACGATTGCTTGATGTAGAGTGTCTTGGAGGGTAGCCAGACCTGTAGATGGGCCATCGACTGGGCTAGCGAGGGTCTATAAAATGACAGACTTAGGAGGAGCCAGAGCCGGAGGATCGTCCTCGCTAGACACTAGATCAGCATGGTTGGTAACAACATCTAGAAATGGGGTGGAGTGGGAAGGAGGTTAGAGGTGGGGTTGTTTGAAACGAATGTAACGAAACAGAGTGGCCGAGTCAAAATAACTATCATTATTGTATTCCGGGATGTTATGGGCCCAGAATATATCTGTGATGAGGTGGGGGAAGGTGATGGCGTTGGTGAGCTTGGCGGTAGTGATGGAATCATGGAGGGTGGAGGTAATGACATTGGCTATGTCGACCGGGTGATCAATCATCAGAAGGTACAGGTACAGGGTTTGCTGTTTTGTTAAGTAGGCTAGGTGGGAGGTGAGGATGATGTAGTTACTAACCAGGTGGAGCCAAGGACGAGCTTCAGGTCGAAGATCAAAATGCTTTAAGTAGCGTTGATAGATTCTAGGTTGATGTCAGACGACGCCCTCGAGACAAAGGGTACGAATGACATCATCCCATGGATAGTGGAGTATCAACTGATCGTAGTGACAACAGATAATAGGTGGGAGGTTATAATGCTCATGGTTGCTCATTGTGGTGAAGGCGGTAGGGACTTTCACACCACAGAAATTAAGTTCCATGGTGTTGTGGTGTCGGGCATACGTATAAAAGTGGCGAACGAATTTATCGTCGCCTTGATCCCTAGGTTGGACTAATCCCGTAAGCTGAGATTATACCAATTGATGGACGAAGGGAATTTTGTGGAGAGTCAAGGGAAATGGGTGCTCTCTAATGAATGACCTAACGCCTATCTTTTCAGCTAGGTCGGTAAAATTAGAATCAGCACTATTGGAAGAGGCAAAATTACTAGATGAACCAAATGAACTAGATGAGATGGTGGGGGACTGATGGGTAGGGTTCTTAGTTCAAAGCATATTCTTGTAGAAAAACAAACACAGAAAAGTAACAAATGGATTAAACAAAATTCACAAAAAGCAAAACCTACTAAGTTCGTTGCGGCGAAATTGATGTGTCGCCACGACAAAAGCTGCACTTACCACGCCGTGACAAAAAAAGGTTTCTTCACCACAGTGAAGAATTACAACTTATCCCATCGCAGAGAAACAAATTTCTTCGCCGCGGCGAGCATGCCCTAATTTCAATGAAAATAGAGAGGTAAGAAGCGGAACAAGCGAGATACTTACGAAGTAGAAGGGGAGAGGCGCAAATGCGAACCACGAACATGAAATGAAACGAGGAGAATGAAAAGTAAGAGGATTTTGCGAGGGGGCTTCGGATTACCACAACGAAATTTGAGAGAAATATACGAAAATGAGAAAGGTGGCGGTAAGTTAATAAAGAAGGGAAAGGAAATGACAAAGGACATAGGGTAGATGAAAGATGAGAAGAACAAGAAAGGTAGAAGGGAAATTTCACTCGGTGTTTTCACACAGATAGATCTTTCACCGCGGCTAAGGTTGCTTGAAGTGAGCTTGCCGTGGCGAAAGAATTATGTCACGCTGCGGTGAAAAAAATAATTCACATCGCGGTGAAGAAATTAATTCACGCCGCGACAAATTGGCATGAAAGATTTTAGGCATTGTGGCTGAGGTGATAGATAAGTTCGTCGCAGCGAAGTGGACCACGCCATAGTGAAGTTTTCCTAAGGGAAAAAGAA
This sequence comes from Erythroxylum cataractarum, assembly GCA_024703695.1. Classification (NCBI taxonomy): domain Eukaryota; kingdom Viridiplantae; phylum Streptophyta; class Magnoliopsida; order Malpighiales; family Erythroxylaceae; genus Erythroxylum; species Erythroxylum cataractarum. The sequence goes on along the minus strand of JANJEY010000001.1, from coordinate 33,026,016 downwards.
ATAAGACAAACTATGAATTCTAAGTGGATACTCATCTCATATGCAAAGTCCTTAAGCATTACAAAATAAAATGCAATTCAACATCTACACCAATTTCCTCAATGATAGAAGATGTGTCATGCATCGAACTAAAACATAGAACATAAAGGGAAGATGAATTATTGAAGCAGAATTGCAATAACTGAAAACTAAAACTAAGTCCTACTAAAGTGGTTTCTCTCCCACACTTATTCAACATACTCATGCATAACAATGTCATCTTCAATCATAGAGAAGAAGTAAGTTGTAAGTGAAGGATGAGAAACAACTTGTTGCTTACGGTGGATCCTGCATCTCCTGGGTGACGTTTGACTGATAGCCATGTTGTCGTGAGGCAACTCAACCACTTGCCACTTCTGTGCTAACGTCCACACTCCTCAGTTCACCTGAAACATTAGCAAAAAATCCTTCTTCCAAGGAGTCATTAGTGAATGGGTTCATTGCGAGTTCAAATTCAGCGCATGCATCATCAACAACAATATCAAGCATGTTAACTCCTAGGAGTGAATAGTCCTCATAGGGGTGTTTCATAGCCTCATACATGTTAAAACTGACCTATTGATCTCCTAACTCCATGGTGATCGTACCTTCTTTGACCGGAAAAACAAAAAACGAAAACGAAAGAACGAACGAAAATTGAATCATAACAAAGCAAAATGAAAGGCGAATCACAAATCAAAACGAATAGAAGGAATAGAAACATAAATCAGAAAACAAAGTGGCGGATAAAATGAAAGAATCCAAAAAACGAAGCACACAAATGATTCAATCGAACTGAATCAAATTTTTGACATCCGAGAAACGCATACTTTAAAAAAACTCGTGTTGGAAACTTTAAGACTAAACCAATCCAAAACTTGTATAAATTTTTTTTCATTCTATTCATCTTTATTCAAAACCATTCCAATTTCCCATTTGGAATTTATCAATTCCATAAACTTAAATATTTTATCTTTCACAAACATACACATCTCATAATTCTTTTTTTTAACCAATTCTTATTTTCCTTTGCCAAAAGACACTTAATACACATAACTCTAAATCCACAATTCATACAAAAGGCACTTCAATATTTCAGCTCAAACATCACAATTTCGCATCTTCCAATTCTCACATCCAGAAAAAACATATTATACATCAATGAAAAGATGAAAACCAAAACTACAATCTTCAAGAAGACTCTAATGTCAAATTCTAACTCTAAGAGGGTCAAGGGGAGCTCGCGAGGGCGAGCAGCTCACCTTGCTCTCACCCAGCGCGCTGTCGTTCCCTCGTGTGTGACGTCGTCTGTGATTTTCATCCAATACGACGCCGTTTTCCTTTTCCTCATACGACGCCATTTTTCTTTCTGTTTTCTCTCCCTTGCGTGCGACGTCGCCATTTTGATCTCTTCTATTTTTGCTTTTCTCCTCCCCTAATCCTACATTTGTTCAATCTTTTGCTTATATCTTTTCCGTCCGATATCCGATTGACTTGGTTTTTAAAGAGTTGGATTCCTAAGACAATTATCTACATCAGCATGGGAAATTTATGACTTTTGAGATTAAATTGAGGATGATTGATTTAATCAAAGTGAGTTGGGGAATTTTCTGAACATGGGTCAGTCTTATGAGAAATTCTTATTCTGTGGAGATCCAATTAATCTGATTCTTGTTTAAAAATAAAATAGAGACATGGGGCTACAAGTCATATGAAGGAATTGAATTTCAATTAAGCCCTTAAGATTTTCAATTTCTGACTTGAAGTCAGGTTTAGTGTTAAGTCTTGGATTAGTAAGATCTGAAAGTATTTTGGCCATAACTTTTTTTTCTAGTCATCCAAATGAGGTGATTCTTGATTTGGATTAAACGAGAGAAATTGGGATACAAATGTTCTGAAGGATTAGAGTTTCAATATAGTCTTTAAGAATGTCAATTTTTGGATGGAAGTAAATCGCTGGAAAATATGATAGCATAAGAATAGTCCAAAATGTTAGGAGTATAACTTTTGGAGTAGTGCAACAAATTAAATGATTTTGGTGGCGTTATGAAATTAAGACAATAAGGAACATTTTTCTAGAAGGAAGTTTTAGCAAATTCCTTCAATTGGATGATTTGAAAAATGTCTTAAGTTAAGCATGATTTGATGAATTTTGAGACTTTGATTTATTTATGATTTTGAGGACTTAATTAGCATATTAATGTGATTAATTTGCATGTTAAATTGCTTAAGAGCTTATGGTATAAATTGATTGGATTAAATTAATTTAAAGTGTTAGAAATGCATAAGGGCAAAATTGGAAGAATACTAAAGGTTTTAAGTTAGAAGGCTTATAAGGAAGGGCAAATGACTCATTACTCATTCATTAAAAGAGGGGCTTTCATGTATAATGAAGAGAAGCACGACTTTGAGGGAAAGAAAGGAATAAAAGAAGAAGAAAGGAAGATGGTTTCGGTGAAGAAAAGAAAGAAAGAAGAGGGATTTTAGGGTTTCGATTTTTATGAGCTTTCAAGAAGGATTTTCACTTTGATTCTAGAGGAAAAAGGTGGAAGAGCATGAGAGCTTCCTATGGAGCTAAGAAAATCCGAAAATGGTGAAGAATTGAGGTAAGAGAAATTTTTGACTTGATAGATTTTATAGAAGTTTTGGTTTATATAGCTTGGACATTGTATGAGTTTGTAATTTCTAAGCTCAATTTCGGAGATAGCATGGTTTAAATTGTTCAATTTTGGATGTTTATGAATTAGGATTTTTGTCTCGAATGAGGAAAATTAAGGAAAAGAATGGAGAAATTGAGGCTTTGAACAAGTTCCAAGCATGGATATGAGGTGGGTACCATGTTTATATTTTGAATTATAAGCCAATTATGTGTTTTCGAAAAATCAAGAAAAGAAAATATT
>JANJEY010000001.1:32932951-32948517 GCA_024703695.1 Erythroxylum cataractarum | reverse complement strand
GTTTTCGTTTTCAGTGATCTCTCTTTTTAGATATACTTCAATTAAAACCCAATCTCTAGATCCATATTTTGGATAGATTTCAATTTAAAATACAATCTCCGCCCATCTTATATGTCCAATCTAAAATGTCAAAATTAAACAAAGAATATATAAAATATATTCTAACACATCCTTTTTTTTTGTAATCCTTAAAGCCTTTAAAATTTTCACAGTTTTTACTTTTAACTGTTATGAATAAAAGCCGGTCAATGATGTATTTTTTAACAATAACCAAAAGAGAACCACCTTAGACAGATACTTTTCTTCACCAATAAGTCTTTTCTTATAATTAGAATAATCACGTGATGAACACCCATAACTTTTTCAAGATTGGATCTTAATATAAGCAAACGAGAGAATGTAAGCTTTTGTTTTGATTAACTATTTAGTTTTACAAATAAATGAAACTTAGATTATGTCATTTACGTAAAAATTCCCATGACTAGTTCAGTCTTGGACTGTTATTAGTCTTTGACACGAAAGTCAGGCAAAAAGAGCAGGTATTTGTGATTACAACTTGGACAAGCACGAAAGTTTCGTAGTATACACTCCTTTATTGATATATAAAGAGCACCTTACAATATGTCGTTTAGTGTTTATCACATAAAAATTCCGATGACTTGTTCTGTCTTGGACTATTATTAGTCTTTGACATGACATTCTTGAGTGTTGAAATTTTCGTAAAAGCCAACGGACATTTTCAACCTTCACACTCCTCTATACATATATAAAGAGCACCTTACAAGAACCATAAAACACACCACCTTACTTCTATAACTCGACTTTCCTCTCAACTCGCTAGCTCCATACTGGAATTTCGGTCCAGATACAACCAGAGATAGAGCATTGATACAAATAATGGAGAGTCAAAGTGCAACTAGATGTGCGACTCTGCCCCTGAAAGAACTCATGATCGTCGACAGCAGGTCAGTGGAGGCAAGACCAGTGGCTACTCCGAAGAAGATTAGTAGCCGTTTACTTCTGCCAGAACTTGGATATACCAAACCAAACCAGGTTGAGAATCAGTCCAGGGGTCTAGCACCATCAGGACCGAACACTAAAGGGCCATAACGACAAAAGTTCCGCGTAGTTCCCAAGATTAGAACTTATATGCTAGTTTTTCTTTTTTTTTTTCGTTTCTATTATCGAATATAAATATTGGTTAGAATGAATGGTTATTTTACCCAAATATCGATAATAATATTAATATAATTAAGAGAATTCTATTTTGTCTATATAAATCTTAGCTATTTATTTCATTCAATTGATGAACATATCAGATTATTCATATTAAATTTAAATCATTTTCGATTGAATTAAACTTCTCTGACTTCAAACTCAAATCTTGAATTGTTGAATGAAAACAACATCTCTTCTTAAAGTCAACGTCTTGACTTAATCATTTCATCTTTCATTGTGAGAGTTGAAATTAGAATATACTATTATCATGCAACAATAATTTTGTACTTTTGTTAAATTAAAAATCATAAATGAGGGCAAGTGCTTAAGTTAGAATTACTCTTGTGTAATTAGGTCATGGCTTGGTGTAACAGAAAAAATCTCTTTATAAAATATAAAGAAAATGTTGTGTACAATTAATGATCCCCTTTTGACTCCTGTAAAATAGAGAACCTTGTATATTCTTTGTAAAATATAAATGAAATATTATGTACAATTGATAATCCTCTTTCCTCTTTTGACCCCTGTAAAGCAGAGAACTTTGTATATTATAGTTGAAAAAATAAATGTTTAATATTATTTGAATTAAAAAGAAATATATTAAAATCTTCGTGCTTAAATAACTAAACTTACCATGATTTCTATTAAAAATCCTCAACATCAAAATATATCAAATTCGTGATTTTTAAGAAATAAATTTAAAATCAAATATATCATGTTTAAGACAGCAATTTATATTCAATAAATAAATTTAACTACGTATGTTTCCAAAATTTCCTACTTTCTCACCCCTCTACCTACTCCATTTAGTCATATGTATGTACTAATGTTATTTGTTGATATTTTTGGTCGATATTATCAATGTTTAAATAAAAATTCTAAACAAATTTAGTTTAGTAAAATAGTTATTTTAATTCTTCTTCAACAATAATAACCAAAACGAAGAACGATCTGTAAATTTTTATTCGATAATTTATCAAACAAATCATCAATCTGAAAGCTCGAGCTCCATATGTGAATTCTGAGAGCCTGCGAATGAAATTGGTCTACAGCCTCGAAAGGGTCCAATATTCCATTATCGTCGTCCCAAGATTTTTGTTTTTCTTTCAAATAAAAACAAAAAGTGGTTTGATTGTTAATGTTAATGTAAATTAAACAATTACATTTTAGATCAAACTTAAAAAATCACTAATAATAATTATATTTTAGATAAAATTTAAAGATAAATTAATTTTAATTAAATAAATTTATTTACTCTCTTATATAATATTTATTAACAAATTATTAATAAAATTTTATTATTTTAATAAGATAAATAATTTAAATTTTAAAAATTTATTTATAAAATAATATTTATTTGAAATATATTTTAATTATTAAATCAAATTTTATTTGAATATGTATAAATTTTAAATTTAATTATATATAATTTAATTATAAAAATAAAATGAAATAAAATAATTCATAATTTTATGGATAATTAATTTTAAATTAATAAATATATAATGTTGAATTAAATTATTAATAACTTTATTTAAAATCAAAAATTAAATAATATATATTTAAATAACAGTAAATCATATTTTAAAAAAACAGGAAACAAAAATCATTTTCGATGGTTTTCATAATTTTTGAAAACCAAAGGTAACCAAAACAAAAAAAAAACAAAAAACTTAAACGAACAAGATTTTTTTTTCAAATTTGAAAACAAAAACAAAAAACTAAAAATAAAATAGAAACAAACACCCCCTAAGGGAAACAAGATTTAGGTAGTTCAGATATGTTAAAAGAAGACATTTGATACCCTAGTAAGAAGATGAGAGAAGATTGTACTAAAGGATGTTAAGAGAAGAAGAGGAAGACTTAGTATGATATGGAGGACTTGATTCTCAATAGAAAACTTTGGTAAAATAGGATAAGGGTAAAAAATTTTACATATAGGGTCATTTTCTTTTCGTAAAGAGATCCTTCTCTTTTCATAGGCCTTCTAAACTTTTTCCTTCATTTTTCTTCGTTTCTTATGTCTTGTAGTTATCCTGAATACTTTTGCTTTTAGTAGTTGATCTTTAGTTATTTTATTTATTTTTTCATATATTTTCTTTTCTTCTCATTCAATTGTATGTTTGTTTTATTTACTTATTTTTTTCTTTCTTTTCTGTTTATTTATTTACTCACTTTTATATTTATTTTAATTTTGAATTTTGAATTTTTATATTTATTTTTAATCATTATTTTAAATTTTATTTGTATTTATTTACTATTTATTTATGTATTTGGTTACTGTTTTTCTCTTCAAATAGTTTTGAATTTTTTTATTGTTCTTTCTTTTTATGGGCTTATCAGTAACAACCTTTCTACTAGTTAGAAATAAGGCTACATACTACTAAATCTTTTTAGAGTCTGTATTTTAACAGGATTTTAGTAGGATATTGTTGTAATTGATAACGTTGTTATGATATTGTCTTATTTGTTTGTATTATGTGATTTTATTAGGCTATGTAGATGACACAATCATAACCAAGAATGACCTTTTTAAAGTTACAAAATTTAAATAGTACATCAACCGACATTTCGAGATGAAAGGTGTAGGACATCTAAGGCATCAGATCATCTGTGCCACTAACCCTATACCTACTCTATGCCACAACAAAACGTCGACGTTTTAATAACTAATAGCTTCCACTTTGTTTTCACCCAAGCCAAGCCGAACGTCTCCTCTGCATAATCTAAGCCAACATCTCCTCCTTTTGATTTTGCTTCCCGCTTTATTTCTTCAATCTTACTCTTAGATCCTTCTTCTCACTTTGTTCTATTACAACCGCCCCTCTTCTTCACACAAAGACACTCTTTCTCTCCATCAACTACACATGTACTCTGGGATTTGGTGTTCTGAGTTTAAGAAAACATGTGCTTTGACCACTTTTGAGGATTTGGTCTTCTGGGTTTTAGTTAATTGGAGACGGATAGCTCGAAGGAAAGAGTTGTCATCGTAATCATGGTCGGTGGATCCACCAAAGGTATGGACTTTGTATGAAATTTTTCATTTTCTTTATGATGTTTTGCATCGCATGTCTTCAGCTCTCTCAATGGAAATATTCTGCCTTTTTAAAAAGTAGTTTCAGAGCAATCAAACATGCCTATCTCTCATCATATCATTCCATTTTTCTCCTCTCATTAATTCAATGACATTTATCTTCTACTTTTGATATGTGTGAGTGTTAATCATGCATGTTCTTGTTCTTTGGAGATACAAAAGGATTATGTTTAAAAGGTGGAATCGTCGAGAGATCTATATTGTTCTGGTGATGTTTTAGGTGAATTTCATGTCAAATTCCTTCTGTCTTCCAAATCATTTTTTTAAGTGTCAGCGGATTGATCTTTTACGAAACGTATAATCACCTATACATTCATAAACAATTATTCCTTTTCGAGATTTGTAATTGCCTATGAAGTGAATTTGCCTAGAAATACATAGAAGTGTTTCTGAAAACAACACTCTCCCTCTGTCATCTTCTAGTTATTTTGTAGCTAAATTGTTATCTTCTCCTTGTTTTTGGTCAGACAACCTTTGACAAAATTGTCTCAAGGACTTGTTTTCCTTTAAAATAGAGATGCCCCTTGAAAGCATTTGGCTTCGTTAGTATTTGTATTTATGTGACTTTGATTGACTTTAGGCAATTTTAGAGTTTCAGTTCTGTTTCAAGCCTTGTTAAACCCACTATTTTAAGAAATGATATGAACTTGTTGGGGGTCCTGAGTCTATCTTAAATATCCATCAATTCATCCTCTGTTTCTATTTTTATTCCTTTACTTGTTCATTCAAAAATTTCCGCCATCTATCTTGTTCTTTACTGTGTTCAAATCTAGTTTGCTTCATTGTGCTTGTTAAAGAAGATTCATGGATCATATGAAGGCTTTATCGATTTATCTGGTTGAATTTTGCCTTGAACTTCTTACCTATTGCAGTGCTGCTCTAATGAAACAATAATTTCATAGTCTACAAATTAATGATCATAAAATATCTTTGCTTGTAGTCCTTGCATACTCATACACATGAGATTGATTAGGCTGGTTCTGCAAATAATTGATTGTACAATTTGTTTCGTGGTTCAGGTGGAGATAGTAATGCTAGGATCATGGGAAAGAAAGGGAGTTGGTTTTCTGCCATCAAGAGGGTCTTTCTACCACACTCCAAGGACAAACTAGCCAACGTAAGTAGTATTCTTATGGTGAATTTCTTTTTTTAATAAAATTTCTCAAACCTCAAATCTATTTTCCCGCAATCTGTTTACCTGAATAGTTATTGATCATCTAAAGTATCATGGGCAAACAACATGAATGACTTTGAGTTCTTTACCTGAATAGTTATGGATCATCTAAAGTATCATGGGCAAACAACATGAATGACTTTGAGTGTTTCTAACTTTTAACTTCATTCCACTCATCCTTAAAGGCAGAGGTTCATGCTGTATTGGAAGTGCTTGATGCAGATATATCTTATAGTATTGTATGACGATGCAAATTGATGAAGCTGACATGTTTTTTGTTGCTTGCTCTTGATGTCTGTTGTTTGTCATTCTAGTTGTCTCCAATGTTAGAAAGGAAACAAAGTGTCATAAACATGTTGTGTGACTCTCGATCCAACTTCTCCAATATGAGTTTTGTCCAAGTTTTCAATATTATTTACTCAATAGGCATATATAATTCTTTGCTTTTAAGATTATAATAGGTGCCTTCAAAAGTGTGACAACATCTTACTCAACCAAATTGCAGGAATCAGATAAGAAGAGTTCAAAACAGAAGAAGCAGAAGAATGGGCTACCAAGACAAAGGCATGGAGAGTCCTCTTCATTCATTCCCCTCTTTAGAAAGCCTAGCAGCATTGAGAAAATCTTGGATGAGGCTGAAAGAGAACATAATTTGATCTTCAGGCCTCCAACGCCACCTGACCAACCAACGACGCCTCCTTTCGTACCTGCAAGACTTGCTTCGCCAAGGATTCCTTCTCAAAGAATTACATCTCCTAGAGCTCCGTCTCCAAGAGCTTCCTCCCCTAGGTCTATATCACCAAGAGTTACTTCACCCAGGGCACCATCTCCAAGGATTTCTTCCCCTAGACGAGTGTCTCCTAAGAATGTTAATCGTCAGAAAGAGATATACTGTAGACCAGAACCAACTTTAAGAAACCAATATGCTTCGGCTACTAAGATCCAAGCAGCATATAGAGGCTATGTTGTAAGTTTCTCTTTCCCTTATTGCTTGCTTTATGATAAAACATGTCGCAAGAGTATTGGAAATTATCATGACCTTTTTTATATAGAAATGAACCATGTTCTAGTAGTAGATTGAAAATTTAGCACACTTATTTTTATGGGAAGTCGTTGGAAGCATAACAGTATCTTGAAAATTTGGTCCTGTCAAGCAGCCAACAGCCAAAACTATTGTTGCATTAATGAACTTAAATGACATGTTTACAAATTAACCAACACTAGGAATCCGGTTGAATGTTTGGGATAGACTCAACTTGGTTTGGTGCTGAAATTGTTGGTTGTTATGCTTTTGGCAGCTACTAAATTATATGGAACAACTTTTGCGACTCTTGTGCAGGCAAGAAAGAGCTTCAGAGCTCTGAAGGGCTTAGTGAGACTTCAAGGAGTGATCAGAGGACAGAATGTAAAACGACAAACTGTGAATGCAATGAAGTATATGCAGCTCTTAGTGCGGATCCAATCCCAGATTCAGTCACGGAGGATCCAGATGCTAGAGAGTCAAGCACGGCGTCAAGCTCAATATAAGAATGACAAAGAAGTAGAGAGTTCATTGGGAAAATGGAGCCACATTGTAAGTTTCTGGTGTAATTTATAGTTAATTTTCTGTCTAAATTACTGCTGCCTTTGCTTCATTACCCATTTGACTTTATATATGTCTAAATAAACTTTGACCTCAGATTTATGCTTAATGTGATGTGTGACAAAATTTCAATTTATATGGTATGCTAAGTTTTTCTTGTCGAAAATAGGCACGCAAGAAGAATGTAAACATGACTGAATAATTTACTGGGATTATTTGTGTAGTCTGAAACAGGTAATGAAGACTGGGATGATAGTTTGTTGACAAAAGAAGAAATTGAAGCAAGGATGCAGAGAAAGGTGGAAGCAGTTGTCAATAGAGAAAGAGCTATGGCCTATTCGTATTCCCACCAGGTTTATGCAATATATATAATACTAGGAACAAAAGTCCTCATGACACAGGATCATTTTACAGGCGTATTTTTCTCATGCTGAAATTCACATATGTCATCCCAGTGATAAAAATATCGTCCGAGGCAGAAATATGAAATCTGTCTTAGCTTTCGGGAATAAATAGTTTTTGTGATATCATGTTTTCGTTTTGCCTACAGTTGTGGAGAGGCACTCCAAAGTCCACTCCATCAGCTCTAACAGATATCCGAGCAAATGGATTTCCATGGTGGTGGAACTGGTTAGACCGCCAAATACCTCCAGCAAATGCTCCTGAAAGCGTGGCCTTCAAGAATTTCCAAGTTACTCCACCGAGACCTCATTCTGGGCTGAAGCCTAGCTCTCGGCCTACGTCTAGCAGTCACAAACAACAGCACACGGGGTTCGATAACATGGATACTCCAACACCCCGATCAACAAAATCAGCTGCTTTTGTGCCAATAAGACCTGCAAGAATTCCTATGCATAGAACTCCACAAGCTAACAGCCCCAGCTTGTCAAAGTATTCAAGAGGAAGAGCTACAGGAGCTGAGTCCCCCTTTGACTTACCATTGAAGGATGATGACAGCCTCATGAGCTGTCCACCATTTTCAGTTCCAAACTACATGACTCCCACAGTTTCAGCCAAGGCAAAAGTAAGACCTAACAGTAACAGCAACCCTAACGAGAGGTTCCCGGGGACGCCAAGCAGTGAAAAGAGGAGGCTTTCATTCCCTCTAACACAAGGCACTGGTTCCTTTAAGTGGAACAAAGGTTCCTTGTTATCTAATAAGGAATCGAGTTCACAAAGGGTTTTAGATAAGCATCAGTCACCTAAATCCATAGGAGATCTGAGTGTGGATTCAACAGTCTCTATGCCTGCTACAGTTGGAAGAAGGCCATTTAACCGATTTGTGTGATTTCTTTTCATATATTTTTAACATCTTTTTAACTTTTGGGTGCATTTTGGTTTTATTTGGTTGAGTGTATGTGATTGTTGATGTAAAATAATCGAAGAAACAGAATAGGAAATGGTGGCTTGAGTGTAACACGGTTTGAAACTGAATATTTTTCTAACATAAATCATTTATGAATTTTTATTTAGTTTTCTTATAGATTAAGGACTTCTTCATAATACTTGTAATATATATCCCCAATACGATCATATCTTATATATGATAACTTCAATGCGGTTAACTGCCGTTGGCAATTAAGAATTTACTAATATATTATGCATAGTAATTGTACCTATTATCTTCGATTATAAATGAAAAGGTTGAATTGATTACAATTTTGCAATTTTAATATTTGTTCAGGAATTTATGCGACTATTATAATGAGAGTATGGTGTCATATATCTATTAAGAATATATGATATGTTGGTTAATTGATTGATCATTGAATAGATTTTATAAGTTATTCCTTAGATTGTATCTTGCATCTTGATATGAATATTCTTGAACATATCTTATATATGATATTTTAGTAGTTAAGAAGTTATTAATATATTATATTAGTAATTGTATCTATTTTCTTCCACTTATACACGATAAGTTCAATCAATTAGAAATTTGCGGTTTTCATATTTGTCCAATAACTCTTGCGACTAGTATTGCAACTAGTATGATGAAAGTATATTGTCATATATCTATTAGGAGTATATGATGTACTGGTCAATGAATCGATCATTAAATAGATAATGTATGTTATATCATATCTGGAATCTTTATTTTTATTTGATCTCATTCATTTCATCATATCATAATTATATTCAATTCTTTCACTAAAAGATGGTAGCCACCTTTGAATACATTTTTATGTGAGTCAAATCAAAATGACTTTCATCTATTATAAATTCTCTTGAATTGAGCTTAATTTGTTTTCCTATAATTGTCATATAAAGTTTTGCCATGTTGAGAAAGTAAAAAACCCTCAATGCTCTGCAAGTGCACGGATCGTAAAGCGTAGTAGTTGACTTGTCGATCCCACGAGGAATTAGTTAAACTAATTGAATCCTAACTTTGTATAAGGTTATAGAAATGTGATTAAAATAAAAATAAAACTAAACAAAAAATTAGGCAATTGAGTATGACTTGATTGAAATTGAAATTCCAAAATTAACACAAGTAAATCAAAATAGAGCACTAACTACTTAACAAAAGAGAAATCCCAATAAGACAAGATCAAACAATTATGAGAATATGAGATTTATTTTATCATCATTTTGCTACCCAAATCACTTTTGATTTAATTGGTATTGATCTTAAAATTTTGAAGGGTTAATTATTCTTTCTTAAGATCTAATCATTAAACCTTAATTTATAACTCCTAATTGAATTCAAAATTCCGATTTTGCAATTTCTCAATTAGCAAAAACAAGTTACATCCCCAACTAATTCTTAAGCAATCTATTAGACAATTAGGTCCCTACACAAGATCTCTCTTCGTATAATTATCGATTTGATATTTATATGATCTATTTGGTTGTTAATTTTCATTACCTAACCTAGTCATATTACTATCGATTCAATCTCTTGATTTATTATCGAAGTATGAAAAAAAAACCATAAATGTCACAATACCTAAACATTTCATTAACATCAAAAGCAAATGTCACAAAATGATTTAAAAATTACCCCAAAATGAAGTTAGAACATCATTAACAATATGTTCAACATACTCAATCCTAAGGCATATATTAAGATGAAGTAAATAAACAAGAGGAAATATAAAATAACTTGGGATGGCTATGTTGGAGTGGATGGACCCAGTGAAAATTACCTTGTGTCACGATTGTGACATAGGTGTCACGATCATGACCCTGCATTGAATCTCTTCTATCACGATCATGACAAAGGTGTCACGATTGTGACCCAGGAGAGACCTTTTATCACAACCGTGACACTTATGTCATAATCGTGACCTAACCATCTTGTCCAAGCTTGCTCCAACGTCCTTCAAACTTCATTATCTGGGCTCATACACTAACAAACACATCAAAACACATTAAACGCACAAATTTAAAGTCCAACATCATACTCTAAATCACAAACACTCAAAACCATAAATGCACAATCACATCAACATAATTCTCAAGCTAAACATGTACAAATCATCTAATCAACACCTAAAAAAACACACTAAAACACCTACCAAAACATAATGTAAACTAGAACTATTAATATCAACATACTAAAACACCTACCAAAACATAATATAAACTAGAACTATTAACATCCCCATACTTAAACTCTTGCTTGTTCTCAAGCAAAAAACAAACAAACAAACTCAAACAAAAAACACATGCATTCATGCACATGTAGTAATGATAAAGCGACATCTAACTTGATGAGACCAATTTAACCTCAAACAAAAATCATTCAAGTTGTTCCAACATATTAACCTATGCAATTTATGGCTAAGTAGTTTGGATTGAATATACATATTAATCAAGACATTAACATCATATTCATTCACCTAAAGCGCATGTATACATACATTAATAATTAGTAATCAACTAAAATTGCAACTATCACTAAGTATCCCTTCATGAAAAATTTTGCTATTTTCAAATAACAGTAGGATTTATTTATCAAAATCCACTTTTTTATTTTCTTTAACGTTAACATAGTCCTTTGACATGAAGATAAATACCTTGTCATGAATGTCCCCCAGTTGCTTAACTAGGTTATGTTTTATTAATTAGCTTGCTTGGAATGTCATTATAGCCTTTTGACGTAAAGACAAACATTTTATTGTGGATGTACATGGTTACTCAGAGCTATATCATATTCTCAACTAGCTACTAGCTCTATTCATAACCCAATATTTATTTCAAAATAACTAAAATTAGTGTGAAAAAATACCCTAATGAAATTCATCGCCGCTAGAAATACCTAGAAAAAATACTTAGATAAAAAAATACCCCTCACCCAATCGACACCCATCACCCAATTGAAACAATACAAATAACTTACCTAGAATTTGGAAACGGTAGAATGCTAGAATCACGAACTGGAGAAGAGAATCATATATTTGAAGAAGTGGAAGATTTCGGAGGCTTGAACGTGAGAGGATAAGAAGTTTCGGAGGCTCAACTATGTTTCAACATCGAAGAAGGATAAGAAGTTTTGAAGGCTTAAACGTCAGAGGATAAAGTTGTCTTCAACAAGAATAGCTATTCTTTGAATAAGTAAAGATAGGTTGGAATCAGTTTTGTGTATTCTCCAAATTTTAAGAATAGGTGTTATTGATGCTTAGTTATTCCGTCTTTGTTTTTAACCAAACACAAATTTAGGAATATGTTAGGAATGTGTCAGGAATAGAATGGATATTCCATTCTACCAAACAGCCCGTAAGAGAATAGGACCATTAGCTTATAAGTTAGCATTACCGCCAGAGATGGCTCAGATTCATAATGTGTTTCATGTTAGTATGTTTAGGATATATCGGTCAGATTCAACACATGTGTTACCAACACAGGAAGTTGAAATTGCAAGTAATTTGAGTTATGTTGAGGAATCGATTAAAATAGTGGGTTATCAAACAAAACAATTGAGAAATCGAGTGATCCCATTGGTTAAAGTCCTTTGGAGGAATCATTCGAGGAAAGAAGCCACATGGAAAACTGAGGAGAACATTAGGAATTAATAACCCCATCTATTTGATCAATCAGATAAGAATTTCGAGGATGAAATTTCTTAAGGGGAAGAATTGTAATAGCTTGTTTCCATACTAAGGGTTAGAACCTTAGACTATTGCACATGAGTAATATCATTGAGAATTTATGAAATGCATTTCATTTCATGCATAATATTCGTATACACACATGAATCAGGATTTAAAAATGTTGCAAGGATAGTATATGCACTCAATTGACATATTTCAGGGTATGAAAGGTTTTAAGTGATTATGATGTTATTGTGTGATTGTGTATTGATTATTTGGTTTGATTGATTACAATTAGTAATTTCGAATTAATTGTTACAATTGGAAGATTGATGAATTAATATGTAAAATTGGACTAGGAAAAATTGTCAAGTGGCAAGACAAGTTAACACATGGCAGTAGAAATAAATGACATGTGGCAGTAGGATTGAGTGACAAATGACTTAGGTAATTGGATGGCAAGTGGCTTAGGAAACTATAAGACAAATGGGCTAGTTATGGAGTGACATTTGGTAGTTTAATAATAAGATAAATGGATTGGATAATTGACAAATGTTATGAAAAATGTCTCAACACTCACCATACATCTATACCCACGACACCCACACACATAAGGACAATTTTTCTCTTTTGTTTTTGCTACATGCTATCTTCTTCTTCCTTTTCTCATTATCGACATACACACTCAACCCTCACAACTTTGAGTTTTTGCCCAAAATTTTTGCTACATGCTATCTTCTTCTTCCTTTTCTCATTATTGACATACACACTCAACCCTCACAACTTTGAGTTTTTGCTCAAAATTCAGCAATTTGCCACTCCAATATTCTGTTGTCTTCATTTTGTTAATAAAACCCATTTTTATTCCCACCTTGTTCTCGGAATTTTGCTTGCAAGCTTGGAGGGCTAGGATAGCTTGTTGATTGAGGTGGAGTTAAAACTTAAAAAGTAAGAGAAATTTTTAATCTTTATGGTACGTGTGATAGAGATCTTATAAAGAATGAATTAGGATGAATTACATTAGTTATTGATGATGAGGTTGTGCTGGAAATTAATGGATGAATTAGTTAACTTTTTGTTTTGTTTTTTATGCATAAGAGCAGTAGGTTAAAGGTTGTAATATGGATGATTTAGATTGAGATTTGAATTTTATCGAAGGTGAATTATGCTAAAGAAAGGTGATAGTGAAGTGTTCTTGAATTTGGAAAGAAAAACCCTAGGACTACATGTATGATAGTGAATGATAATTTATGTTTTGGTTGTTGATACATGAAAGATAGACAGTTTATGAGTTGCCAGTTGGATAATTTTGAGTTGAACTAGAGATGAAATTGATGAGGAATTGAAGTATAAGTAAGGTATAATTGAGGTAAAATTAATGAACTATAATGAAGATACTTTGAATTTGGTATGAAGATGTGAAAATTTGGAAAGAATTGAAGGAAAATGGATAGAAAACTTTTAGGTCACTTGTAACACTCCATGTTAGGGGTTAGAAAATTTAAGAATCTACAGTACATCATATGCTTTGCATAATTGAGTATTCGCTAATATATGCATATGAATTTTGACTTATACAAATAATTGTACATGCCTCCATTGACATTTTCGGGTAAATTTGATTTATAAGTGGAAATTGTGGATTAAATTGGAGTGTATTAATTATGATTTGAAAATTTTAGTATATTTTGGATATTTAAATTTTTGGTGAATTATTTGAGCTGAAAATTTATTTGGAGAGTGTTATTATTATTTCAAAATTTTTGGTTAATTTTAGAAATTTTCAAAATAGATGACAAATGGAATAGTACTTAAGTGACAAACGGATCCATTCTTTTGTGACAAGTGGACCAATACTAAGGAGGCATATAGACAGATTAATTGGTGACATATGGCAGCATCTAGAGTGGATTAGTGGCAACATCTTGAGTTGGCAAATGTAAGACATGCCTTAGGACAAGTGTTGTGCCTGAATGGTGACACCTAACATGTTGATGTGCTTGAATGGTGACACCTAGCATGTTGATGAAGTAAATTCTAGCAGCAACATTTCTATTGTTTCTCTTATATCTCTTCCACGAAATTGCTTCAACCTTTCTCTATATTCTGGTTTTTGCCCTAGCTAAGTTGGTATATGAAATTCACTCCTTAATCTCTCACAAAACAGCCAATAAAACTAGCTGAAAGCTACCTTCATCTTGTTGTCCAAAATCAACTTGTTTTCATCCTAAGTTGGTGATGAATTTTGCTTGCATGGAGACTTGATTTAATCTGGAGTTTGAGCTATATTGGAAGCCTAACAAGTAAGTGACAATCTAATCTTTATGATATGTTTTGTAGTATGAGAGTTATGCTTGAATTGGAATGACATATGTGAGATATTGGTGAAAAAGTGTGTTGGAATCTTATGAACTGGAAAATTTTCACTAAACACGTCTTGGTATTTTGATTATAACTTGATTTGTATATTTCTAAATGAGTTGATACTTAATTCAAATTAAAGTAGAGACATAAGTCTACAAATTTTTTAAGATGCCGAATGTTAATTCTATATCTAAGCATCTCAAAATCTAGCTGGAATTAGAGTTAGGAATTCTGTTACAGTTTAAAAACAGTCTGAACTCTTTTGGATATAACTTTCAATATACTGACTCAAATTGTTCAATTTTGGTGTTATTACAAACTGGAAACATAGTGGAACAATTATATAGAAGAAAGTGTTGCAGAAATACTCCATTTTCCTTCTCATAAAGATCATGCAAAGTTATCCCGAAAGGGGGGTGCTGAGGTGTGCTGGCATTTGATGATTGGAATGTTCTTAACATGCTTTGACATTTTAGTTATATTTTGAGCTGTAGATTTAAAAATGAAATGATTGTTGTTTTAAATTGAACTAGAGAAATAATTATACAACTTTTTTTAAGAAGTAAAATTTTAATTATGTCTTTATGATATTCAAAATTGGCATGAAAGTGAGTTGTAGCTTAAGCTGAAACACTGTCGGGGACATAAATCATGTCCTGTGGTTATTGACTAAACTGTATTGATGTGGGCCGAATTAGACTAAGATGTCTTCACCAAAGTTGTATATTATTCTCTTAGATTTAATTTGGTATAAAGTTTGTAATTTTTGGATATCTGATTTGAAAGATATGAGTTGTGAAAATAGAGGGTATGATCAAGTACTAGCTAAAAGTTCAAATGTGTACAGTCTGTGGTATTTTGTGCATAACTCTTTGACTACTGAATAAAATTAGATTATTTTGGAGTCATTGGAAACTTGAGACACTATAAAATAGCTTTCCAGAAGGAAGTGTTGCTTAATTTTGCCATTTACCCTACCAGATTAATTATGCAAAGTTGACCCAAAATCATATGGGTAAAAAAAATCTGAAGTGGTCACTTAGGTTATGAAATTGATTTCACATTGTTTTATTTTGGTCCAAATTATAAGTACCAAAT
>JANJEY010000001.1:32875987-32894656 GCA_024703695.1 Erythroxylum cataractarum | reverse complement strand
AATAATGTAAATTTTTGGTTTGACTTTTGGGCTTGTATCTGATATGTATATGTGGATTTGTTTGTAAGTTTGTAACATTGATACTTCAGTTTGGTTTGAATTTTTCAACGAGTTTGTGTTAAGTACTATGTAATTTAATGTATGTTTGTCGGGATTGTTTACTGGAAGTTTTCGTATGCATTGTTTTAGTATACTGTTTTGTATGGCATTCATACATCCTTCCAGGGGATATGTGGGTGTTACATCACTCATCCCATGATCATGAGAAGGTACCTCATGATCGTGGGCAATGCTTTGAAACCGAAAATTTTTGTTTTGTGTGATTGTTGAACCAACTAAGGATAAGTCACTTTACTTTAGTGCATTTGGACTTAATTGGAGCTTGAAATGAACCTAGATTGATGTTGGATTAATTGGTTAAGGGTTTGATAAGTCTAGGTTGTTAATTGATGTGATAACTTAAGGAATGGATTGTCTTGATATCAATGTACTTAAATCTGGAATCTATAAGCTGTTAAAGGTATAAAAGTGATCTTATAAATGCAAATGTGATTCAAAGGGATATGAGTTGTGTGAATTAGGTATGAATGAATGAGAATTGGGAAAATTGTACGAATATATAATGTTAGAAAAGGATTGGTGAATGTATGAATGTATGAATGATGAATTTAGAGAAATCAAACTTACTTAAGGCATGACCTAATTGCAAATAAGTTATGTATAAGCTATAATATTTGAATGATTAAGACTTGTGATTAAGGATACATACCCGGGAAAAGTCAGTTGAGCATGCATTAGACATAACACACACACACACACACACACATATATATATATATGCATGGTTGCATAATTATGTGATTGATCAACTTAGTAATATGTGAATTATGTGTGTATTGCATTATTAATGAAGCACAAATTGATCGTCAACATCCAGACATTACCGGGTCATCAAGGAAATAGCTTAAATAGAGCGTACTGTGAGTTAATCTAGATGTTTTCTCACTAAAATTAAATTATTTAGATTGACTTTCAATTATTAAATTGTTACGTATATGATTGTCATGATTACGGACATTTTGAGGAGTTTGATATTCGAGATTGTATTGGAAGTGCTTTCTGTTTGTATGTGAATATGGAAAATTTTGTACTTAACAAGATGATAAATGTCGGACTCAGATTCTATGAATGTGATTATATTGAATGAAAGTTATTGATAGCATATTATGTGAATTGATGCATTCCATCATATTGTTATGCATAATCAGATAAAGGAGTTTTAACTAGAGTGATAAGTGTGAAAAAAAGCTTAAAGTTTAGAAATGTGCACAAGGATCCATAGACTCAGTTATTATTAAGCCCAATATCCATGATAGGTACGAGATAGAATATGAAATGAGTCCATTATCTACAACGGATATGGGACAATAAATAAGCGCTCAATCACAATAAAGTAAAAATGAATAGAGTCACATGTGAATTTGCATATGTAAATGTATCATATGGATGACTGAAATGAGTTATTGAATTGCTTTGAAATAGTGTTATACAATCGTTGTATACAAGCTGTACTTGTTATGATTTGATAGTATGAATGATTGCGATGAATTATTAAATTGTTCAAATATAGTGATATGCAATGTTTGTGTACAAGATGTATTTGTTTAAATGTGATGAAAAGTGATGTGGTGTATAAGTCTACAATAATGTGACATATTTGTTGAATTTGGTTATATACTTATGGTGGTTACATTCTGACTTAAGTAAGAACATCGATGATGGTTCACTCACTGAGTTCGCAAACTTATCAAAATTGCAACATTGATTTTCAGTTACAAAGGAGAGCTAGCTTTTAAGGCAATCTAGTAAAATTATAGTACCCATATTTTGGGGACAAAATGGCTCAAAGGTCTGGTTAGCTGATTTTGAAGAGTCCAGTTAGAGTATTTTGGTCTAGCATCCCATTTCATATTGAACATTTTGTATGGAGTTGTAAACTCTTGCATAATATGTAATGTTTATAAATGAGTTATAAATTGTAATGACACAATGAACGTAATGTTTGTGAATGAAATGAGAATGCTTGATCTTTTGAAGATCTTGTGATTTGTATGATGCCATAAATAAGATAATGTGTTTGCTCTAACATGTTATTCCCGTAGAATGTATGCTCAGATATACTCTGGTATGCCAGGTATATGCTCAATGAGAGTGGCATGTTATACTATACTTAAAAACATGCCGAGTTATGATATGAAGAAACAAAAATACATTGTTATTGTTTGTTGTGTTATATACAATTATATTAGAATGTATGGATAGAGCGATGAGTTATTTGACAGTTGTGCCAAAAATGAAAACCAAATTAGGAGAAGTGAAAATGAAGATACAAGTTCTCAAGTGGAGTATAATATCATTGCAACACAACTTCGAGGTATATCTTAGAAGCAAGATGAAATTGTTAGGCAAATGTGAAGTGATTATATTATTTATAATTGATTTATGATTCTCTTTGTAAATGATAGTACTGTTATGCTTTAAAGAATTATAATATGATGTACATCTTTTATCGATTAGAATGACTTAATATAATTTTCTAATTTATATAATTTTATTGTATACAATTAATCTGTAATTTTTAATTACAAAATGATAATTAATTAATTTAAAAATATAATTTATTATATAAAATTATTAATATAAGAGTATAATTACAAAATAGAAACAGGATGATAAAAACAAACATGTTTTTGTTTTTAATTACTAATCTCAACCAAATAAGTTTGTATTTTCAGTTTTTATATTACAAATTTCAACCAAATAGAATTTTTTTAAGAAAAACAAAAAATTAAAACTAAAAACTATAACAGAAAAATAGAAGTGAAACCAAACGGCTCCTTAATTTGTAATATTAATTATAATCACACTTTGTTAATTTGATGCTTTAAAGGCTCACCATACATACACATTTTGTTTCACTTTATTGTATGAGTTTTTACATTCATCAAGAGACGTTGAAGGCTATGATTTTAATAAAAAAAGTTTGATATTTCAAAAAAATGTCGAGGGAACATTTTGAGAAGTGTTTAAATCGTAATTGGATTGAAAAAAATAGTTTTAAGCATTTGAAGTTGTTAAAATTATACTTTTAAGGTGATTTGTTAACCTATATATATTAGTAGTCGACCAATATAGGTTAAAATTATTAAATTTTATGCGTTGTGAGTCTGCTATAACATTAGTTGATGTATTAGTCATCCAATATATTAGTTGACCAATATGCTTACTTATATGCCTACTAGTCAATCATTGAACTTAGTGCCTTTAATGCATACTGGTCTACCAGTATACTATAATAATCGACCAGCCAACTACATGCAACAATTGTGACAACTAGTTCTTGGCTCCAATGCCTAGGAAAGGTTCCAAAACACTATAAATAGGTGTTTTCTCATTGATTTTTTAGCATTAAGAAGTATTTATATGTCATAGACACACATTCCAAAGTGTTTTCCAATCTTCGAGCATCATTATCTCATATTTGTGTAAATGAGCCAGTTTGAAGTTAATAAGTGATAAAGTGAGAAACTTTGAGTTATAATATTTGTTTTCGAGAATATATTATTGTACTTAAGATTAATCTAAGTAAGATTGAGGATCCTCTTCACCTAGGAAGAAGATCGTAAGAAGGGTTTCTTTTTACTGAGAAATATTATTCAAAGGTATTCATTTGTTACCTTGAAAGAAGACGTATAGTGAAATTAAGAAGAATCTTGGAAGTGGATATAGGCAAGTGTTGTTTACCAAACCACTATAAATCGATTTACATTCTCCCTTCTCTATCCTTTTTGTTTTTAAATCTCAATTGTTTGACTAATTTACATTAAGCAATTTTCTCATCATTATTTATGTTAATTGTTGCTAATTGAGTACAATAGTTAAAAAATGTTTAATTTTATAAATACTCAATTCACCTCTCTCTTGAGTGCCATTATAGACTAACAAATCTCATAAATCAAAGTATAGAGATACTTAAATAAATATGTAAATGCTTATTAAAGATCAAGTTTATTAAATTAACCTGATTACGAGGATCCCAAATGGAATATCAATTATGTGTCTGTTGATTTTCTCATTATGATGGTTTTATAATTGATTTTTAAACTTGAGATTACTATAATATCTCATATGACAATTACTACATTTTGATGCTACTTATAACCTATTTTATTTAATGTAGTCCAGTCAGTTTTATTTGAATATAATATAAACCGTATAGAAATATTTAGTAAGTTAATAAATGATTCTTTACTCTAAAGTAATTAGAGATAATGTTCCACTATTCTTGATTAGTAGCGATTTTTCGAATTATCTGGCCACTATGAATTGATATTTAAAAAGGTATTTTCAAATGTCAATTATAAATTATTTACTAATTAACAAAAACAAATTGAATATAAAAGAGTAGACATTAAATTCATTCTCTATGTCTAATTGGAATATTAGATGGGAAATTATTAAATTATTTATCATAATGATGCATAAATAGGTTATATCAAACTACTTTGACATTTCTAACATTTGGATAGTCATAACATATTGCTAGATGTTAATTTTAATCCATGATTATAAATAGTTTAATGATAGAATAAAAACTTAAAAGAGCTTTAATTGGTTTAATTTATAATCATTGTCAACATATTAATAACTTAATAGGTCAAATTTAAATTAAGTTGAACTTAATTGTGAAATTTGGAAAAATTCAGGATTCAAACATTGGAAATTGAATTTTATCAATATTAAACTCTAATTATAATTATAATATTTTAATTTTAATAAGAAAGAAACTCTATTTTTTAAATATAACTATAAAATAGTAATAAGAGATCTTGTACTCTTGTCTTCTCTTCTTAAAATGTTGATTTTTTTTTTACTATTTTGTGGATACTATTAGAGGTTAGACATTTAAGCAGTTTGTGATTCACACCTCATAAAAAAAGTTTATATATTTTAAGTTATTTAATTATTGGTATTCAATCAAAAGATTTTAAATTTATTTCATGGTTAATTTTCCAACAAAAAGGCAGGCAATTGAACTATGTGATCATTATAAGGTTGATAATTTCTACTTTATGTGTTGTAAATCTAATGGATTTCTTGTATAAAAAATGTCCGCAATTTTAACAAATTAAAGACAAATAAATCTCTATCAGTCCATGTATATGCTTTTTCTTGCTCCCTTTTTTTTTTCTCCCTTTTGTCCTTCTCTTCAAATTTTGTAGCGAAACAACAGTAAGTGAAACGTAAAATGAATAGTTTTTCATCCCAACTTTACAAGTTATATGATCAAGACCAAACCAAAATGATGCAAGTAAAGGATAGTCTACACGAAACTGTTTAGATTGGGTTTAGACAAACTTTGGCTCTTCCAACACTCTCAAGTATTTTCATCTTTAATCAATTATCTTCTTGTAAATTATAACGTTAAAGCAAGAATGTGCATACCGTTTTATACCGACTGGTACATACAATATCAGACTAAAATTAGTACGAAATGAAAGGTCAATTATATTAGATTTAGAATTAGTTGGTATCGAAATTAAAAAAAAAAGAATATTTACTTTTTGCAAAATAATAAATATAACAAGAAATAAAAATGAACATAACTTTCATTTCTCACTGTATTGAAAGTATGAAATAATGTCCTAACATTATTTAAAAAAAACAGAGTTCCTCTAATTATTATATATAACCAACCATATTCTTCATTCCTTATTCTTTCTTTTCTTCCTACATCAACTAATCAAGCACTCCCTAAGTAAAAAAATTATAGGCTAAATTAGAGATTTCACAATCCCTTCGTAGTTTTCTTGAGAAAGAAAGGGCAAGAGCACATGGAAGAAAGTACTGCAAATTCACAATCCCTCCATATCTGCAAATTAAAGACAAATAGTGCCGTCGGTGCCATGGCTGCGTAGGTGGGCTTGGGTGACGTCGGTGCCAATAGTGACATGCGCAGACGAAGTGTGTTTTTTTAAGAATTACCTGGAGTTAATGGTATTTCTTTTTCAGGCAAATACTTGGATATATGCGCATATCTCACTTCACACTCTGTCCGTCCGCTCCACTGTGGCCTCGATGATGTCAATGGTAATAGTTAATACCAGGTGTCCACACCACTCCTTCATACTCGGAATTGAACAGACCAATTGAAAGGAATAAATACTAAAAACGGCCTTGGTGATGTCAATGGTAATAGGTAATACCAGGTGTACACGCCACTCCTTCACACCCGGGGTCGGAATTGAACACACCAATTAAAAAGAATGAATATTAAATACTAAAAGTTTTTCAATAAATAGAAAATAATACTCCTTTTTGTTTTATAATAATAGTCATTTTAGAAAATACACGTTTATTAAGAAAGTTAATAAAATAATAAATATATCCTTATTAATACTTATATAAAATTACTTCGATAATCAGCATCTTAAATAAAATTGTGAGAGAAATTGTCTTGGATTGTGATTTGTATAATTAAGATGATGAGAAATGAAAGGTTAATTTTGGAAGAAAAATTATAAACATGCATATACACTTATTTTGAATAATTAAAATGTATCTAAAACGACTCTTATTATGAAACAGAGGGAGTATAATTTCCTTAGACAATTTTATATGAGAAATTACTAAATCCAGTCACTTGTTGTTTTCAGTTGAGATTTTTGTCCCAGTGTTACTTAAATTGGGCCGTGTGCTTTGTCAGTAAAGAATGGTTTCTTTAATGGAGCCGTTGCCAACCCTTGTAGTATCGTAAGAGAACATAAGCTGGTGGGGAAACAAGGAGATTTTCAAGGTAGGCAGGAACTTTGGACTTGGGGGCCATTGGTACACACTACACAGGAACAGGTGCTAGGGAGTGTATCAACACCACCGCCTGAAACTAAACAAAAGGAACACCTTTAAAAGCTTAAATTAATGTGAGTGAGGGGTAGTCGGTCAAATCTAGGTGTGATGAAAACAATGGTCGTTTTTTTTTTTTTTGGAATGAGTGAAAACAATGGTCTTATTGTTGATATTTCTATGCCGTCACACCACTTGTGCGTTTTTTTAATTTTCTATCGGATTCAGGTCTTCCACTTGTACTCATTATAAATGCATATACAAAACGCCTCCTTATGTCGTGGGCTTATTCCTCTATATCTCGCTTCTCCATTCTCTCCTACACACACACTTCTCCCTTCTGTGGAGGAAACTGAGTAGGACAAAAGACGAGAAGAACAGAGAAAGCAAAACGCAATGGCTCTCAAGCTCAATCCTTTCATCTGTCAATCCCCAAAGTTGCCTTCTTTTGCTCTTCCTCCAATGGCTAGCCTCAGATCTCCCAAGTTCTACATGGCTTCTACCCTCAAGTCTGGCTCCAAGTCAGCCCCTTCTCCTTTCATTCTTTTCAATGCTCCTTGTTTTCCTTTCTTTTTGCTGGCTTCTTTTTTATTGTTTTGTGTGAAAAAAATGGATCTTTGCATGTTCCCTTGTTTTTGGCGTCAGTTTGGATCTGGGTTTTGGTTTTGTTTCTTTAATTGTGCGGGTTGCTTGCGATCCTCTTGTTTTATGTTTTTAAGAACAAAGATTAATCCTTTTTTGGACTCTTGATTTACTGCATTCAATTTCTTCAAATGTTTCTGCTTATTTATTTTACTTCTTTGGTATATCGAGGTCTCCTAATTTGATTCAATCTCGTTTATTTCATTTCCTCCGCCAAAGGAAAAAAAAAGGTTGATTAAGCTGGTTTTCACTATGTATTGAAGCTTCATTCAATTGTAGTCCCTACAGTTAGGCCTTGTCTTATTTCCTTAACTCGAATCGATTACGGGGTTTTTCAAATTTCTAACCAACTATTGTGTTTGGCTTGTTGAATTCTTAAAGGAGGTGATTGCTTTCTTACAGTATTGGCCGAAGACTTTTTTCTTTTTCCCTTTTTGGTGCGCTACTTTACAACTGAAAGCATTTGGCATCTGATTTCAGAGAGATGTAGCTTATTTTCTATAAGCTCAACAATTATGTATAATAAATTCACCTTGTTGTCCTTCATACACTTGTTATTTAACAAACCAAAAGCTGAGTGTTTTTGCCTTGTTTGGAACGACCAATATGCAAAACCAATTTGATATAAAAACAATGTAGAACATTCATATCTGATGCCGAAGAAGTTAAATGAATTATTGTTTTAACTATTCCAGTTTAATTGCTCGTTGAGGAACAATTAGTTGGTTCTTTATCTGTAATTTTCAATGCAGGCTCGGATTTCTGTTTGTCTTCTTAGCATGATTTTTCCTGGAATCTAGGTTCGATGTTTGTACTATTTCTGTGCAAAGTTTTCAATTTTTATTTTATTCCTTTTTTTGTCATTTTTCTTTTAACTTTTTAAAAATTTGGACTTTTCTCCTTGTTTGATATCAATGCATGCATATTCATGATTTCAAACAAGTAAGTACAAGGTTGATAAAGTGCTTGAAAGGTTTAACAACATTTTGATTTTTGCTGAACTCTGCCATCTTTCTGAACTTTGGTTTTGATGGCTGCATGCTTGTCCACCTATTGTATTCTCTTAATCGTTAGTTGTTTAGGCTTGTCTGTATTTGAAATTTCTTGAGTGAGGCACGTCATTTATTTTATTGTGACAGGTCATGTCCTAGTTTGGTGATGATGATGATGATGAGGTCATGTCCTAGTTTGGTCTTCTTGTTTCTCAAACTTGTTGCAATCCTGCAGTTGTAACGTGCTGTCAGAATTGTGAATTATGTATTTTCTGCTTCTTTTCTGTGGTATTTCATTTGATTATGTGCTGGTTCATTTATTAGATGGTTAATTATCATCGCTTGTTGAATTGCTGTATTTGGTCCTAGTTTCACTACATCGTTCTATTTGTCCATAGTGTGGTTGAATCAAAATGTTGAAGAAGGATATTCAAGTTGGTGAAAGTAGTTTGGATTGTTTAGTGATCAGATTCCTTTATTGCTCTGTTTCTAGGTGGTGAATCTTTGACTTTTTCTTTAAGTTAGCAGCTGCTTGTCAAACATATTGGTTTTCTTTATCTAGGAAGGAACTCTAATTACGAAGTGGTCATTCAGTTTGGATCTCAACTCTACGGTAGTTGCAGAAATTTATTTTTATATTGGCTGATATTATTACTATAATCATCACTATTCTGCTCAATATTGATGATCTATTCCTTACATTGGTTCGTTAGGTGGGGACCATAGTTTAGTTTGTGGGGACCAATACATGCTTTTCATGTTGAAATTCTTTATTGTGGATATTCCTTATCCTTGATTTGGTGGTTTTCATTAAAAAAGTTTAGCGTGCATTTAATTGAAAAAGATTTGTTTCTTAGGTACTGGTTTGTGGTCATTTTAATCCTGCTAAGTTGTGTACAAGTGCCGTCAATTATATAAGAATGATTTTATAAGCAATTTGTTGGTATATGATATGTCTTTTTGATTCTGTATATTCACAGAATTATTTTGCACTAAGCAGTAATTACTCCTGATAAACTCCTTTTAAACAGTCATCTGCATAATGCTGAAATTTGCTACTTAATGCAGGGAAGTTGAGAATCTTAAGAAGCCTTTGACTCCTCCCAGAGAGGTGCATGTTCAAGTCACTCATTCGATGCCACCCCAGAAGATTGAGATCTTTAAATCTTTAGAAGATTGGGCTGAGGAGAATATCTTGGTTCATCTTAAGCCTGTTGAGAAGTGTTGGCAGCCACAGGATTTTTTGCCTGATCCTGCTTCCGATGGGTTTGATGAGCAGGTGAAGGAACTTAGGGAAAGAGCAAAAGAGATCCCTGATGATTATTTTGTTGTTCTAGTTGGGGACATGATCACAGAGGAAGCACTCCCTACTTATCAAACCATGTTGAATACCTTAGATGGAGTTCGGGATGAAACAGGTGCGAGCCTGACTTCTTGGGCAATCTGGACTAGGGCATGGACTGCTGAAGAGAATAGGCACGGTGACCTTCTCAACAAGTATCTCTACCTTTCTGGACGAGTGGAAATGAGGCAAATTGAGAAGACAATTCAATATTTGATTGGGTCTGGAATGGTGAGATCCTTCTTGATTTTTAGACCAATTTCTTCTTGAAGGCTTTAAAGTAGCAAATATGAAATAATAGCCATATTCATGCTCAAGATTGGTATGCAGCGCATGCAAAGATTGGTCAGACATAGTGGCCTGGGAGTTGTTTGATTTACCATCTATAACTAATGCTCAGCAAATCTTTTTTTTTTTTTTTTGCTTTGTTGTTGTCAACCCTGGAAAGTTATTGAGAATGCTCTTTTTGTGCTAGCTTGATTTGATTTCTTTCAAATAAATCTTATTATAGGATCCACGGACAGAAAACAGCCCTTACCTCGGGTTCATCTACACTTCATTCCAAGAAAGGGCGACTTTTATCTCCCATGGGAACACTGCCAGACAGGCCAAGGAGCACGGAGACCTGAAATTGGCTCAAATATGTGGTACAATTGCCTCAGATGAGAAACGCCATGAGACTGCGTATACAAAAATAGTTGAGAAACTCTTTGAAATTGATCCTGATGGAACTGTCTTGGCTTTTGCTGACATGATGAGGAAGAAGATTTCTATGCCTGCACACCTGATGTACGATGGCCGTGATGACAATCTGTTTGAGCACTTTTCAGCTGTTGCGCAGCGGCTTGGAGTCTACACTGCAAGAGATTATGCAGATATATTGGAGTTCTTGGTGGGCAGGTGGAAAGTGGAGAACTTAACTGGACTGTCAGCTGAAGGACGAAAGGCTCAGGATTATGTCTGCGGATTACCTCCGCGAATCAGAAGGCTGGAAGAGAGAGCTCAAGGAAGGGCAAAGGAAGCACACACCATACCTTTCAGCTGGATTTTTGATCGTCAAGTAAAGCTCTAAGTTCCTAATGAAAGGTTTAAGTGCTTAAAGAAAGTGACAACAGACAAATCTTTGCTCTTCTTCATGCTCCTGCTTCCTGAATCAAAATGCAGGGTAAGAATTTCTGGATGAAATACCCCGTTTACTCTTGACACTTGGGTGGAAGGATGGAGTTGGTTGTGGAGTAAGGTCAGGGTCAGAGTCAGGTGTAGATACGGTTGTTTCTAGTGTGTTTTGTCTTATGAGTATGCGTGTAGGGGCAGCTGTGGTTTTGTTGGTGTGTTCAATTCAAGTGGTCTTCTTGTACCAGGTTTGCCTTTGTTCTAGTGTAAGCTGAAAAATCCTGATGTGGCAATTTTGATGGTGGTGTTGTTTTTCCATTTTCAACATGATCACTTTCCTCGGTCCTCTGGAGGAAGCAGAATAGCTAGTAATATGCATTACGAGACTTTAGCACAAAAAGGGCAAACGCGATGTACTTGGATAACAGGTCATTTAGTTCAATGACTTGATTATTTCATAATAATGTGTTATGAAGAACTAAATGTAATAACTTTATTATTTGGAAACTGCAACATATAGTATGAGGTTGCTTCGTTTAGTCTGTTCAAGCTCTAGCCATCAGCATTTGAAATATAAAACTAGATATGGAATAAATCCTCTCCTGAAAAGCTAAAATAATTGAAAAAATTTTAATTCTAGTCCCCCAACTTTCAAAAGTTTACCTACTTTAAGTGACCCCATTAATTATACTAAAATTTAATATATTTCAAGATTTCACTAAAAATCTCTATATTTGGTAAAAAAAGTTTGAAATTAGTCATTCCCTTTAAACCGGTCATATTTTCCGAGTACAGTTGCATTACATAAGTTGATTGAAATAATAAGAGAGGGGTTTTGGAATAGTCGATAAAGTTATTCGTTTGTAACTATAAGATTACTGATTCAAGTTATAAAAATAGTTTCTACAAATACAAAAGGAACAATTACAAAAATGGTATTTATGAAATACATCATGATTTAATTTAATTATATTTCTATATCATTATTTACACTAAAATAATAATATTTTATTAATTAAATATTTATTAGTATTAATATTATTTAATAAAATACATTAGCTTGCCATATAGTTTTATCAATTTCACCAAAATTCTATATGCTTTGAAAAATCTCCTTAATTTTGTGAAAAAAAATAAAATTAATCATTTCTTTAGGTTTTTTAATTAACATTGGTTGACCTAACATTTTTAGAGCACGTGATACTCCACCGTATACTCATAAAAAGTTAAACCGACCCAATAACCCATAAGACCTTAACATACCACAAAACCTTAAACACGGTTAAACCGGCTCAACAAATGGTTCATATTTAAACCGACCCATAAAACCTTAAACCCTACGTCGATTCTATGAAGTGAAAACGGGCACAGGATAAAGCTTCTTAAACCCCGAACTCGAGGATTTTCCGTTGGTAAGGATAGAGATGGATCACATAGCAGCTATGGAGCAGCAAATGGTGTCAGAAAGAATGAGAAGAAAGCTCAACGAAGTCAATACAACTGCTCAGACCCATCTCTCTCCCGTCCAAGATCATATCAATTTTACACTTCAGGTGGGTGTGAATGTGTCATTACATACGCGCTTTTTGGATCTTTAACTGTTAAATGCAATTTTTAGGTTCGTTGATTGTTTTTCTCATATGGGTAACTTTTAAGTTTTGATGGGCGTATATTGTTGTGTTGTTTTGTTGGATGAGATAGCTGACCAAAGGGAAAAGAAAATAGTAAATTCAGGAAACTAGTGTTAAATTCAATCATAACACTCTTCTCTTGAAACCTACTGGAAATAATTGAGTTTATTTAGGATTTTCTTTGGATTTCTTGGGATGAAGTAGCTTAAAAGTTGAAAGCTTTTGCCCTTTTCTTTTATATTATTTCCACTGACTTGGTAAAGAAAAAAAAGTTGTTCCTTCTTATTAGGTACTTTTCGTTTGATAATTATTGTGCTGTTAATCATAGATAGTAACTAGTTTTATTAGTCCTTCAGCATTCCAGAGAGTTTTAATATAACTTCATTATTGTACAATTTTAAATTTATACTTTTCCAGTGGATTGGTTGCTTATAAGTAACATTGGCTTGCAGCAAGCGTACTTCAAATGTGCATATGAATGCTTTGATAGGAGAAGGAAGCAAGAAGAGATTAGTAATTGTGTTGAACATTGCAGTGCTCCAGTCCTCAATGCTCAACAGGTTTTTGAAAATGAGATGGCCAGATTTCAAGTAAGTTAAGATCTCTTTCTGATTTGATCCGTTTGTCTTTTGTTTCTTTTTCCAGTAATTTTGACCTGCGGTGCATTTTGTAAAAGACAAAGAGGTGTCTTTTTTGACACTTTCTCTCCATCTTTTACTCCACTTTTAGGTGTGCGTATAACTCATGCAAGTGATGATCTAGTCTTTTAATGTGGATTTCACCTCTTTTTCCCAGTGAAGAAACTATCAACTACATCCTGCATCTTTACAGTATAATTGTAGTTTTAAAAACAATTTCTGGGAATCCGGAAATAATTTACAACGCCAAACTGAAACTGCGATCCATCTCCTTGACCTGAACTAAATCTATGTCCGCATTCCTCTCAACTTTTCAGTGGATTTTCCTCCTATAATGGAACATAAATACATAGCAGCAAGAGACAATCCTGTAAATTGATGGTTTGCATATTTTTCAACTGCAAAAAATTCTAGTAATCAGTTAAGTCTTTCAGAAAAGTCTTTGGCAGTTTAAGATGAAATTTAGGCTATTATTGAAGATTTTTTCTTGAGCTGCAATTTGTAAATTGGTGATACTGGTTCTTTATGATCTGCATTGAGGACATTTCCTTTCGTTCTTCATTTTAAGAAGTTGCAAATAGAAAATATAGTTTTGACAATTTTTGGCAGCAGTAGTGTTTCTTCCATTAGTCTGCACAATTGAATGAAACTAACAATTGAGAACCCTTGTCAGTTTCCATATAGTAAGTTTCTTAGAGTGACTGTTTCTGTAATATCCCTTCTAAGCTTGTTTTAATTCAGATCAGTTTGCCACACATAAACATGTGGCTGCATCTGTGATGTTTGAGGTTCACTATATGTCCCGAGTGTTTTCCAAGCTATTGTATCATACATAGCTGATGCAGCATAACTTTTGGACTAAATGTAGGAAAGGTTGAATAGATCATTGGCGGTCTGCCAAGACAAGTTTGAAACGGCCAAGCTGCAGAAAGTTGGATCTGATGCTATCCCTGCTCTTGAGTCATGTGTTGAGCAGTCAATCCAGGATAGCCTCAACTCATTGCCCCACCTCGTTAAAAGATTGAAGACCTCATTTTCCATCAAAGATGAAGCTAAATGAGGGTGCTAAAGAAAGATTTTCCGTAACATTTATTTGTTTTACATTTGTAGTGAACAATGGAGACAGTCATGTGTGGGGTTTCTTCCATTCTATGCATTTAGATGCATCGGTGGAGCTTATCAATTGATAACAATTCCAAGTGATCATCGTTAATATATGAATGACTGCAGAGTGTAAGGAGTTATTCATCACCTGATGGCCTCTGTTGGATATGTGCGGTCATCTTTGTAGAAAAAGGAAGAGAGAACTCTTGTATCCAATAATGCTACCTTTAATTGATTCCAGCGTTGGACGTCCACCACACTCCATTTTATTTTTATCAATACAAAATTACTAATATTTCAAATTTCCTCTTGGCCTCTGTTGTCCTCTCCCCATGATATAGTGCCTCTCATTTGCATGCAATGTCCTGTAGAACAATAAGATGTCATGAGAAGATAATTATTTGAGACTACGATGAATGTCTGTAAGCCTGGAGATCCACGATAGCATTGCAAAGATAAACAGAACACTGTTGTTTCTCACTTCCAGATTTTGGGTCTTACTTTTTTTCTTAGTTATTTAGTTTAAATATTTTTTATTTCATTTAATCGTTTTTTTAATGGTTTGTTTTCTATAAGGTAAAAGTAATCAAACAAATCGTCACAAAAAAATGATTAGATGAAATTTTAAAAAAAGGATTACGTATTATTAGATCTTTTCAGATCTTACATATCAAAGAGGGACTTTCATTAGGTTATTGTTCTTATTCTAGTAAAATTTTCATCAACGTCATGTCTTTTTTCAAAATATAATTTTGATTATTCTCCAACAATAAAATAGAAGTTGAGTATAGGTAACAAAGAAATTAGTTAAGAATGACATGGTAGTGTGTCTATATAGAAATTTAAAATAGAAGTTGAGTATTGGCAACAAAGAAATTATTTAAGAATGACAAGGTAGTGTGTGTATATAGCATAGTTAACTAATTTCTCAGTTAAATTACAACTTAAACTATCTTAAATTAGAAATTTGAGGAGAAGATAGAATACATAGTTATATTTATAATTTTTTTTATAAAACATACATTCATGTTTAGCTAATAAAAATCAATGTTATTATTGAATATACTTCTATACTTCAATTTTTTTTATCACAATTGGAATTGATGAAGTTAATTTCCAATAAAAATTTATAATACTTTTCAAGTAAATTATTTGTGGAATAAGAAATTTTGCAATATTAAATAAGGTATAACAAGAGGGTGAGTCTTGGAGTAACCGGTAAAGTTATTCCTTTGTAACCATAAAGTTATAGGTTTAAGTCATAGAAACAATCTCTTTGTAAAAATACAAAGAGAAGACTACGTATATTATGACCCTTTTCAGACTTCCACAAAGCAGAGAGCCTTGTGTATTGGGTACATTGACTTTTTAAAAAAGGTACATAAATGTAAAAACATAAAATTTTTTATATTTTTTCATTTCAGTATCAAAATTTAAAGTTTTTAATTAAAATTTACAACTTTTAGAAATTAGATAATTTAACTCTTCTTAATAGAGTACGTAAAAATTGATATTTAAAAGGATTATATGATTCTTCATATTCATCAATGAGAAATAACCCTCGTAAATAGTTTGTCGTAGACAAATTATGTAAATCTTTGTCTCCTTTCTTCTTCTTCTTCTTCGTTTTCATTATTTGACCCCATATAGCAACGCGGAGACAGAGGACATAGCTTCTGCTATAACTAGAAATAAGGTAGCGTTAAAGTAAGGCTATATTTGGTTCAACGTAAGTTTTTAAATGTAATGAAATAATTTTTAATGGAATAAAATATAAATGGATATGATATTATTAAATTGTTATTTGGAAAGGACAGAAAGGTTTATAATGTAATATAGTAAAATGTTATTTGGAAGAAGGATTCATAATATAATATAGTGAAATATTGTTTATCATTTTTCATTTCATCTTAAGCTTCCCAAATAAGAGGTAACTTATTTTTACTATTTAAGATGAAGTGTGATGTAATATAAAACTCTTTTATTTCATTATAAACCCTTCTCTTAAACGATAGAATAATATTATATTGCATTCTATTCTATTAATAAATACCCAACCAAACATAGCCTAAGATAAAAATAAGTAGTATGATGGGAGGACAAAAGGACACTCAACAAATTCATTGAATACTTTTTTTTATATTGTAATGTGTGTTGTGCGAATTTTATGGACAAACTTGAATCTTGAAAGATTTTTTGTCCCTTATACTAAGTGTGAGGTGAGTTACACAAATTTTTTTATATATGTTTATTTAACATCTAATAAATTGTGGACGTTTTTAAATTTTTAATTTCATTCTATGATTGTTTGCTTCCAAATTATAAGGTTATTCAAATTATTCGTATGTTCTTGACAATTAATGGGTTATCATAAAATGAGAATTTCAGTGTGAAATTTGTAGGATTTTTTTTTTGGAGTAAGTTGATGCTCTAATATGCAAAGAGTTTTAAGCATTATCCTAGCTTGTTGAAGAAGACAAACAAGTTGAAAAAAAATGTCAAAGTGAAAATATGAGTGTTGAGATTTCTACTGCTATTCTGAAATTTTTTAAACAGAAACTTGACAAAGATTTGTAATTTGCAGATATAAACTTGCAGAAAATTAAAGAAAACAGATTTACTTGGTTCGATAGCACAAAGCTACCTACATCCAAGGTTCCCACTTGATAGTGGTGTAGGAAATTTCACTAAATGCCAACAAAAAGGAAAAATTACAGAGATTGAGTGTTCTCCTGAACACCTGCAAAAGAGTCTCAGCACTCCTTAGTACCCAAAGTTAGTACTCTAGCACTCTCTGACTATTTTTTCTCTCTAATTTTCTCACTTTCTCAACTCAGTACACTGAACAATGGAAGATCGAAATTTCTGTGTAATATGTTGTATCTGTCTTTGTCTGAAGCCTAAGCCTTGTTTTTATAACTGAAGAAGAAGACCTTCGGATGCTCCAAGTTGATGTGTCTCACGTGCCTCTCATGTAATTTAAGTGACTCCTTTTGCTTGAGCAAGATGACTCTCGGATGTGGCTTTTGAATGAGACAAACAATTGACATGTGCTCTTCACGTGGGTCCTCTTAAGTGACTTCCCTTGATGATGTGCGTTTTGCCTTTCATCTAAATGCTTATGAAGTGTTGCTGTGTTTTATGCTGATGATACTTGCGTTTAGATATCTTCTAAGCATGTAGTAAGTCAATGTGTTGAATATGTTTTGCCTTGTGTCAAAAAGATTGTGCTTGGCATTCAGAAGCTTAAGTGGCACGTGGGCTTGTCTTGAACTAAATCACTTTATTCTTGTCATTGTTAGAATCTTCGAGAGCTCCTCCATGTCTTCTTCTTCAACATTACAGACATCATCTTCTTAGGTTCTTCATTTTCGTTTGTTGCTTCTGCTTATGGATTAATGGAGAATCAGTAACTTTTCTCACAATGAGTTATCCGTATTATATTATTTGCGATTGCCATTAAAAACGTTTTATAGGCCAATGTAAAAGTAGAAAGATCCTTTATTTGTGAAGTTATATTTTGTTTGGTTTAGTTTATATATGTTGTGATAATATGTATGTTTCCTTTTCTTGAAGTTAGTAAATTATAATCAATTTAACTAAAGGAATTTCATGTTATTGTATGTATATTACTAATGGCTATTATAATTGCATTGTAACATGAATGAGCAAATTTATTAAAATTAATGATAGTTGCTAATGTTATTGTTGATATGATGAAATTTTATGAAAATTTCTTGTATAAGCAAATATTTTTGTTTAATTATTTATTATTATAAAATCTTATAAAGTTGCATAAAAATGGTCTTGGCATTTAAAAAATAGTTATTTGCAACAAAGCTTCAATATGAACAGATAAAGAAAATTCAATTTAATTACTCTCTTTAATAGTCTTATCTCCTTTTCACCTTGTCATACCCTCCCATAAGTTTGTTTGATCCTAAAAAGACAACAACAAATAATTAAAATGTATGCTAATGGATTAATTGAATTAAAAAGTTTGTGTATGATTTCATTGTGGTTATAATTTTTGTCAATTTGTTACTCACTTTCTTATTAGTGTTTGAAGTTTTTACTTCACAAAGTCTCGTATCCATAAATTTGTCTCTTTATTTTATTTAAGCTTATCATTGGTGATGATCTTGAAGGATTAATAGTGAAAATACTTATTTGGACATTACTTGAACTCTATATTTAAACTTCTACTTAAAATTTTGACTAGCATATATGTTTAGGAATGTCAATTTTGACCCAGCCCGAGTTGATCGAGCCATGGGCCAAAATTGTTTGGCTCGACCGAGTCG
>JANJEY010000001.1:32822982-32836688 GCA_024703695.1 Erythroxylum cataractarum | reverse complement strand
CTTTCAGCCAAATAATTTCTAATTTCAGAAACAGCACAACTCAAAAGTTTACCTCTTAATTCATCAATTGAAGGACCTTTAGACTTTTATTAAATGAAAAAGAAATCCACTAGGGCAATCTTGGACCATAAGAGGTTATTGCATCCATCATAAGTTAATAATAATAAGACTATGAATTATTGAATGACAAACCTGAATCATACCACCATCTAGCTACTGCCATATCGACATTGTGAGTCGTATCTTTTGATTGCATTGCACTACGAATTGAATGTTCCAGGAGTTGTTCGTAGTACAAAGAAACTAGTCACCTGCCTTCTTCCTTCCTCACATTAGATTTTTCTTGAATCTGAGATGAAACACTACCAGTACCACTACTAATACCACTTCCACCTTCAACATTTCCAAAATAATCACGGTTCTAACAATTACAAAACATTCATAATTCAATTTCTATTTCTAGCAATTTTCAATTTTAACAATCACAAAACATACATCAATAATTTTCATTTCCATCAATTTTCAATTCTAACAATCATAAAACAATCATAATTCTATTTCCATTTCTAACAATTTCTAATTTCAACAATTACAAAACAATCATATTTCTATTTCTATTTCCTTCCATTTACAATAATTTTTAATTTCAACAATCACAAAATAATCATAATTTTATTTCCAACAATAACCAACAATTTTCAATTCCAATAATCACAAAACAATCATAATTTCATTTTAATTTCCTTTTATTTATAACAATTTTCAATTCCAACAATCACAAAACAATTATAATTTCATTTCCAATAATAACCAACAATTTTCAATTCCAACAATCACAAAACAATCATAATTTCATTTTCAACAATAACCTATAATTTCCAACTTCATCAATTACAAAATAATCATAATTTCATTTCCATTTCCATTTATTCTCATTTACAATAATTTCCAATTCCAACAATCACAAAACAATCATAGTTTCATTTCCAACAATTTTCAATTCTAACAATCACAAAACAATCATAATTTCATTTCCATTTCCTTCCATTTGCAACAATTTTCAATTCCAACAATAACAAAACAATAATAATTCTATTTCCAACAATAACTAACAATTTTCAATTCCAATAATCACAAAACAATCATAATTTTGTACATCTCCATTAACCCACCAACTTGTAAAAGATCTTGTAAAAGAATTTAAAAATTTTTATAAGGTCTGTTTTAAATATTTTGTAAAGGTTGATATTCAACTTAAACACTCCAAAATGTTAAGATTTAATTTAAATTCTAATGTAGGCATTAGAATTTAAAATACACTTTTAAACCTTTAACCTACTGTCTGTCTCTGTTGTAGTTAGTGCCAAACAAAGTGTTTGGCTCTAAATCACCACAACGACAGACCATCAAAAATGATAACATGTCAAGGAAGAACAAATCACCTTGTAATCAGTATTTTGGTATGATCAATCTTTTATTGAGCAGGCAACGCAAGAGACGAAAGAATTTG
The DNA here is from genome assembly GCA_024703695.1 of Erythroxylum cataractarum. Classification (NCBI taxonomy): domain Eukaryota; kingdom Viridiplantae; phylum Streptophyta; class Magnoliopsida; order Malpighiales; family Erythroxylaceae; genus Erythroxylum; species Erythroxylum cataractarum. Next base: position 32,835,178 of record JANJEY010000001.1, on the reverse strand, counting down.
GCTTTAGATCAGTATCGAGGGAGGACGATAAAAAATTGAATTAAACAAACAGTTGGGCAAGTTAAATGCATAGAACTAATCTGACGTGAGCAAGAATGGGTAACTTTGATTTTGGAAAGATGATTTCTTAAATTTTTTAAGATGTTCGTGATAAAATTAAAACAATACCTCTAACATATTAATGAATTTTGAGAAGATGACAATTAGGGATTGTTTTAAATAAGAAAAAAAATCTTGTTTATTTGAATTTTTCGTTTCTATTTTTATTTTTAATTTCTTCCAATTTTTAAAAATTATAAAAATCGTAAAAAATGATTTTTGTTTGCTATTTTAATTTCTTTATAATATGATTTACTATCGTTTAAATATATATTATTTAATTTTTAATTTTTAACAAAATTATGAATAATTTAATTCAACATTATATTTATATATTTAATAAATTAAAATTAATTATCCATAAAACTATGAATTATTTTTTAGTTTATTTGTATAATTAAATTATATATAATTAAATTTAAAATATATAATTATTCAAATAAAATTTGATTTAATAATTAAAATATATTTCAAATAAATATTAGTTTATAAATAAAATTTTAAATTTTAAATTATTTATCTTATTAAAATAGCATATTTTTATTAATAATTTGTTAATTAATATTATATAAGAGTAAATAAATTTGTTCAATTAAAAATAATTTATCTTTAAGTTTTATCTAAAATGTAATTATTATCAATGATAAAAATACAACAACATTAAAATTAACAACCAATCAAAATTTTGTTTTTATTTGAAATAAAAGTAAAAAAAAAATTACAACAAAAAATTACAACATACAAATAAAAATAGAACCAGACAGTTACAATAAAGCAATTATTAAACTTCAAAAAATTAAAGTAAATGAAGCGGGATTGATTACACCAAAAAGATATATTGTTTTATTTTTCTTTTCTTTTAAATATTTTTAATATATAATATTAATTAACACAAATTTAGAAACTTCTTTACTTGAGTAGAGGAAGGCTGCATATTTTTATTAGATCTTTTCAAACTGAACCTTGTTGTAATATTAATTAACACATAATTGTTAATTTATCAAAACATCACTTGAGCATTATTAATTATACATTAATTTATAAAATAGATATAATTTTTAATTTTTAATTATAATACTTAAGGTTGAATATTAAAATAAAGAAGAAAAAAAAGAGTCTGTGAACTTATTAGTTATTAGTTTATTACCCCCCTTAAGTCTTGACTCTTGACCAAAACTAAAGTCTGCCATTAGTCGCAAACCACCCCACGCAACGTTAACGTTGTGAATACGCTGAGAAAACCAGGAGAGGAAGAGAGCTGTTTGCAAATGGAGTTGTTTAACTATTGTATTGGTGTTAAGATATTCGTTACGCTAATTGGTCTTTTGTTATCAATGCCCATCGTATCCTCAAAAGAGCAACTGAGCTCAAGAGAGTGTGAGGATCTAGGGTTTACGGGACTTGCTCTTTGCTCTGATTGCAGTACTCTCGCTGAGTATGTCAAGGACCAAGGTTTCTTTTTCTTTCTCTTCCCTATCGTTTATGGTTTTTAAAATATCCTTTTTATTAATAAAGCTTATGTCTTTCGGTGTTCTTTTTCTCCCAGCTATCTTAATTGTCTCTTCCTGTCTAGATCCTTCGAATTCTCTTTCTTGGAATTGTTATAAGTTTGTGTTCGGTATCTGGGTTTTGATCCATTTTCGGATTGGTAGTTTACAGGATCGATAATTTAGTTCTTGTAATCGATGCTAGTCCTTTGAGTTGCTTCACTTTTTAGGCTATGTTTGGTTATACGTAAAGTTTTTAATAGAATGAAATATAATAGAATGGTTTATAATGAAATGTAACGTAAATAGATGAAATGTTAGAAAATTGTTGCTTTGGAGGGATGGAAAGGTTTATATTGTAATTTAGTGAAACGTTGCTTAGATGAAGGGCTTATAATATAATATAGTGTATTATTTTACATTTCATCCTTAATCTTTCAAATTGGAGGTTTTTATTTTTACTGCTTAGGATAGAATAGGATGTAATATGAAACCCTCCTCTTCTATCCGATTCTATTGTAAAATCTCCTCTCAAATGATAGAATAATATTACATTCCATTCCATTCAATTATAAAACCTCCAACCAAATCCAACCAACATACTTTTAGGTAAATTTGCAGATTAGTATCAAATGGTATTGGATAAGTTATTTTAGGGTGGAAGCTTGGAGCATCTTAAATTGGAGTTTTCCCTCTGCCAAATTTATTTGCTTAACCTTGTTGCAAAGCCGAATTATATGAGGAATCTAGTTGAAGTAGTAGAGTCATTTGAATAACTGTCTCATGTTTTGTCTGAAATTGAAATCCTGTGGTTGCAGAGTTGGTATCTGATTGTCTCAAGTGTTGTACTGAGGATTCTGACGATTCTATGAGTAAGGTATGTTTCTGGATCACAGGATATGATGGCAAATGAAAGCGATGCTCAGAAAAATGTGCTTTGTGGATCACTTCTATTCCTTTTCTAGTCTTTTATTGGCACCCCTAAAAGGTTCACTGAAGAGATCCATATCGAATGAAAAGACAGGTTTTGTTGGACTGTAGTTAATATGTTTATGATGTTATAGTTTTCCTGCCGTATCTTGGGTTTCAGCAATATGTACAAAGTTTACCTACCTCTATATCAGACTAAATCGTACTCCTGTTTTCCCACATCGGTCTTCTTTTTAATTTTTCATTTCTTATTCTGCTTGCGGTGATATCAAAGTATGACCTACAGAAATATGTTTAAACTCATTCAGGTTGTTGCATATGATTATTGTATATTTATTTACTGCTGAAATTATTGGAGTCAGAAAGGTCCTTTGTCAGTGTACTGAAACTTAAAACGGGTCTGATCTGTGCTACTGCAGATAACCTACTCTGGTGCAATACTGGAGGTTTGTATGAGGAAGTTGGTTTTCTACCCTGAAATTGTTAGTTTCATTGAAGAAGAGAAGGAACAATTTCCTACTGTTAAAGTACAGTACATGTTCAATTCTCCGCCCAAATTAATCATGCTGGATGATGAGGGTCAACCTAAAGAAACTATCAGGTGAGCTGAATTTTGCAATATGATAATTTCTGCTTATAACTAATCCATGGAACTTCAGATTGAGATGATCACTTGACTGTTTAAGGGTTAAGAATTATGAATCCAACAGACCATCTCTTTCTGTTTTTATCGTTTCATACTGATGTGCACTCCAATTAAGTCATTTAACTCATTTTATTCTTTTCTCCCCAAAAAGTACATGATGACACAAATTCCCGGGCTAGTTATGGTTATTTTTCTTTCACGTATAGATTCCTGTTTAACGAACGTCACCGGTTTCCTAGAAAATTAATCTTTGGAAATGATGTCGAATAGCTTTTAATTTGACCTCACTTTTTAATCACCACATTTAGGACAAGTTTATCCTACCCCCACGGTTGGAAGCCATATGCCTTGCGTCAAGTATTTTGGAGGAATTAGAAACTATTATGCTACCTGTCTTGATTTCTTGCAACCTGGATTGTAAATGTTGTATTTCGTGTAAATATTCTTTTTACTCTATTGTTTTACTTTTCAGAATTGACAACTGGAAACGGGAGCATGTGCAGCAGTTCCTGAAGGGGAAGGTGAATCCAAAATAACTAGAGGAATCTTCTTGAATCGCTGTTAATTAACTTATGCATCACGGTTTTCAATTACTTGGATTCGTTAGTGAACGAATCAACTTCAGTGCGGTTAAAAAGGATTACCATTTTAATTGCCTTGTATGTGACATTCCAGAGTAACAGGAATACCAAACATGCTCATTATGTTGTTGAAATCCATAAGGCAATGAAAAAACAGCCTTTTGTTGCATATAGTAGGCTTATTTGTTCTTAGTGGTAGGCTTGCATTATTCAAGGAGTCAAAACTTACCATGAATGTTGTCAAATGAATTAACCAGGGTGCTTAATCACTTGGTGTGTTTTCCTAACAAGATTTAGCACTCTTACCAAGTAATTCTGCTGCATATCTGTACTTATTGGTTGATTTTTCCACTCAATCAAGGATCAGATGAAATAAGAGTATGTATAGACTAAATGAAACAAGAACGAGTAACCGTGTACCAATTGATCCACTTCTGCAGATCACCATATATTAATTTAAGGCTTGGAATTTACATTTCAGCCATTCAGAAGGCTTCTTGATTGCATGTCCATTGCTACAGTCCGTGCGAGACATAAATTTATGTGCATCAAAATTCTTGCAACAATTCATCATCAGCCTAGCAAAAATGCTTTAGTTATCCTTCACACCTTCTTCTCTAAAAGCTTTGGACAACTTGTCCCAAGTCCGAACCACGATTTGTCTCATTGGAACTGGGAAATAGGCTAATCAGATTTAGAAGTGGTCTTAATGGGCGCCCAGATATCTGCGCCGTTGCTACCTGCAATGCCCGCGGTACACGAGACCGGGACGACGCACAAGCCCCAGCTTCTTAAACTGTTGTATTGCTCCAACTCCTGTATCAGAGCGAACATTTTCTATTATCATTAGTCCTTTTCATGATGCGATCACAAGATACTGGTGTGATAAAAATAATCATCTGTGTCTATTTGATGATTATATCCTTACCTGCATCTGCATTTGATCTGGCGGTGTGTTTTGGAGGAGGTAGGGAGCACTCAACGCCTGGAATCACCAAAGCAATTGCGTAGAATAAGAGAATTGAACGAACTAAAACAACATTGCACTTCGAAATTTCATAGAACATAATGAACAAATAGTAAAGAAACATAATGAACAAACAGAGGTAAAATAAGTAAGAGGAGCCAGACCTTAACCTGTTCATGAAGGAACCGGATGTATTCCATGGCTTCCAAAAGGACAGAAGCTGTATCCGTCTGCATTAAAAAAAGGGTTTAGAATTAGAGCTGACAATAAAGAGGCATCAATATTAAATAATTGTACACTAGGCACCTTTCCATACGGTGAAACAAGCTGCTGCAGAGCTGTTATTCGTTCACCAACCTTCACTTTGTTCTCCTATTACCAGAACACAGTATAATAAACAAAATTTTAATACGACAAAGCGCCTATGGAACTAGATATGATTTCAGATTTAGAAGGAAGGCCAGGCTCATAATAATTGTCTGATGGTAACCTGTTAAGGAAAGTTAGACTACATATAAGTCTAAGTGAGATTCTATCTTAAAATCAATTGGTGATAGGTAGAGTAGCCCACTAGACTTATATGCTAGTTTTCTTTCCTCTCTTTTTCCAATGTGGGACAAACTCCCACTTTATATTTCAACATCATATTTCAACATTTATTTATATCTCCATTGGTGTTGTATTTACTGGCCAAAAGAATTGCTTTTCATCAATGCATGCCATGGGAACATCTTAAACTTAAAAGCCAACCATACACATTAATAGGTAGCTTGACTAAACTCTCATAAAGTATCCACTGACAACAGCAAACAATAGAAAAACGATGCTTCCCAATATATTTTGGGGTGAAAAGATGTAAGATGGGTGGTGATACCCAAAACCTTTGAAGTTTGGTACAAAGATAATAGGATAATGAAGTGGTTGTATCTGCGAAGCGAGATACATAATTACAAAATAACAAGTGATTGGTTATGACTAAACAAGAGGCTATTATACTAGAAACAAGCAAAAAAGTACAAGATTATCAAAAATCAGTGGCAGGACTTACGCAGAATACGCAATCTACTTCAGTAACTTTAAAAACCTTGCTAGTGACATTAAGAAATGAGTGGAAAATATCCAGCAGAAAAACAAGAATGGGGAAGAAGGAAGGAACCTTAGGGGAGCTGGAAAGATCAGCTTTGTGTCGTTTACTTGCAAGATAAGTGAGGCTGCCTTGGTCTAGTGAGCAGGGGCTTCTTTTGTTTTCCATCATATTCTGCAACTCTATCTTTTGTTCTCCCTGCACATAAACAGTAAACAATTGCCTTACTTGTTGGAAGCCAAAGGAAAGACAATCACCATACATGCATCAACTCAAATAACCGCCAGTGGACAGTAATATATCCACTAAAATTTCTGAATAAGTAATCACACCCCGTCATGCGTCCACACTACACGAAGGTAAGGCAGCGGAAGTAATGACCTTCAATGGATGTAGAGATACAATACAAGTCCTTAGAATTCGTTCGAGTATCAACTCTCTGACAGACGATAGACTGTATAAGTAACTTCGTACGTGCTATGCAAGAGTCGATATTCCATCTACTCTGCCAAAAAGCTGGAGTGGCACTCGACTAATAATCTATAATATCTACTCTGCAAAAAAGCTGGAGTGGCACTGGACTAATAATCTATCCAGTAGGAGTTATTCTTTTTCCAAAGTAAAAACAGCCTCGTTTTTTAACCATATAGACACAAAAGAAAGAAGACAAGAACAGAGAAGGAACAAGACAAAAGTTCTTCTTGAATAAATCTTCCACAGTATTGGAAAGTCTGGTCCTACTTTAGAAGGGTGGTCTTCTTTTACCCCATATGAGGTAGGACCCTGATGATGCATTCCACTCCAACAATTTGAGTGAACACGCCAACACCCGTGACACAAAATGGATTGGATGATTATGGTTGACCGTACTATGATATTGATTTTAATCGTAAGAACTAGGAAGCATCCAAGGCACCTTCACAAACATAGTCCGGAACTTGAGGTCTACCTTTGTGTCTGTCTCATAAAATATTCACAGGTTGCAAGGAAGAGATAATCACAACAACTCTCCGCATGAAGCTCAAACTCGATAACATAAGCATATATTATGGACATACTTAGAAGGAACATCACCGGAATTAACTATTGTATGCTCCAAAAAGACAACAATGTGATGAGACACGCAACACCTAATGTTTTCAGTTGAGAAATAAAATATCCTATTTGATCAATTAATAAATTGACTTCATCCTCATAATCAATTTCTAAAAACGTCGTTAACAAAGCTTAATCATAACACACAGGCTAATCTTACGGTTGAAATTACACCATCAGAAACATAAATTAATGAAGTTTTATGCATCAAGAAAACCATAACCAGAGATTGAAAAGTGGGCCCAGATTGCGAGTTCAAACCAAACCATGCATGGAAGGGAACTTCAATGAATCCAATTTTGCATTTATAATCTAACCATCTACTTAGATTCCCAGCCTCAAATTATATTTATTAAGTTAAACAACCGTGTTTCTGCAGATACAGTCAAGGAAATAAACATTCTTATTTAAGCAGTCCTAGATAAAAAGCAGCAGTTTTAAGAGAGCCAAAGCTACAATTCTCGGCAAATAAAAGAAAGAAACCTGTTTACGCTTTAACTTCAAGCAACAACCAAGTAGAAACGAGAATAAAGGTTTGAGGATTCACCCAGAACTCAAGAGACTGCATTGCCAGAGCTGCAGAAAAAGAGAGCTTTAATATTATAACCGATATCCTCCAAGACCCGCCTCCCAAATCACCCGAATTCAACTAATAATCAAGTGAAAGCCACCAAAAAATGGCTTTAATTGAATTTTTTGTCAACGGAGCTGACAACGCAGAAGCCCTCTTCTGTTCTCTCTTATCACGGCAATAAGAGTAAAGACTGGAACTTTTTGACAGATCTTTGTCAGCTTTTGCGTTCACAGAGTTGAAACTCAGAAACATCTATTAATGGAGCTCTTTTCTTGTTTTGGTTACAAAGTCTAGACAAGATAAAAGAAAAGGAGCAGCACTTTTGCCTCCTAAAAGGTTCCTTTGCAGTCAGAAATAACTTATCAGCAGATGTTCAGGCCTCAGAGGGGAAAAAGAGAGGCACCATACAAGAAAGCCGGTCGATGTCTGGCAGACGAAGCCCATGCAAGAAAGCAAAACAAGAAGCTAAAAGAAAGGAGTGTGTGAAAGTGAGAAAGTTGTGTAAGTAGGAAAGCAAAAAAGCCCACGGAAGGCTGTTTTATAAAGTTTGTTAACCATCGGCTCTATGAAAAAACACAACATTCCACACAAGTAAGGATTAGATTTAGTCCTTTTCTTCTTTATCTCGCCCTTAAAAAAAAAAAAGTTTAGCTGACAGCTAATATACAACCCATGGTAGAGAGAGACGGGAAGAGGTGCCCTTTGATTTAACTCCACACATAGTCAATTTAACAACCAATGCTTGAAAATGATGTCTGACTGTAGAACTCTAAAACTGTCTTCACTTTCTCTAGACCCTTTTTCCTTCTGTGGCTACCTTTTCCTGCTTCAATGTAACCCTAAATCCCTGCTAATTATTAAAACTCAAAACCAAAACTTAACCAATTGGCTTTTGATGGTTGCATTGAAGCACTGTAGTACTTCACTTGCATACTCATTATTTTAATAATTAGATAATAACCGGTTTTAAATTCAAGCATCTTTAATGAATAGGTTTAGGTTTCGATAAATTTGATATTTAATTATTTTAAACAAATATTATTTTATTTAAAAAAATTGAGCTTCTAGTAACCTAAACCTAAGCAACTCATATTTAGACTCAATTAAAAATTGTTTTTTCACATATTTAATTTTAAAAATTGTATTTTAAAAGAATTCGTTAGATTGAGCCGTAAAGGAGTCAATTGTCATCTCTAATTTATCAGGAGACAAAAAAAAAAAATCAGGAGACAAAAAAAAAATTAAGAAAGCAATAAGATTGGTGTTAGTGTTAATGATCCTAAGTAAACAAGTAGCTTCAAGTTCAAGCTTGATTTAATTTTAGATATCAATTAAAACAAATGCTTTTGTATATATTCTCGTTATGTTTGTTGTCGATCTTATAAAATTTGTTAAAAATTATATTTTCATCACACTGAAAAGACAAAAATAAAAATGCTTATTATGGGGAGGGGTTTTCTTTGGCGGGAAATCGATGTCAGGGCAGTTTCTTAGATTCAGGTGAACGGATCCTGATAGCGGGACCCACTCTTCCATTCGTTTTTTTCACGCGCCGTACCAACTAAATACAGAGCATAAAGTAATCATGGAATGGGTGTGGCAGGAATCGATTGGTAAATAGAGAACACGTCCAGATTTGGAAAGTGTGAAAAGGTTTTTACTAGATTGACAAGTAGAACGAAGCTTCAGAGGTGGGCCCATACGACACTACGTCCCGTGCGCAAAGTCCACGGAGGGAGGTTGTAGATTAGTCATAGGTGGGACCCACACGGCTTTGGTGTTTTGTCTGGTAGGAGTAGGTAGTCGAGTGACGGGGAATGAGTGATCCGTACGTCGTTTCTTACTTTAACGGTTGTACATGAGTTACTTAATATGTTGTTTTAAAACTTATTTTAATAGAAATTTAGATTATTGAAGGCTTACGAATGTGGTCGCTTTATTATTTTATTCTTTGATTCCTTTGGCTACTTTTTCAGCCATTGTTTGTTATTTGTGTGTGGTTAATTGGGTATCGGTGAAAGCTCACCCGAAGCAGGTATAACTAAGTACTATGACCATGTTTGTTAATACATATGGACTGCGACCACCAGGACTTTGTCTCTTAGATCTATAGAACGCTTTATTTTCCCAGAAGACCATACAAATAGGTTCTTTGGGATAGAATTTTATTATTAATTTTGTGGACTAATATAATAAACTATAAATATAATTTTGTACAAATATCGATTAATTAGATGTTCAGAGAATTAGACTTACTACCTCTCTCATACGTGTTATTGGACCTGTATTCATGAACTTGCTATGATGAATAGGCTTGGCCTATGTTTGCAGTACACAAGAAATCATACTGCTAGCTAATCTTAAATACAATTGGCTCATTGAGAACTGTACGTGATTTTTTAAGGTTTGAAATAGCAATAGTCAATCCTCTGTATCTTTATCGTTCTGCTTCACAGAAAACAACAACGAACTCAATTGTTTCTCAATTTTCAGGTATTTGTCCATCCAATTTTTTAATCTGGTATATTGCAATCGTAGGGTTAGTCAAATTACATGGATTAATCATGATAGTAATCAATAATTTCGTTTTAATTATTCTTCAAATGATATCAGAGCTTTACCTGCAGCGAAAGTCTCAGCAATGAGTTGTGCAGGCTTGTCCTCAAGGAGAGCAACATTAACATTAGAAATAACCAAAAACAGATTTAAGGATTCAAGTCAGTCCTCATAATTGGTCATATTCAGCTTAACCAAAGAATTCAAAGCTAAAAATTGATTCAATGCAGAGAGATTTGTCAAATATATCAACATATAGTAAAATTGGGCAAACAATACAGCTGAGTTCTCATGCAATTGCAGTCCTACATAAAGGGCTCAAATTATAACACAAATCACCTAGAACATTAAATTATGTCCTAAAGCTCATATCGATAAGATACTAAAAACTTAAAAACATAATTTAATGAATTAAAAAAAGCATTAGAAATCATATTGATAAAGACAAACCAATAGGATAAATGCATCATTAACATAGTATCTAATGTATGTCCAATAACAACATCACAATAATATTTTGTAATAATTAATCTCACGATAGGCAAGCTCACAATTACACAAAGTGAATAACAAGAGTTCAATAACACATCTCAAGATTACCTCATAGGTTTCAATTAGTACCACAATTACAAAATTAACCATATAATATAACATTATAAGCATAAAGTACATCCAAAATTAATTTTGGTGCATAATTATATTACCACTGAGAGTACACAAGACCCCAGAAGCTCAAAAATACCAGAAATAAGAACACAAATTTTCAAGAAAATTTTCAAAGAGTACAATATATTTTTATTAAATTAAAAAATTATGAAAAATAAAATAAATGTCTATTATCCAAAAATTTCAAAAAATATCATTAATTAGAACTGGGTAAGTGGATCAAACAGGCAAATTTTGGGACAAAATGACCACGGGATCAGGCCACACGCGTCTCCACGCGCCACCGTCGCGCATGGGGAAAGACCAACTGGGTCGAGCTGTGTCTTCCTCACCCGAAACCCTGGAACTGGTCATTCGACCAGGTTCGCGACCCAGATGGTAAAATGACCATAACTTGCTCGATTTTGATCCGTTTTCAACAAAGTTGGTGTCATTAGATTCAGAATTTACCGATCTATTAAAGCCGTCAATCGATTTCACGAAAAAGGCTACTAAAAAATTCTAAAAGGAATGTTTTGATGGTTTGTATTTTCGAGTTATGGGTTTTAACAAAAATAACATAAAATTCAACAAACTTACCACACGATTTGACACCAAACAGAAACAAATCAACAATAACAAAAAAAAACAAATTAATAAAAAACAAAAAATCCCAATAAACATAACTCAAAATTTCATTGGCATCAACATCTAATCTCGAAAATTACCCAAAATTAGCAGTCACAATTAAGGTTAATTAAGCTTTGATACCATTTGAAGAATAATTAAAACAAAATTATTGATTAATGTCATGATCAATCAATACAATTAGACTAACTCTATGATTGCAACATACTAGATTCAAAAATTGGATGAACAAATACCTGAAAATTGAGGAATAAATAAGTTTATTTTTGTTTTCTATAAAGTGGAGCGACAAAGATGCAGAGAATTAACTATTGCTATTCCAAACCCTGAAAACCACGTACAGTTCTCAATGGGGCGACTGTATTTAAGATTGGCTAACAGTAGGGCCTTATGTGTACTGCAAACATGTGTTTGGTCCCTTGGATATTGCAGGGTCATATTAAAAGTGGATACCTTAGAAGTCATTAACTTACTTTCCTCTCCCATTTTCAAGATTGATATAAATAATTTTTTGTTGGCGGGTATCCATGGCTTTCTCCAACGAGATTGGGAGATGCAAATACAACACGTACACTGGGAAGGAAACCAGTGAGTGAGTAACCTAGCCACCATTGCAGTCAAAGTCAGCCCAGGAATTCATATTCTTTAGGAGCCTCCACTGCCAGTCCTGGAACTCATCCAAAGAGACAAGCAAGGAGCTATATATCGCAGAGCAACGCGAGAGTTAGATTAATCTTGTTTAGCGGATTTCCCTTGTAAAAAATATATATATATAGCATTAAGGTCCAGTATATACTAACTAAGTTGAATCTAAATTAACGAGTCAATCTCTTGTAGTTGTGGACAAGACAAGATAGGCTAGACAAGCAGGAAACACGATACCC
>JANJEY010000001.1:32786848-32798813 GCA_024703695.1 Erythroxylum cataractarum | reverse complement strand
CAAAGCCTCCAACATACTATATGGTTAAACTATACAGAGCGTTGAAATGGTTAGGCCGAAGTAAACAGCAACCACAGTACCAAGAAGAACAAACTGAAATTTGGCTGATTTCATCCATTGCCGTTCCTGTAAAAGCTTCAGAAATTTCACCACCATAATAAATAAATAATTTGATCCTAATTTCATGTTGCAGGCACTATACAAAACTGTTCCTCACTGCAAAACAGCAGCATATGAAGGTGGATCTCAATCACTTTATGGTTTAGACAATCTCAATCAAGTCTATCAACTATCCAAAAAATGGGAGAAACTAATGTTGAAGTTCCTATTCCTGGTTGGAATTTGAAGCTAAATAAGACCTCAGTATGCGTCTGTACTTTTCAGGACTGTCATATACAGTTGTGGTATTGAGAATTGTCTTTTCTAGCCAAAACTTATCAAACTCTTTCTTTTCTGTCAACTTCTGGCAAAATCTTTTCCACTTGTACATGACTCTCTTCAACCGGACACTCTTGGTTCCTGAAAAAAGAAATTTGATGTAGTCTTTCCATAGCCGAGTCAGCTCCTCTCCAGTGATGATGTAAATGTACTACAACAAAAAGATTAGCTAGACAGATAAACATAGATGCCAGTGAACCCTTTTCCCAGACGTTGAAAACAATCATCGCCTTTTAAATCATATCACAGAGCATGGCCTATATATTACAGAAATTGAAGTGTCATAAAAACAATGCAATTGGATACACAAAGGGCGAACAGGGAGTTCTTACACTGTAACATGGGACAATTTTTCAATGTTCACTCGAGGAACGTTAGGACGTCTGTCATTTAGAATATATTATGTTGCTTTACCACACTAGTATGCAATCTCACCAATTTCAACACTTAAACCAGCCAACCATCACCTTATCTGAAGTTATCTCCGACCAGATACGGTATTGATGTTGTATTCAGTTATATAATCTCCTAACAGACGTGGTATTGATGTTATATTCAGTTATATAAACTTCTTCTCTTCAACTCTCTACTAATGGTGAAAAATAAGTAACATTCTAGACATAGATTCACTCAAGAAAATGGGTCCTGATCCAAAATCCCCATAATCAGAGAGATGAGATATTATTACCACAAATATGAAGCCAAGGGTAGCTAAGATCACTTGGATGGTTTCATCAACAATTTCAGAAAAGCCTCCATCCTCAGAATCCCCAAAACCATCTCTACCACTGCCACCTCCACCACCCGAACCACCACGTGGAGGATTTTTGCCACTGTCTGCACTGTAGAATTCTTGAGTCTTAATCTGCTCCCTTAGCAAATTTTCTACTGACTCTCCCTTAAAACCTCCAAAAGCTTTTTGGAAGGATTTCCAAGGAGATTCCTGATAAAATTTACAAGTTTAGAAGAACACTACAGAATTTGGATCAAGTTAAAAAGGAATGAAACTACATAAAAAGATCTTAAAGCATCTTCTACCTTCACTATTTGGACCTATATTCAATTCAAAGCTTCTCCAAAGGTTAAGCATAGACTAGCTTCATTCTATGCATTAAAAACTAAAGGTAATTACGTATAAACCAAATCAGTCAAGATCTGGATAGAATATCTGAGATCGAACAGGAAAAACAAAAACATATATTCTCAGATGAGTAGCTTAGTTTGTATATCATAAAGTTTTTAAAAGAACCAGTTCTCAATCTAAAAGTTGCATTCTGTTGCATGTTTCAGTATATTTCAGCTGATATTTTAAATGACTTCAATTAAGTAACCATCATCACTTAATAATTGGCAATACCAAACAAATGAAAACTGATTCCATCATTTCCATTACTTCTCAATTAATGATGTCTTAGAAGAGGCAAATATATGGAGAATAGTCCTTCCCATATTTATTTTACCCATTACAAATTCGGATTTAAAGGGAAAGAGATGCTACCCCATTGTTTCTTTCAGACTCATCTTTACCACCAAATAAGCAAACTGTTGTTAGTTGTTGGCATTTGATTGCAGCTCCACACTGTTGGCTCTTCAATGTAGGGCCACACTGCTGGATAATTGAAGAACTAGTAGGAAGTGTCGAAGATTTTGCAGAGAAGCAATTGACACGAACTGGTAAAACACATCTTGAAAAAGGTTGACGACGTAATTGTGGTAGTCCCAAGGCGCACAGAGTGGATTGGCAAGGATTTCCTTGAATACAAGTTGTCATTTGCAACTTCAGCCAGCTTGTTAGCGATACATTAATCAGTAAACCCTATACTTACAGATAAATGTACAAAGTACAATCATGTTAGACAAAACATTTGGCATTTCCAATACATGAACAAAGGCACACTTACTACAGGCTTGTAAATAGAACAAAAAAAAAATCCAACAGTAAGGAGATAAGAACAACTTTTGTTTCACATTAGGTCTGGAACACAATAGAAGAATATAATGATCCAGTATTAGTATATCTATCAGCACACTCAGTGAATCAATAACGGTATGCATTTGTAGTTTCAAAAAGTACAGGGCAACTGATTACACCATATGATTATGCAAAGTATGAATTGAAAGTACCCAGAATAACATACTTAACAATATACTAAGTGTAACGTGTTGCAGTTTATTGTCCTGGAATAGCAAATTCATCTTTTATGCTTTATTGATAAACCTTCTTCTCTACAGGAAGACTGACTATCTTTAATACCTCCAATTTATTGATAAATTTTTGTGTTAAGGGAAGTAATACATTGGGAAATTGACACACTCAAGAAGGGTGGTAACTAGAAATTTAGATACCATAGGATAAGATAATACAAGGAAAAATAAAAAAAACAAAGTCCTAAGGAGCTGCAGAAGTAGGGTGAATTCTTTGAACAATAATACAATGTGAGGAAAAATAAATCTAACTAGCTTAAATATTCTCGCTTAAGAGACAATTACAAATATAGCACAAATCCCAACTGTTCAACCCCTAGGCAGCTATCAAGTAGTTGATAAAACTTATACAAGCACTTCCAAAGAGTTCAGTTGTCGCAGTTTTCCTAAGCTTTGGTTCCTTCATTTCAATTTATTCAACTTGATTAATCCACCCTCATGTTATTCTTAAAAAACGAAACCTCAAACCCGAAAGTTGTTCCATCCTGAGAAGTAATTTCCCAAGGTTAAATTCAGAGAAAATCAACCTCAAGCCCAAGAATACAAACAAAAGCATACAAGAGTCTTCATTAAGCATTCCATTCCCATTACCAGTACCCAGGCGTTTAAACAAGAACTTAAACATCCACTTTCTTTTCCGTCTTAGACAAATAGCCGAATAAGCAATAACAGAAACAAAGACAGTATGCTCATTCTTCCAAAACACACAATAAAGAAAAAAGCTTCATCATTTCGACAACAATTTCCTCCCTCATGACCAGTTCTTTCTACAACTAACGAGAGAAATGAAACTGAAATGGCCGTGCAATACCCAAAAGGAAAAATAAAATATTATAATATAACAAAACAAACGTAATCAAGTTCCATGTATTCAAGAACTAAGCAACTACCTCAGAATCTGAAGGACAGAACTTTGAATGTGGCCGTACAATTCTCTATGAAGAGGCAGTGAAGAGATTAGAGACAGAAACAGAGTACGAAGAAAAAAAATTGCTTTTTAACTGAAAGAGTCCAAGGGTCAATAGGCCTGTGCTAGGTTCATATGGGCCACCGTCTTATGATGTTTATGTGAATTGGGGCCTAAACCCTAAACCCGTTTGAACTCAAATAAATAAATAAAAGTAACGGACTTCTTTTGTAATCAGCAAGGTATTGTTCTCCTGTTCCCTTGTCAAGGGAACTGTAGTTGCTTCGACCATGGAGTTTGATGAAATCCATGATATTGACCAGACCGCAAGTTTCATACTCAGTGGAAACTTCACCAGAGTTGCTTTGCAGGTATCTTAAAAGTATTAAAGTTTATTTCTTTGTTTGGTTGCTCAGAAAATTGGAGGCAAAGATAGAAAGAAGAGCTCAACGAACTGATTTATTCTGGGTTTTTAAGAATGTTTTGTTATGTTTTTTATTTTATGTTTAATTTTTGGATTGTTGTAGTTTCCAGATGAGTTGCTGAAGGATTCAACTAGAGTAGTGGGTGCTTTGGGAAGAAAGCTTAAGGAGTTGAGAGAATGTAATCCTGTGAATGGAGAAATTAAGGATGGGAAAGAGATCCGATTGTTTATTATGGCAGATACGACATATGGTAATTGTTGCGTTGATGAAGCTGGGGCTTCACATGTTGATGCTGACTGTGTCATACATTACGGTCATACATGCCTCAGCCCGTAAGTAATTTTCTAACACATTCTTTTTCGTTCAAATGTTTCTGGCATTTGGAATATGAATTGGAGATTATATATTTACATAACCGTAATCTGGCCAGAAATAATTGTTTCCATTCTGATGCTTAATTGTATTTCGGGCTATTCACATTCCTCCTTGGTTGCCTTTACAAATTCCTTAGACTTGCTGTACGATTCTCATACTATTCTCTGATGTGCGAACTGCCTCTGCTGCTGTAGTAGTCTTGCAAGGAAATAAGTTTGCTGTTTTGCACTCTTTTACTTGATTTGGTTTTACTGAAGTTCTTGAAAGATATTACTTTTCAATAGGAAGCATTGTTTCTCAAAATCAATCCAGAACGGCTGCATCTTAAGCTCTTGTGAATTTGAAAATTAGTGAGCAACTTTAGACCAGAATTGTCTTGTTTTCATTTACTGAGACGCATTATCTCTCAATTCGATTTAGAAAGGTTTGGTGCTTAAGCCCTTGGGAGTTTTGATACTAATAGAAAATTGCATTTTCTAGGCACAAGTTGTGATTGTTAGTTAACTAGAATGTAAGGGAGTATCCCTATTCTGTTTTTGTGCACTACTTATTTTCCGATGTTGATTCATGCTTTTGTTAGGACATCAAAGCTTCCAGCGTTCTTTGTTTTTGGAAAGGCTTCCATTGACGTAACTAACTGTGTGGAGACTTTGTCAAGCTTTGCCTCAACAAGCCGCAAGTCTGTTGTGGTAGTGTAAAAATTACTTAAATTTCCAAATCATGTCATCTTTTGCATCTAATTTGTGTTAGCAGTCTATATAATTGCTTGATAAGCATGTATATTGTTGTTGATTAGGGTAAAAGTTCTGCATTGAATGTGACGAGGAATTAAGAGATAAATTGTTGGGGAAAGAAGGAGAGAGAAGAATAATGAACAACAATTGATTGACACAAATTGTTAATTTTACAGTTGCTATCAAACGTCCAGTACACAATGACTTTAAATAATGCAAACATAACAATAGAGAATCCTAGAAAATACGATCACAAACCCATGGTCAGATTTAGTTCCTAATATTACTAACCAACTAACTTAGTGACTAACAAATAACAACATCCTAAGACCCACTAACATGAAAGCAGAAAACACATACTCCTAAAAAATAATAAATGATATTTTGAATCAGTCAACTAACAAAGTAGCAATTGATATTTTGAATCAGTCAACTAATATTCTCCCTTGATTCAAAATTCATATATGGAGAACTTATCTCCATGATGTGCGTCTTACCGACAATTCTCAAATAGAACAACTTCTTTTGTCTCTTGCGCCATATTTGTCTGTGCTTCATCTTCAAGTTTGCAATAACATTGTGGCTTTCCCTTTTGCCAACAATCTTTCATTTCCTGACCAAGCTTTTTGCAATTGCTATATTGAACAACTTTGCTTTTTTCCTTTGACGATGAAGTTTTCGCTAAATAAGCTCCTTCAACATTTTCTTTAGTTCCCTCCTCTCTCATCATTCTTTTTTGGTCGACGGCTTGAAGAGCATTTAGTAACTCTGCAAAGATTATTTTTGATAGATCTTTAGAATCTTCAAGTAATGAGATTTTGGTTTCATACCTTTCGAGAAGGGTCACCAGAAGCTTGTCATCCACTCTTTGACTTGGAAATTCTTCACCAAGCAATTTGATTTGATTGACGATAGACATGAGCTTACTTGCATATTCCTTGGCACTTTCAGATTTCTTTATCCTTAACATCTCAAATTTTCTTTTGAGCTTCAGAATTTGCATCATTTTCGTTTGTTCGTTGCCTTCAAACTCTTCCTTGAGTTTTTTCCATGCTTCTTTAGGCAATTCACAAGTCATTATGCTTGTAAAAGTTCCCTCCAGCATGGCCGAATGTATGCAAGAAAATGCTCTTGGTTTCCTTGCTACTTTTTCATCATGTTTTTTTATTTGAGTTAGTGTGAGATTTTTGGGAAGTGGGGCAGGATTAAAATCACTTTCAACAACCTCCCCAAACTCAAGAATTTCAAATAGGATTTCATTTTGATGGCCAATGATTGATAGTGTTCTCCATTGAAAATGGGAAGTGAAAGCGAAAAATTGTTTGATGCCATGGCTTCCTCTCACTCTTTCCTCGCCCTATCTTTCACACTACTTATCCCTGAAGGTAGAGAAAAGAAGACCGAACTTGGTATTAAGCTCTGATACCACTTTGTTGGTAAAAGAGGGAGATAGGAAAGTAATGAACAATAATTGATTTGACACAAATTGCTAATCTTTACTGCTACTACCAAATGTTTAGTACACTCTGACTTTAAATAATGCAAACATAAGAATAGAAAATCCTATAAAATAGGATCATAAACTCATGATCCGATTTAGTGCCTAATATCACCAACCATCTTAGTGACTAACAAATAACAACATCCTAAACCCACTAACATAAAAATAGAAAACACATATTTGCCACCCTACTCTATAAAATAGTAACTGATATTTTGAATCGGTCAAAGAGTGGTGGACAAGCTTCTCGTGACCCTTCCCAAAAGGTATGAAACCAAAATCTCATCACTTGAAGATTTTAAAGATCTATAAAAAATAACCTTTGCTAAGTTACTAAATGCTCTTCAAGCTGTGAACCAAAGAAGAATGATGAGAGAGGAGGAAACTAAAGATAAAGTTGAAGGAGCTTATCTAGCCAAGACGTCATCTTCAAAGGGAAAAGCCAAAGTTTTTCAATGTAGCAATTGCAAAAAGCTTGGTCAGAAAGAGAAAGATTTTTGGCACAAGGGCAAACCACAATATTTCAAGTGCAACAGATTTGGACACATACAAACCAGTTGCAAACTTGAAGATGAAGTGCAAACAAATATGACGCAAGAGACAAAAGAAGAAGCTTTGTTTTAGAGTTGTTGGTGAGATGTGCACCATGGAGATAAGTGCTCCATATATGAATTTTGAATCAAGGGAGAATGCTAGTTGACTAATTCAAAATATCAGTTAATATTTTTTAGGAGTATGTGTTTTCTGTTTTTATGTTAGTGGGTCTTAGGATGCTGTTATTTGTTAGTCACAAAGTTAGTTGGTTAGTGATATTAGGCATTAAATTTGATCATGAGTTTGTGTTCTTATTTTCTAGGATTCTCTCTTGTTATGTTTGCATTATTTAAAGCTATCGTGTACTGGATGTTTGAAAGTAGGAGTAAAGATTAGCAATTTGTGTCAATCAATTGCAGTTCATTATTCTTCTCGCCCCCTCTTTCCCCAACAAGGTGATGGGCCACATGATATGCATATGAGTGTTTGAAATGGGTGGCGGATGGTCTCTTGTTGGTTTGTGCATATAAAATCTGAAGAATCAATTCCATGTTATTCAAAATCTTTGTGATATTTGTTTTGTTGCCTTATCTTTTTGAAGGCAGTATATTTTAATTGTTGCTGAAATTTCATCAATTTGCCTCTATTGGCAATTCAGAAATGTCTATAGTTCTACCTCAACATATGCCATTATCTTTTGTGAAGGTGGCTGATATAAATGCTCTGGAAAACGAAACTTGGTTGAAATATATCATGTGTGTGCAAATCTCATATTTTTCATTACCTAGTATGCCACTATTTCCTTCCATGTTACTGTTGCAACAAGCTTATTGCTTGAGAGAAATTCTGCATGCAAGCGATGTGAGACCTACTTGTATTGTTTTCTATTAATTTAGGTTCTGTTTGGGCTGGAGTATTCATATTCAATCCCTCGTATTAAGGAAGAAGTAGCATCATCAGCACCACCTGGGTTCGATCATGGTTCAAAATTCCATTTTGCTGATGTTATGTGCCCAGCAATAAATCCCTCGAAGGATCCTGAAGATTTTGTTGAGCTCCAGCGACCGACTGATCACAGTATACCTTGCGACAATACACATGTGGCTGGTGGTTCTAGACATAGCATTGGAGGCTTGATATGGGTTCTACCAGATGGGAAGAGAATGGAGGACTGCTTGCTTTTGTGGATAGGTTCTGAGAATTCAGCATTTGCAAATGTTGTTCTTACATTCAACAGCTGTGATATAGGTATAAAACATGCATGTTTTCTCATGAAATTCCTAAAAAATTCAAAGATTTTTATATTCAAAAGCATAAATATTTTTATATATTTTTTAAAAACATACTTTTTATGAAGATGGGTTTACATGTTATGCTGGTAAAGTTGTGCTTCTGAAGATTTTTGTGGTGATCTGTTTCTTTTTCAATTGGATGGCCTTGATAGTATTTCTTAGGAAATAAGCATAGTTGCTATTCATGTAAAATTTTACATACTTGTGTGCTCTCAATTCTTCCTCTCAGCTTGAGGAAGAAGTAAATTGTGATTTCTTGTTGTTTCGTATTCTTTTTCAAATTCCCTATCTCACTTTGAAAGTGATTGTTCATGGATTGCAAGTTCTTTTAGTATTGACCAAAATGATTTATCAGTTGCATCACTTTATGCTCTTGGTGATGTTCTATGTCTTGTAAAATTCTCCATTTGGACTGTTATAGTAAAAAGTGAACCATGATTAAATAACACGGAGATATTTTAGTGTTCTACAGACACAGACACTATTCTAGCTGTATTCTTATATTACTGTTCTTTTTTTAAAAAAAAATTGTTGATGGTGGTGGTTTTAGTCAGATACGACACAAAAGAAAGTCACTTGGTGACAGATCTATCTCAACAGAGGAGGATTCTTAAGCGCAGGTATTATTTAAAATACACAATGCTCGCACATCTCATCCAAAATTAAACCTTTTCCTTTGTATTTATGGTATGCCATTGTTCTTTTAGCTGAAAATTCTCAAGCTTTTATCCTTTCTGATGACTGACGGTTCATGCAGATATTACCTGGTTGAGAAAGCAAAAGATGCTAACATGGTTGGTATTTTGGTGGGAACCCTTGGTGCAGGTATGCTGTGTTTTTCTGTTTTATTTTTCTAAAAAATTTGTATTTTTAGTTTAGCTCAGATATTAATGATATGGTTGCTTTGTGATTTGACTGTTTTCATTTCTTCTGCTAGGTTATAATGTACAACTTTACGCTTAAGACTTAAAACTGTTTTGTACTCTCTCTTGGCCAAAGGGTGGTAGTGGTGGTAGTAGCTAGGGTTTTAGCCCTAATAACCTGTTTGGCAAGGCAAGAATCTAGTTAATGGACTGCCAGCCCAACTTTGGAACTGTCACATTCTTAGCAATTGTTACAAATATTTCACTACATACTTCGCATTTAATCTTTTAGGGCTTTCTCATGGAATTCATATTCATTTTCTGCCTGCATTGCTTTGTTGTCTTCAAATATTCGCAACAAGATACTGATCAATGGTGATGATCACTTGCATAATTTCATTACTTCTGGATGAAGCTGGTTACCTAAAGATGATAAATCGGATGAAAGACTTGGTTGCTGCTGCTGGCAAAAAGTCCTATACTCTTGTTATGGGAAGACCAAACCCTGCAAAACTTGCCAACTTCCCGGAGGTAGCCTCAGTCAATCCAAAGTATTTACTAGTTTCCATTGGAAGATATAGATGTTATTAAGTTGACTGATGGGAATCTCTCCCTTTGTGACAGTGTGATGTTTTCATCTATGTGTCCTGCGCCCAAACTGCTCTCTTGGATAGCAAAGAGTTTTTGGCTCCAATTATTACACCATTTGAAGCCATGCTAGCTTTCAACAGGTTTACATAGAAAATAAGATTTTCAACCATGAGCCTTTTCTTCATGTGAAGCAAGTTTTCATGCAGGGACGTGGAGACAACTGCTATCCAAATGTGTTTATTCATGTAATTGTTTAGTGGAATGTTGATATTCATGAAGGACTTATTTTTGGAGCATTTACCATGCAGGGGTAGCCAATGGACAGGAGCATATGTGATCACATTTCAGGATTTAATGATTTCAAATCCTGTGGAAATCAATAACCATTCTGAAGAAGCACGATTTTCACTGGTTGAAGGCAGATACGTGGAAGATTTTGAATCGTCAGGTATTTCAGTTTACATTGGTTGCTGGCAATGATATATGATAGTGATATTATGCATCTGTTCATTTGAACTATTGGGCATTGCACAGAGAACAACATTGAGGAACGAAACCAAGGAGTCCTTACAATAACAAATGCAACAGAGAAGGCTCTGCAATTGCGTGACAGAAGCTGTGATTCTGTTATCAAGGGAACAGCAAAATCTGGAGCAGAATTTTTTGCAGCCAGATCTTACCAGGGTCTTGAGATGAATAATGGCAATTCATTGCCAGAGCCTTACCTGATTGGTAGAACTGGAAAAGCATCAGGTTATGAACATGAGAAGCCACGCAGATAACCTGCCCTTAGTTGCCATGCCAAAGATTTTGACTCTTTGTGGTTGTTTATGTACATGAATGTAAAAATTTGTGATAATATTAGAATTGCAGTTGGCGTTAGAATTTGTGATCCAAAGACCGATTCAAATGATTTCAGAGGTATCCTTACCATCCAATGGCAAATTTGATATAAGTTAAAATTTCATGAATGGCTATACAGATGTATGCCCATTATCATCTTTACTTAGTTTTCTACTTCCAATCGAACATACATGGGCAACAGATGCTCTTGCACGATTTAAGTGATGATGTGGTATTACATATTATTCATTTTATACCTAGTTGCTTGGTGATTGGATAATGCATAATCCAATGTGTATGTCTCAAACCTAGTTGCTTGGTGAATTTGATAATGGGCATACATCTGTATAACCATTCATAGGTATGCATATCAAATTCACCAAGCAACTAGGTTTGAGACATGCACATTGATATTTCCTGTATCAAGATTCAACAACAGCATCAATGTTTTCATGTATTGAGTGGGAAGGCTTTCTAAACATATCTATTCACCAAGCAACTAGGTTTGAAACATGCACATTGATATTCCTGTATCAAGATTCAACAACAGCATCAATGTTTGATGTATTGACTGGGAAGACTTTCTAAACCTAGTCTGTCATACATGTACCCTACTATAAATATATGCATAACAGTACAGAGCGTTCTAAATTTATTAAAAAATTACCTTGTATTATAATTTCTTTTTTAGAAATTTTGTTAAATTTTGTTAAAATATATTATTATGTAATTAATTTTTAAGTATGTGACAAAATTTAGAGTATGTTGATGTTTGATTTTAGCAATACAATTTATTAAAAGCTATATTTTCATAATTTTAAATAAAATCAGATAGAAAAATCATCTTTTAACCTTCAAAAAAGCAACTTAAGCTACATACGAAGGAATTCAATTTTGATCCTATCCAACCCTACCCTACCCTACCACGTCTTTGTCCTGCTTTTTACTTTTAACTGGAGGGAGTAGATATTTTTGGTGCTAATTTCTTATCCCTACTTAATGTTAATGGGTTTTTCTTTGGGCTAACTTTCTATTTCTTCTATGCTTTCTTAGTGGAAACTTCGTCAAGGTTTTATAGTCATGTTCAAATTTGGCGACGGACAGGAAAAAAAGAAGCAAGCAGTACATAACCGAGTATCAATTGTCACATCTATTTGGATCAAAATTATCGACATATTTGATAGTGTTATAAAAAATAGAAATAATATGGTGTACCACTAATTGTAGACGCACCATTTCATAGTCAGTGTACATATG
>JANJEY010000001.1:32744778-32756205 GCA_024703695.1 Erythroxylum cataractarum | reverse complement strand
TCTTAACAATTTGGAGGCAACAATATATACATCCATAACACACTTATTATTGAATAAACAACACAAGAAATGAAAATCTTCACTAATAAAGCCAGTAAAATTACAAATCTATCATATACAAGACCCAACTATTGTTCCATGCTATAAGTTACAAAATGAAACATAAATCTTTATGATATATTAATTTCGTATAACTTCTAAAAGCTTTAAAATTGTAATTGTTAATTTTACAAAAACTAATGATTTTTAATAATAGAATGATATCCTCTTTAAAATTAGAATGAAATTTCAAGTTTTCATTTCTCATCTTCGTTTAATTTTACTTATATTTAATGTGTGTGTTCTATATGCAATATAAAAATAATTGTAAATGTTTGTTTTTATTTCATATTTTACTTCTAGTTGGTTATTTCTTTGATACAAACTCTTGTTATAAATTATAGTACGTAAAGAATTCCAGGTATTTATTATTTAATATTTTGATGTCATATTATTTGTTATATGATAAAATTATAATATTTTAATTACTTTGTATTGTCCTTTATTTTATATTCATGTAATCATTTTCATATTAATTGTGGATATCATTTATATATCAAATATGTAAAAGGTAATATTAATATAAATTAATAGATTCTTATTATTTCAATGCTTATTATTATAAATTTTAAAGAATAAATTATACAATACAATATATTAAAGGACTATTTTGTAAATTTAAAAAATTAAGAGATTATTTTATAAATTTAAAAAATTATTTGGATCGATAATTAATATTGAACAATATTAGTACATCACCAAAAAAAACTAAATTTAGTACTGATAATGAAACCTTCGTGTGTAACATCTTGTTCATTTTTAATTTGGTAACATTATCTCAATTAGTAACGAAAAGTGATTTGAAATTTGGAAAGTATTCACAATTAACATGTGTAGGATAGACAACTTGTACTCTTTAGATTTATATTTTTATCTTTATAGTGAATACGTATGATTACAGTTTCATCTAAATTTTATAATGATTTAAATTATATAAATATTATATGAATGTACAATTTCAAGTGAATTATTACAAATTGCCACGACTTTTGACGGATATTTTAAATGTGGACTACAAGACAAAATGTGATAATCCATGAGAAAATATCGTATTCAAGTCTCAACTTCACTATTCATTTCTGTATAAAGTCCACCCTGTTCCTTCGTTTTCCTCTCTCCAATTTCTCCATTATTTCCTCCCTCCCTCTCTCTCTCGACCACCGCCTAAGCCAACCCCAATGGCAGCAGCATCCGCGTCCAATGGCGGAGCCCAGTCCTCCTCTCTTATCGTCAGCTTCGGTGAGATGCTGATCGACTTCGTCCCCACCGTCTCCGGCGTCTCCCTCGCCGAAGCCCCTGGCTTCCTCAAGGCCCCCGGCGGAGCTCCCGCCAACGTCGCCATCGCCGTGGCCCGCCTCGGTGGCCGCGCAGCCTTCGTTGGAAAGTTGGGAGACGACGAGTTCGGCCATATGCTGGCAGGGATCTTGAGGGAGAACGGCGTGATCGGCGACGGAATCAATTTCGATAGAGGGGCCAGAACCGCTCTAGCCTTCGTGACCCTGCGCGCCGACGGCGAGCGGGAGTTCATGTTCTACCGGAATCCCAGCGCCGACATGCTCTTGCAACCAGAAGAGCTCAATCTCGAACTTATTAGATCCGTGAGTAATACTAACAACAACTAACTCGTAACCAAAATGATCGGTTTTTGGTCGTCGTCATTTGGGTGTTAGCTTGGTGTAAATATATGCAAAAAAAAATACATGTACGTGGTTGCCAAGTCAGCAACTGGATCTTTGTAGTGGGAGATGATTCCAACACCGAATCCTTCGATTTCGTGTGATGCCATAGAGAGCTCTGCTAAGTGCCCATTTCTAAGCAATAGTTTCTGGAAGAGAGAAGGGATCATGCTAAGGTTACGCGCGGGTGAAATTCTTTGAATTTGAGACCTCGTGTTCTTTTTATTTGTTTTGCTCGATTATGCGGGCGCACAAAATCGCCGATCACCTTGGCATTGACGTCCCCGCGCAGACCCTTTTGTCCTTTTCTAGTTTTTCGTATGTTCAAATTCGATTTGCCCTTTTGGTTAGAGAAAATTACAATGCTGCCTTGAACTTTACAGCTGAATAAATTGTCACCAAGTGCCATGGTTTCGTATTTTATCCAAAAACTGACGATATGTGGCCTTTTTTCTTGGTATACGCTGGAATACTAATTTTATTAGTGCGGGTCCGGTCAAATTTGGTTGGTGATATGGCAGCATGTGCATTTTTGCACATACGAGGGGTAATTGAAGAATTGTGGTAGAGATTTTCCAAATATAGGCAGCTTCCACTAGATATATACCATGTTCCACTGCCCCTCGGGCCTACTAGTTTGTTGAAGGCGGATTGCCCTTTTCCTACATTCATGCCAAGAATTCTCTTTTCTTTTGTCCACTTATTGTTTGTATATGTAGGTGACGAGACCAATGAAATATTGTTCTTTATTTGTAGGAAGAGAAATAGCTGTCTGAAAGTAAATCTGGCTATATTGAAATGGGTATCTTTGGTGGAGCCGTCCTATGGCTGTGGTGTCCGTGATTGATTGTTTATGAAGCAATTGGGAACGAATTAATAAAAGAATTTATCGTTTTAGTTGATGAACAAGCCGACTCTCTTTTGGGTGCAGGCCAAAGTTTTCCACTTTGGATCGATCAGCCTAATAGTGGAGCCATGCAGATCAGCACATCTTAAGGCAATGGAGGTGGCAAAGGAAGCAGGGGCTCTGCTTTCCTATGACCCAAATTTGAGGTTGCCATTGTGGCCATCTCCGGAGGAGGCTCGTGAGCAGATACTGAGCATTTGGAACGAAGCGGACGTTATTAAAATCAGTGATGTTGAGCTTGAGTTGCTCACTGGAAGCGATAAAATTGATGATGCGGATGCGTTGTCACTTTGGCACCCTAACTTGAAGCTGCTCTTGGTAACCCTTGGAGAAAAGGGTTGTAGATACTACACTAAGGTATGCTATTTCATTCTTGATATTCGGATCTAAAATTTTATTGAGCGTTTCAGTCTAGCGTCATGTTGGTCTCTCTTTAACAATTTTGACTTTTCGCTGTGAGGTAGGTGGAGTTTTTGGTTGCTTATGCTACATTAACTTAACGGCGTGCGTTTTTAGATATGGGACCCCATATATTAGCAGTTTCGCCTCATTAGAGTATTTTTGTGCAGTGTCATAGTGCCCGTAGCTACCATTTTCTTTAAAGCCAGCTAGAAATTTAAGTGAAAGAAATATAAAAACAAGACCCTTCATTTACACCAGGAGTCTAGCTCCACATCATGGTAATCTGAAGATTTCGTGTTTATTTAGGGTGATTATAATGTCGCATGTCCCTATACTTTTATCATGCTACTTGAAGTATTTCTCAGACTGCCCTGATATGTTCTCTTATTTATTATATTATGCAAAAGTTCCAACTACCACCTTGTCTAATCTTTTATATGCTGGTGCATATGTCTTTATCTCTATTACCAAAAAAGGGTGGTATGCCTTCATTACATTCCTAAGCTTGGATATACAAGACTTAACTTCTAATTTTAAAAAAGGACGCATAGGGTATTATTTCATCTATCTTTTATTGATTGACCATTATCTTCGATTCCCTTATCTATGGAAATCATTGGGAACTTTGCTAGTCTTTATTATATACTTAAATGCTTTAGTATTGAAAAGTCGACATTCTGTGTGGATATGCAATTTAAGCTGTTCCCATTCCCTTTCTCAGCCTAAAGTTGGGTTCTTCTTGGAGCATGTGACGGAAGTCACTTTCCGCATATTGTGAAGAAGTTGCTGAAGGATGATTCCCTTGCTTGATATGCCTAATATTCAGTCTTCCTGCCCTTTCTTTTTTTTAATAGACTTTCCATGGATCTGTGGAAGCTTTCCATGTTCAAACGGTGGATACAACAGGTGCCGGAGATTCATTTGTGGGAGCTTTACTGTGCAAGATGGTCGATGATCAATCTGTTCTCGAGGTAATTAACATCAAGAATATACATGAATACATCTATTGTATAAGTTAGAAATATTATACAATTGTTTCGCAAGACATTGTGACAAGATGTTATGAAATGTAATTTCAGGATGAGGCAAGGTTGAGAGATGTACTTAGGTTTGCAAATGCTTGTGGAGCCATTACTACCACCAAGAAAGGTGCAATCCCTGCTCTCCCCACCGAGTCTGATGCCCTCAAACTACTTAAGGATCCAAAATAGTTTAACAACATCAGCATTTTCGTTTTTTTTTGTGTGCCTTTTCTTATGTTTCATTTTATGCTTTTAGTTTCTCTTTTTTAGTTTGTTTTTCTGTTCTCGTGGGTGTAATGACACAAGACTTGAACCTTAAGGTTCTTTCCTAAATAAACTTCAAATTGCTGTAAAGAAGTAAAGTTGCTGTAGCCATTCATATGTTATGAAACATTCTTTCAACCAATAAAAGGAATGGATCGTTTCCGTTGATGGGAATGGGCATATCAATTAAGCACGGAGGTTGCTGCGTTGCATGGATAAAATATGTTAGATGGAAACACCAAACTCAACGACCAACTTTATCTTGAAAGGTCACCCCTAAGAAACTCTACCTTCCATCTTGCTTACGAGATGAGGCATGCCTTCTGTTACGGGGTTGATTTTTGAGGTTGGCAAAGCCCAATAAATTTGTCTCGTAATGCAACCAAATGCTCCCACTTGGTTTAGCAATATCGCTCCTTTGGCAAGAAACCAACGTTGTAAATGCTATTAATGGAGCAAAATAATTTCACCACACTAAAGTAACAAAGACATCAATATGGCTGGCTGTTTTGTGGATTAGTAATGTATGAAACACATAAATAAAAAGGAACAACAATATTGTCCAAAACAGCAGTACTGTTTGCAGAATATTGAAGTAAAATCATCCACACTCATGTCTGGTGGGATTACAATATATATAGTCATTCTCAATAGACATTAACGACTACAAGATAAAGTTCCTAATAGTTGGGACAATTATAAACAATTAGATGGTTTGCATGTAACTAAGTAATGAAACGACACACCAACACTAAATTTGGTAACACCATGCAAGACACTTGCAAGCCATATGTCCTTGAATTCATGCAAAGCTTTATGCAACCAACTGTGTCATGCCATGTCATTAAGGTAAGGAGTCATGTAACCAATGCACCATGGAAAGTCCAAGGCAATCCAAATAATGTTCAGGCCATGCAAGATCAACGTTCAATTTAATTAGCCAAACAAAACATGCAGTTACGTCTAGTCTTTTCACACAGCCTTTCAAGTAACGTTAACTTACCATACTAACATTATAATATCAACATAAGCCCAAGTTTTTCACCAATAATTCCAGCTTTGGTTTTATGACTACATATTATCAAAGGAATCTTACAACTTGCCACAACATGTCATCTTCATGTTGCCACAGTTGTGCAATTGTAATGCTTACCAAACATCGAAAAAAGGGTCTCACAAACCCACCCACCCCCTAAATAATGTTCAAACCATGCAAGATTAACATTTAATTTAATTAGCCAAGCAAAACATGCAATTACGTTCAGTCTTTTCATTCAACTTTCCAAGTAACGTTAAGGCACCATACTAACATTATAATATCAACATAAGCCCAAGTTTTTCACCAATAATTTCAGCTTTGGTTTTATGACTACATATTATTAAAGGAACCTTAC
Organism: Erythroxylum cataractarum; assembly: GCA_024703695.1. Classification (NCBI taxonomy): domain Eukaryota; kingdom Viridiplantae; phylum Streptophyta; class Magnoliopsida; order Malpighiales; family Erythroxylaceae; genus Erythroxylum; species Erythroxylum cataractarum. The sequence continues at coordinate 32,750,441 of JANJEY010000001.1, read as the reverse complement.
AACTTGACACAACATGTCACCTTCATGTTGCCAAAGTTGTGCAATTGTGATGTTTATCGAACATCGAAAAGAAGGTCTCACAAACCCACCCACTCCTAAATAATGTTCAAGCCATGCAAGATTAATGTTCAATTTAATTAGCCAAGCAAAACATGCAATTACGTCCAGTCTTTTTATGCTGCTTTCCAAGTAATTTTAAAGAACTATATTAACATTATAATATCAACATAAGCCCAAGTTTTTCACCAATAATTCTAGCTTTTGTTTTATGACTACATATTACCAAAGGAGCCTTACAACTTGCCACAACAAGTCATCTTCATGTTGCCAAAGTTACGTAATTGTGATGTTTACTGAACATCGAAAAAAGGGTCCCAACCTTCAATTTAATTAGCCAAGCAAAACATGCAATTACGACCAACCTTTTCATGCAACCTTCCAAGTAACGTTAAAGCGTCATACTAACATTATAATATCAACATAAGTCTAAGTTTTCCACCAATAATTCCAACTTTGGTTTTATGACAACATATTACCAAAGGAGCCTTACAACTTGCCACAATATATCACCATCATGTTGCCAAAGTTGCGTAATTGTGATGCTTACTGAACATCGAAAAGAGGGTCTCACAAACCTCTAACATGTTTATCATTGGTTACTTGCTCCAAAAGTTGGCCAGTATCTCACCTTTTACCCTGCAAAATTCTAACACAACATGCTGGGTAAATGGATACCAAAATGACACACCCTTGCATGTCATTTCGTCAATAATTTGGAGTGGCAGCCCCCATTATCAACTTGTAAATTTCAACAGACAACAAACCTCTTTACTACTATTTAGACCAATCAAGATGGGACTACAAGTCCATTTGTAGCCCCTTATCACCACCGAAGGAAGCTTATACGAGCCCCTCTCAACTTCCTTCGATGTATAGCCATCATAATTACTCGTTAATGGTCCTAGAAGTCCCACTTTAAGGTGCTTTCTCCACCACTAATGGATTGATGATTGCCATTTCACCACTGTCTTCCTCCTTAACCAGAAATTTGTTTAGTTTAGTTTTCTTTGAACACTCCCTTGCATAATGTGGTCCACTACAAATAAAACAAGTAACAATTTGTTTAGCATAATTTTGAGTAGTTTGCGCTTTTTTATCTTTCTCATTTTTCCCCACGAATTTTTCTCCCCCAACTTTACCATTCCCATTGCCATTGGAAACATTTTCCTTGTCTTTATTCGATCATATGTCCACCAACTAATCAGCCGTTGCAATGGCACTTAGAAGGTCTTGAACTCCTTGCCTCCGTAGTTCAATTTGTGCCCAAGTTTGGAGTGCCACAGAAAAATGAAGAGCTTTTCTTCTTCCTCCATGTTCTTAATGTCCAGCATCAACAAACTGAAATTTTTAACATAATTTTGAATTGAACCATCCGGTTTCAACATCCACAAATTCTCTTATGCCACCCACGAAGTGTTGCAAGGGAGAAATTGCTCCTTCAACTCGTGAACAAATGTCTCCCATGTATTGATTCTAGGATGTCCAATATTCAAATTACCGTCAAGTCTCCCACACCACCATAATTTTGCATCTCCAGCTAAATACATATTGGCCAAACAAAATTTGTCACATTCTGGTACAAAATATTACTGCATATCCCAAATAAAATTTTCCAGCACTTTTGCATCCCTCACACCATCAAAATGCTTAGGATCTGAAACTTTCAATCGTATCCACATGCTACCACCATCTATAGCATCATGGTTCCTAATGACAGCCAAAGTATCCTTTAAAACTCCCATTCTTCCAATTGTTTTTGCCGATATTGTATCCATTTGATAATGAAATGCCTAAATCACCTCCTCCAAGTGATCTAAATGAGCAACCAAATTTTATGTTTCATCTTTCGAAATGGCCCCCATGCCATGCTCCAACCTATCCAACCTTTCTCAAATGGCTTCCAAATTTTGATTCGCCATCATTGCCACAAATATTGTCTACCAAGTGAGAAAAATATCCCAGAAATCTCCAAACATAGGTTCTGATACCAACTTGTTACGAAGTTGATCTTTGAGGCTAGCAAAACCCAACAAATTTGCTTCGTAACGCAACCAAATGCTCCCACTTGGTTTAGTAATATCACTCCTTCATCAAGAGACGAAACCAACATTGTAAATGTTATTAATGGAGAAAAATATTTTCACCACACTAAAGGAACGAAGACATCAATATGGTTGGTTCTTTTATGGAGCAATAAAGTATGAAACATAAATAAAAATGAACAACGATATTGTATAAAATAACGGTATTGTTTGAGCTTCACACCTATATCTAGTGGGATTACAATATATATAGCCATTCTCAGCAAACATTAACGACTACAAGATAAAGTCCCTAATAGTTGGGACAGTTTGCATGTAACTATCTAAGTAACAAAACGACCCGCCACCATGCAAGACACACTTGCAATCCAAATGTCCTTGAATCCATGTAAAGCTTCATGCAACCAACCATGTCATGCCACGTCACTAAGGTAAGGAGCCATGCAACCAACCCACCATGGAACATCTAAGGTTGTCCAAATAATGGTCAAGCCATCAAAGATTAATGTTTAATTTAATTAGTCAAGCAAAACCTGCAATTACATCTAGTCTTTTCACGCAGCCTTCTAAGCAATGTTAAAGCACCATACTAACATTATAATATCAATATAAGACCTAAGTTTTCCACCAATAATTTCAGTTTTGGTTTTATGACTACATATTACCAAAGGAGCCTTACAACTTGCCACAATATGCCACTTTCATGTTGCCAAAGTTACGCAATTATGATGATCACCGAACATCGAAAAGAGGGTCTCACACCTTCCCTCTTAATAAACTAATGGTACATGTAGATCTAAGTGACTTTAACTTGAGCAATCAAAAAATGACTTGATTGGAATCCTACAATTGATTTTGCAGAGAAAACTATTGTCATTTCACTCCTTACTGGAGAAATATTAAAATTATGTGCGGGCCAAATGGATAGAACTTGTGTTAATACTTCTTAGTTAGAATTTGTGACTACTCTAAAATTTTTTAATATTTGTGTTACTACATAAATTGTTGAGGTGAATTATTTTTATTATAATCATTCGAAAATCTTTATATAGATTTTAGGTTTAGAATAAATATTTGATGTATGTAAAATGATTTGTTTTTTATGTGTAATTTTTTATAGGGTTAATATAGGTGGATTGCAATATATTGAGACTTGTTGGTCGAATATATAGGGTTAATATGGGTGGATTGCAATATAGTGAGGCTTGTTAGTCGAATATGTAGTTAAATTTTGACTATAATAAGTTTTGAGAAGAATCTAGATAATTCTTTGATTGAGAAAAATTTAAAGTTCGTTTTATACATATAACGGATAGTATAAATCAATTGAGCTTTTTAAGATGTATGATTTACTGATTTGCATTAGTGATTGTTAATATACATAACCAATAATTGTTTTCATAGTTTAAATTATTGAAATTGAGATAGTTTTGTAGGAGTTATTGTAGAGTTTAGGATTTTATTCTATTATTAGGTTCGAAGGAATTTAAGCATGTCTATTGCGTGTAAAATCACATAATTGTTGATATTTTTAGATATGAATGTGGTATATAATTTGAGTGTTGAGGGAAGCCTCTAGATACATGTTTGTTTGTAAGTGAGTTATATATTATAGTGTGCACGTCTTGTATGTAATTTACGTGATGAAGTAATCGATATATGCATGTTATGATAAGGGTTGAGAATACCATATTGTAACAAATAGCAAATAGTACAGTACTCTACAATATCACTTCGATAAATAATATTGATCAGTATAGGTGATGTTCCAAATATTAGTATGATATTGAGCCCATTTGAAAGTTTAAAAGAAAAGCATGACTAAGTTGAAAACATTATAACCTACCTAACCTCAACAAGTTGTCATTGCCACCCCGTCCCTCTCTTCTCTCTACCTCACTCACTCTCTCACTTCCCTCTCTTTTCTCTCATTGACGTCGTCGCTTTGTAGAACAAAAAACGAACATGGAGAGAGTGTTGAAATAAAAAAAGTCTTATAATGAAAGAGAGTAAAGATGAATAGTGGAGAAATAAATCTTTCTTTTTTTTCACTTCACTCACAACGATAATAATATATATATAGGCTTTATGTCCTACAATTAGGAAGCACATAGCCTTCAGATAGCCTCAACTTTAGTGGTGAAATAGATAAAATATTATCCCTAAACTATTGCAATAGAAGAAAGAAAGTGGTCATATTCTGATAAAGTGGAAATAAGGTAGTACATGAATTGATAAAGTGGAACATGTTGTAACAAAGTGAAAATAAGGTGGTACACATTCTGGCTTGAATTAGTCAACATTTCCACCTTTAATTCAAGCAAGAGAAAGAACTCAAAACATGCTACAAAACTTCTGCAGCTTACTCTTTGTCAAAGCTTTTGTCAACATATTTGTTGGTTACTCTTTAGTATTGCAATAACTCAATTCTATTTCTCCCTTAAAAACACATTCTTTGATGAAATGATATCGAATCTCAATATGTTTGGTTCCTCCTTGGTGAACTAGATTTTTATAAATATCAATGGTAGATTTATTATCATAATAAATCCTGTTGGCTTTAGTTATTGTTGCTTTAAATCTAACACTATCCCTCTCAGCCAAAATATTTGACAAGTTGTTGTTGTAGCGGCTATGTATTTAGATTATGTGTTTGATAAAAAAGTAACTTGTTGCTTCTTTGATACCTACGAGATTGCTCCTCCACTAAGACAAAAAAAAAAACCTGTAGTACTCTTTCTGTCATCGACACATCCAGCCCAATCACTATCAATAAAACCTATGATTACATCCTTCATTTTTCGCATACCTGATCCTAAAACCTAATGTGCCTTGAATGTATCTCAAAATTCTCTTAATAGCTCTAAGGTGATGTTTACTTGGATTGTGCATATAGCGTGAAATAAGGCTCACAGGAAGCATGGGATCTAGCCAAATGTGAGTGAGATACATCAAGCCACCCACCAAGCTTATGAAATTCTTTTCATTTGCCTTCTCAAATCCATTACCAATAAATAATTTATCAATACATCAAGAGGAATCTTAACCGCCTTGTAATTCAACATTCCACAGCTGTTCAAAAGATTTATAGATTTTTTTTGACAAAGAGAGATTCCACCTGCATCTTGAGCAACTCCTAAGCCTAAAAATAATATAATAATCCTAAATCAATCATCTCAAAAGTTTCCATCAAGGACTCTTTGAAATCTTTCATCAACGCAAAAGAGTTTCTAGTATCAATTATATCATCCACATATAAGCAAACCACCAAAAAATCATTTCCATAAGTTTTAACATACAAATTAGGTTTGCTATCACTCATCAAAAAAATATTTTTAGCAAAATAAGAGTCAATTTTGTTTTACTATGTAACACCCCACTCCCGAGTGACCCGAACCCGATATCGTTGGTGATATCTGAGTCCGTGCCCCGCGAGAGTAGCGTACTACATCAGTCGATTAAAATTCAGTATACATTTTTTTTTTGAAACCTTTGATTCCACATTAGCGTGGCAAAAACAGTAAGTAACTAAAACCCATGTTCATAATAAACCAGTTTCAG
>JANJEY010000001.1:32733267-32744639 GCA_024703695.1 Erythroxylum cataractarum | reverse complement strand
TTTATTTATAAAGTCTGTACATGACTATGAACAAAATGCGCTAAAGGGGATTGCCTTTAGGGCACTACTCTAACACTCTCAATGCTCTAACCCATTCTTCTTTATCAGCTGCATCTTTATAACAAGTAGGTTCCATGGCAATACAAGCAAATTCAATCGAAGCATAAATACTAGTTAAACTTCTTACCCTTTTAGGAGGAGAGTATAAAATGTAATTAGTTGAGAAAGGAGTAGGTGTATCGAAGCTGGAATCATCTACATTGGAATTCGAATTGATAAAATCCAAATTTAAAGCTATTATTTATTTAGCAGCCTTCACTCTATCTTTTTTTCCTAGTCCCAAGCCTCATCTTCATTGAAAATTACACCTCAATTAGTGATTAAATTTCTGGTAATAGGATTAAAGAGTCGTAAGCCTTTTGTTTCCTTGCTATAGCTAATGAACACACACTTGGTGCTTTTCTCGTCAAGTTTCCTTTTACTTCTACTGGAACATGAGCATATGAAATGGATTAAAAAATCCTCAAGTGACTTACATTTGGCCTCCTCCTAAACCAAGCTTCATAAGGAGTTTTCCTTTCAAGAGCTTGTGTTGGTGACCAATTGAGAACATAAACTGTTGTATCCACGCTTCAACCAAAAAATAGGATGGAAGGCTCTTAACATTCAACATACTCTTAGTTGCTTCAATGATTCTTCTATTCTTCTGCTCTATTACACGATTTTGCTGTGGTGTATAGCTTGTTGTCAGCTACCTTTGAATCTTAAATTGGTTGCAAAATGATTCAAATTCTTAGGATGTAAATTCACCCCTACGATCAATTCGTAAAGTAATGATAAAATTTCCAGACTCCTTTTCTACCATTGCTTTGAGTTTCTTGAAGTAATCAAAAGCTTCTCCCTTTTCCTTTAAAACATATGCCCAATTCATCCTTGAAAATTTTCCACAAATATTAGAAAATACTAACTTCTTTTTAATGATGGAGTTTGCATCAGGCCACAAATGTCCTCATGAACAAGCCTAAAAGGTTTTGTTGCCCTCCAAGACTTATTCACTGAAAACTTTTCACGATGTTGTGTCCCAAAAATGCAAGGCTTATATATCTTGGAATCATTGATTTGTACCGCTAGAAGTCCCGTCACCATATTCAAGTTATGTAACTTTTGTAATGCATTAAAATTGAAATGAGTAAACCTTTTATGCCAGCATACTAAATCATCACTTGAGGCTATAAAGGTATTAAGATCTAATTATGAAATCATGTAGGGAACATTTTATTTTCTAACAATTTTATTGAATGCACCAGAAACCTACTTCTTTTATCATAAATCAAACACTCATCATTATCAAAGATAGCACAGTAGCCTTTCTTTATTAGCTAACCCAAACTCAGAAGATTATTAGCTAAGTCAGGAACATACATGAAATTGTGGATATATTTCTTACCAGTTTTGTAAATCACAAAAATTGTGCTGACACCATTCACCTGGACTTGTCTATTGTTTCCTAAGGTCACTATTGATGTCATTGAATCATTAATCTCCATAAAATAATTTTTTTTCCTGTCATATGATTACTATAGCCACTATCTAAATACCAAACTTCTGAAGACATAGCATCATTAGTAGCTAAACAAGCAATAAACAAGTTCCAAAGCAATAAATAAGTTCCGAACAATTATCTACTCTTTATGAATGTTTGATTGATCTTTGACTTCATAATTTCTTACTATTTGGCCATATTTCTTGCAATTATAACAATGGATTGCATTTTTTTCATAATCTGTTTTACTTTTATACCAACATTTTTACTCAACATGATTAGTCTTACTACAATAAGAACATGCAGGTTAAGAGTTAACATTAACCTGGTTTCTTTCTTGGCCATATGATCTACCATGACCTCTGTTATTACTTGATCCTCTACGTCCTTGCCCATTTCCTCAATTACCATCAGATCTTCCTCCTTTTCTTGAGACATTGGAGTACTTCCTACCAAGATTAGTTTGAAAAGCTTGCTCTTGAGATGTCCCTGCTAATCCAGTCAATCGAGCTTCATAAGATTCACAAATGAGTAATTAGATAAATCCTTGGATTCCTCTATAGCTGCAACAACATGATCATATTTAGGGGAAAGGCTTCCTAAAACCTTCTCAACAATCTTTTATTTTGACAAATCTTCACCAAAAGACCAAATTTGATTCACAAGAGCAAAGATTTTGTTAGATAAATCCTGCAATAAATCTATAGACTTCATTGGCAAAGTCTCAAAATCACTACGTAAAGATTGCAATTTTACCATAACAATTTTGCTTAACCCTTGATACAGTTCTTGAAGCAAATATCATGCCTCTTTTGATGTTGTTGCTCCCATCACTCTTGGGAATAAAGCGTAATCCATGCTTTGCTGGATGAAAAATAGAGCATTCGTATCTTTCTTCTGCTTCTCCTTCAACTCATTTCTCTGAGTTGCTATCAATCATATAGGTTGATTTGGATCTACAAGCTCATTAAAACCATTTTCCACCATACCCCATATATGACCTGCATAACGTCCAAATTTTCACAGACCAAAACTGATAGTTGGTCCCACTAAAAATAGAAACATCAGGAGCACTCAAGACAACATTGTTGGCTGCCATTTTACTCTCCTTTTCTTTTCTTTTTCTGCTGCACACACTCTCACTCTCTTTTGTGCTCTCTCATTTTTTTTCTTGATTTTTTCCACACAAGCTATTATAACCTGGAGAGCAACATTGTAGAACAAGAAACGAAGATGGAGAGAGTGGTGAAATAAAAAAATGCCTCATAATGACAGAGAGAAAAGATGAATAGTGAAGAAATAAAACTTTCTCTATTTTTCACTCTGCTTCATTTTCAACACAACGATAATAATATATATAGGCTTTATGTACTGAAAATTAGGAAGCACATAGCCTTCACGTAGCCTCAACTTTAATGGTGAAATAGATAAAATATTATCCTTAAACTATTGCAACAAAAGAAAGAAAGTGGTCATGTTATGATAAAGTGAAAAGAAGGTAGTGCATGAACAGATAAAGTGGAACATGTTCTAATAAACTGAAAATAAGGTGGTACACATTCTGGCTTAAATTAGTCAACATGCTCTAGCTCTTATTGTCGCTCTAACTTCTACCATTATTCATTGTCTCAGTTACTCCAACAATATAACTCCCTTCGTCCACTCACCTACTTATTATTGCCAACTCCTCCATCCACTTACACAATAGCTCCCTGTCATAAAAACACAAACTCCTTATTACAAAGCCACAAAGTCCCTGTTACTCACATGTAAGTCATAGCTTGCTACCAATTCACTTGCCATTGTCAGTCTCTAATGCTCCACTTGTTAATCTCTAATGCTCCACTAGCTAGTCTTCGATGCTCTAATGGTCTTAAGGCTTGGCAAGTTATCATAGCAAATAAGTTACTCTATCAACTATGGACTGAGTTTTTCCTTTGGTTGTTATAGTTTGTAAAATTTCTAATATTAGTATATTACACCTAATTTTATTATAGCATTCAAAACGATTGAATCTGGTTTGTATGAATTTTTAATATAACATTTAATTTTATTATAACGTTCAATTGAACAATTGAATCTAATTTGCATGAATTTCTAATATTACATATAATTTTATTATAACATTCAGTTAGATGGTTGAATCCTAATTTGCATTTTTTATTCTGATCTTATTACATAATTAGATTGGATTGGATTTTGAATAATTAAATAGATACTAATTAGGTGTTATTTAATTATGTTTATTAATGCTCTTATATTTTATTTGAAAAAGTAAGCCTGGAAGATTTTGTGTAGTTTCATATATACAATATTTACAAATTTATCAAATATGTCACTTGCTACATTTAATTATCCAAATCTTATAAAATAATTATAGGTAAGTATATTATTTTAATGATTTGAGTTTTCATATACAATATGATTAATAGGTTAAGGATGTGCAAAAGGAAAAGTAAGTTAGATTAATGTGTTATATTTTGTTTCCAATCCAATTAACATATATCATAAGGTTTCAAAATTTGATAATGTTTGTTCATCTATTGGGAGCAGTCATCTTGTTACAAGTTAATAAATATGTCAATAAAAAAATTTAGATTTATTAGTTATAGTTAATATGTCTTGAGTAAATTTACTTTCATATGTAAGAATTTTTATTTTTTGATATATGTAAATTGACATATGTTTTCTTTTTTTCAAATAAATGGAGGAAAGTTTAAATACTTCTGATAATTCAGTCCGTTTAGGACGATTGTATGATCTAACTTAGGCTTATGCTAGATTAGTTCCTAGAATGAAGAATCATATCAATTGTTTGTATTGTAACAAACATTTGAAAGATGTGGGAATCACAGAAGTAAAGAATAATTTAGCAAGGATTAATGGTGATGTTGAGCCTTGATAGAAAGTGAGACATCACGTGAAATGACAAATGAAAACCTTGCTTAAAGAGTATCAACTTGAGAAAGATAAAAAGCAAAGACTGAATTATGGAATTACTAGTGGAAATTCTTTTTCTGGCAGTAGGATGATAGTAGGGATGTTGTAGGTGGTTTTCCTACCTAACAAGAAAGAAATGTTGCACTTGATGTGTAGAAAAGAAGAAGACATGTGTCTATTTTTTTTTTCACTAGAATCAAACTCCTAGAGCTCAGTCTTCAATTTGTAGTGCTTTACAATCTAAAGAAACAACTTATAATGTGGACATCCTAATGGCTAAGTGGTGGTATGATTTAGGTATATCATTCAATGTCATCAATCTTATTATTATGATCTAGGATATAAAGCTCCTTCAATTAATAACTATAAAAGTAAACTTCTAAGCAACTAAATTTATGAAATAAATAGTTTTTTTGGATAAAAAAATAATGACTTGGGTAACTTATGGATATTCAATCATATTTGATGGTTGGATAAATAAAAGACGGGCATATTATCAATTTTTTGGTTTATTTTGCTAAGGGACAATGTTTTTTAAGTTTATTGATATATATGGCCTTATTAAAAAAGTTGATACTTTGTTTAAGATATTTGATGAAGTTGTGAATAAAATTGGGTTAGAAAATATTATTCAATTCATTAATGACAATGATTCTCCTCTTTACTAGTTAGGGACAAAGTTGCGTACTAGTGTATCTCCCCAGACCTTATGTCTTAGCGAGATTTCTACTAGGATGTTATTGTTAGTATATTACTATTGATTGAGCCTCAGGATATAAACCCGAAGCCCGGTCTGATTGGGTCTTATGGGTCAAGCCTAAGGCCCAAAACCTTTTTTTTAAATTTTATTAAATATATAATATGAGAAATTCAGTTAACCAAAGTAACAAATTTCAAATGATTAATAAAAATTGAGATTTTATAATGAATGAATATATAAAACATACATATATTGATAAAATGAATAAGATGAAACCAAATTATTTAATGAAGGAGGATAGAATTATATGAAATGAAAAAGATTATGTATAAAGTGTGCAATTCAATTAATTGAAATTATAAATTTCAATTGATTACAAAAATTGAAATTTTGTAATAAATGAATATATAAAATATACATATATTGATAAAATGAATAAGATAAAACCAAATTCATTAACTAAGGAGGATATAATTATAAGAAATAAGAAAATATTAAATATAAAGCAAGAAATTCAATTAATTAAATTTAAATTTTCAAATGATTATGAAAAATTGAGATTTTATATTGAATGAATACGTAAATGTACATGTGTTGATAAAAAGTATAAGATAAAACCAAATTCACTAATAAAGGAGGATATGCTTATAAGCATATATATATATATGTGTGTGTGTGTGTGTGTGATTTTATAATGAACAAATATATAAAATATACATATATTAATAAAATGAATAAGATGAAACCAAATTCATTGATGAATGAGGATAAGATTATAAGAAATGAAAAAAAATATTTTATATAAAGTGGGAAATTTAATTAATTGAAGTTTTCAATTAATTAATAAAAAATTGAGAATTTGTAATGAATGAATATATAAAACATATATATATTGATAAAATGAATAAAATGAAATCAAATTCATTAATAAAGGAGAATATGATTATAAAAAATAAAAATAGATTACATATAAAATGAGAAATTCAATTAACTGAGGTTGCGAATTTCAAGTGATTTACATATTAACTTTAGTTTCAATCTTGAAACGTTGTAAGACAACTTGTAGTTACATGGTAAGATATTAAACTTTGTAAATCCTTATTTGAGTTTAGTGGATTTACTTATTAGTTTGGTCTGTAGTTTTTCCTTCTACACTGGAGGTTTTCCATGTAAATATGAATGTTTTCTTCTTTATTGAGTTTCTTATTCTCGCTAATTTACCAGTTAAACTTGAAGAGTGTTTTATTGTTGATTTTAGTTGATTTTAGAGAGTTGTATTTTTTGACTTCCAACAAATGGTATCAGAGCCAACATGATAGAAGGTGAAAACAACTCTATGGTCAAGTTGATGGCAACCCTATTTAGTGGCCTATGATGCAAAGATCTCTTCGATCCTATTGATGTGGAAAAAGCTGTGAAGGATGATATTCCTTCAAACTTTGAGAAGATGTTAGATAGAGTATAAGAGAAAATGAATTAAAAAACTCTTGGCATAATTCGACAATTGATTGATGTTAGTATATTCAACCATGTGTCATAAGAAATGAATCCTTTTGAGTTCTAGAAAAAGCTAAGAGGACTTTATGAAAGGAAGGCTAACCATAACAAGGCCTTTTAGATTAAAAGACTTGTAAACTTGAAGCTTAAAGTTAGAAAATCCGCGTAAGGTATTTGAGTGATTTTTATAATCTAATCAACAAGCTTACAGTAATGAAGATCATTCTTAATGACAAGCTTCAAGCCTTATCTATGTTGAGTTTGTTACTAGATAGTTGGGAGATATTAGTGGTGATGATTAACAATTTGGATCCTAAAAATGTGCTCTCTTTAGATGTAATCAAAGAGAGTATGTTTAATGAAGAAATTAGAAGAAAAAAGATAGGAGTTAATAACATGTAGGCTTTCTTGGCGGAAAGCATGGGAAGGAGCAAGAGCAGGGGTTCCAAAGGTCATGGGAGGTCTAATAACATATTGGAGTCTAGAGGTAAAAAAGATGTAAAGACATGTCACTAATGCAAAAAGCTAGGACATATTAAAAGGTTTTCTTATAAGTGGAAGAAGGATTAAGAAAAAACAATATCATTATAATAATGGAGTTGGTAAGAGTACAACTGCAACAACTTCAAGTACGAATGATGAAGTGTCTCTATTTTAAGCAACAAATGAATGCCTTCATATCAGTAATTCAAGTTTTGAGTGACTGATTGACACAGGAGCTTCATATCATTGTATCTTAAAAGTGAAGTAATTCTTAAACTATAAGAGTGGAAACTTTAGGAGCATAAAAATGGGTAATTAAAGTTTTGCCAAGATTGTCGACATAGGTGATATCTGAGTTCAGATAAACATTATATGCATACTGACCTTGAGAGATGTACAACACATTTGTAATTTAAGGTTAAATTTGTTATTGTCTAATGTACTAGATCAAGAAGGATTATAACATACAGTGATAAGAAGTGGAAACTGTCCAAAGGAGTAATGACTATTACTCGAGGAGAGTTATATTACATATTATACAAGACACACTTAAAGGTGTGTGGTGGTAAAGAAATATACACAGTTAAAGAGGAAACTTCGTTAAATATGCGGCATTGACGATTAAGGCATGTGATGAGAAGTGATCAAAGTTACTGGCTGGTAAATCCCTTATCCCAGTTAAGAATATGTTACCACTTAATCCTTGTGATCATTGTTTAGTTAGAAAGCAACATAGAGCCTCTTTCAAAAGAAGAACTACAAAGAAGACAGAGAGATTGAAGCTAGTGCATTTAGATGTTTGTGGCTCTATTAAGGAGGGGTCACTAAGAGGTAATAAATACTTTGTTACATTCATTGATGATGCTTCGAGGAAAACTTGGGTATATATATTGAAAGCCAAGAGTCAAGTGTTTGAAACTTTCTAAAAGTTTCATATCATGTTAGAAAGGGAAGTTGAGAGGAAATTGAATTGCCTACGAATAGGTAATAAAGGAGAGTATACTTCCAAGGTGTTTGAAGAGTATTATACATTGCATAGCATTAGATATAAGAAGTATGAACCTGGTATTTATACATGTATCCAAGTATCAAAGATGGAAAAACTTGACTTAAAGACAATACCTTGAATCGTTATTGGCTATAGTAATGAATAAATGGGCTTCAGATTCTATGACCCAGAGAAACAAAAAGTAGTCAAGAGCAAGGATGTGGTATTCTAGGAGCACGAGAGATGTTGGGCCCCGTTTTCGAAACCCAACTTCGGAAACATAAAGTGAAAAATAAAGTGGCGGAAACGACAGAACGGATCATAAAGCGAAAGAATCGAATGCGCGTGCAATCAAACTTAAGGTCAAATTAACTTTGAAATTCCGACATCCGAAAATGCATACTTTAAAGAAACGTAGCGTTGGAAACTTCTAAGACAAACTGATCTAAACCAATTCAGGTCTACGCAATTCCAGATCGGTATAATTATTTTTCATTCATTTAAAACCATGAATTTCCCATTTGGAAATCATCCACATTCAAATCTCAATTCATAAGATTCTTCTTATTCATACATATCCCATAATTCATCTTTAAGAAAAATCTTATTTTTCTTTTGCCATAAAATCTCACACATGATTTATACACAATCAAGTCATACACAATAAGCACTTCTATATTTCAAAACCATCAACACAATCATCGGACCTCCTGTCCAGAATCCAAACACAAGCAAACACATTCGTATACCCATAGCACTTCAATAATTCTCAATCATCAAAATCATCGGACCTCCTGTCCGGAATCCAAACGCAATTAATCACATTCATATACACAATAGTACTTCAATATCCAAAGCACATTCATATTTCGATCCTATACACAAATCCATAATTCAAGCCCATATACAATTTCAGAACTCATTTCCATCATGAAAATAATTTGTTACAAACCTTCATGGCATTCCAAACCATATACAATCCCAATATCAAAATCTAAAATACAAAAGATACAAAAATCACCGCAATAATCAACATATGCCTAAGCTCTTATTTTTCATCCGATCTCCTTCTTGATTACCTAGAGATGGGGATGAAAGAGGGGGGGTGAGCTTTTCAGCTCGTGGATAACATATTTATAATCGAAAAATAAGCAAAAATAATTTTTCAAAAATTTTGCCATTTTATAGAAATTTCACAGTCGACATTTATCAAATACTTATTTCTAAAAAATTCTCAACTTTTCAAAACATTCATGAACAGTTTTTAAATCATGTATGCAGCACAAACAAAACAAATGCACATAAACACATCAGAAATTGGTTTGGGTCGGTCCAAAAAAACAGAACGTATTACACATTCCCGCATAGCGGTCCTGTGTAGCCGTGAACAGAACGTACTACACCTTCTCGTATAGTGGTCCAATGTAGCCGTGAACTTATGGGAATCATTAACGGAGCTCCAATGCCACTAGCGGGCAAGCGGGCTAAGCTTTTGACAAGTGCACTTGACAACTTATGAGACCTAACCAAACCCACATAACAGATATTTCACATTTGAAAATAGATTTGCCCGAAGGCACATTTCCAAAGCTGAGTTTTCATATCATGTCATATTCAAACACAATGTCATTCACAATTTCAACCGAAATTCACATAATAATCAAATTTTCACCAAGTCAATCCAATTCACATAACATATTCTCAATCATTCAAAGAATGCAACAATTATAGAAATTATCAAATCATTCAAACACAATGAATTCAACAATTATTGCAATTTCTTAAATCATTCCAAATAATGAATGTACAATTGTAACAATTTCTAAAATCATTCCAAAAACAATGAATTTAATCATTCGAAAACAAAATTTAAAAACATTTGGCTTTCTTGATTTTTCCAAAACACATAATTAGCTTATAATTCAAATTATAAACATGGTACCCACCTCATTTCCATTCTTAATTTCTTGTCCAAAGCTTCTCTTTCTCCATTTCCTCTCTTAATTTCCTTGTTAAGGCAAAAATTCCCTAATTCATGAAAATCCAAAATTAAACAATTTATCACATACAAGCACCAAAATTCCACTTAGAAATCACAAACCCATTCAATCCTTAAGCTATCTAAATTATAATTCTATCATTATCCAATAACTAAATTTTTTCTCTTACCTTAAACCTTCTCCAAATTCGAAATTTCTTTGCTTGAATTAAAGCTCTTGTGCCCCACTTCATTTTTCCTTCTTGAATCTGCATCAAAATCACACTTGAAAAGTCATAAAAATTGAAACCTAGCTTCTTTTCTTCTTTCTCCTTTCTCTCCACTGAAGACACTCTTCTCCCTTTCCTTATTCTTTTGTTTCTTTTCTCCTTTTCAATTTTGTGCCTCACTTCTTTTTATATGAAAGCCCACACTTCTCATTTACAATCTTACCAATAATGAAAGAGAAAATACCCTTATGCCCCTACATATAAGGCTTATAACTTAAAACCTTAAGTGATCGCCCACTTTTGCCCCTAAAGCATTTTCAACACTTTAATTTTATTTAATCCAATGAACCTATGTCATATGGTCTTACTCAAATTAATATGCTAATTACTCACATTAGCATGCTAATTTATTCCTAAAAAATCATAAAATAAATCAAGGTCTCAAAATGTCATTAAATTATGATTAACTTAGGTCATTTTTCTAATCATTAAAATGAAGGAATTTGCTAAAGCTTACTTCTAGAGAAATGTTTCTCATTGTCTCAATTTCATAATGACACTAAAATAATTTAATTTGGTTCATTACTCCAAAAGTTATACTCCAAACATTTCGGACTATTCTTATGCTGAAATATTTTCCTACGATTTACTTCCATATGAAAATTGATATTCTTAAAGACTAAATTGAAACTAGAATCCTTCATAACATTTGTAGCCCTATATCTCTAGTGTAATCCAAATCAATAATCACCTCATTTGGATGACTAGTGTAATATCCTATCTCGATGGGGATGATGGGAAGGGTAAAATGGTAATTTGGAATAGGATATGAGTGTGTAAACGTATCTCGGCATGGTCATGCCTAATATGGCCTCCATATAGGCATAAATTGTAATTTTCGTATATGCACATGATTATACATGCATTCATGACATTTCCCGGTATATGCGTTATTGTGAGAAACATATGATTTAGTGCTTGAAAATCAAATTGGAGTGGATTTTTGTGTGTTT
>JANJEY010000001.1:32720583-32733167 GCA_024703695.1 Erythroxylum cataractarum | reverse complement strand
TTGCCTAGGAATGAGTTTCCTCTTGAGCCTCTTGATCCTCTTGCCTCACTTGATCTCCTAAAATAAGAACCAAAATCTCATTCAATAACTCATGCTGAAACAATAATTCCATTCTTAACTTCCATCCAAAATTTCATATCCTTCGAAACTGATTCATAACTCCACTACTTCACAAAACTTGTATATCTATGACTCTAGTTTACAACGCATCAAAAATAACCTCAAAAAGACTTATGGAATAAAAGATATGCTCAAAACACTAAAAACATTTTTGCTGGAAAAACTGGCCTCGCAGCGACGAGGCTCGCTTGTCGCGACGTGCGGCCTGGCGCGTCGCGGCGTGTGGCCTTTTCACACATTGCGGCGTGCGGCCTTCTGCACGTTGCAGCGTGCGGCTTTACGCATGTCGCGACGTACGGACAGGAGGGTCGACTCCCGAACCCAGATTTTCGACATTTTTCAACTCTTAATCCTTCCCTTTCTCAACTACAACACATCTAACCCTTGAATCAAGTCCTATACTTCCTTTCTAAACTCATTCTAACACAAAATCATCAACAAAACAACAACCCATGAATTTCTACCAAAGTTCTCCCATAAACCCTAAACCAACGTTTCCTACACATTCCAAGCAAAACTAGGGTTCAATCCACCTCAAACAAGGATAAAGGAGTTTAACTTACCTGGAGAATGCTTCTAATCCTTCGGAAAACGTCGAAACCAAGCTTCCTCTCTTCTCTTCTTCTTCTCCTCTCCCTACGACTTTCTCTTCTCTTTTTCTCTTCTTCTTTTCTTCTTTCTTTTCTTTTCTTCTTTTAATTTCTTAAACCTACAAGATAGAGCAAGTACTAAAATGTCCTCCTTTGCTTAGCCTTAAACATCATAACTCAAATGCCTTGCCTACTTTGCCCTTACACATTTTTACTCTTTCATAACCATTATTCCACACTAAACTCAAATAATTCTAATTTTCCATTAACATCTCCAATAAAATCAAACTATGTCATAAATCATACAACTAACACAATCAAATTAATTTATACTTAATAACATCAAGAAAACAAATTTGGGGCCCAGCACTTAATCATATCAAAGTTGTCTCGGGACAAATGATATACTTTCACTAGAGATGTTGGATTAAAATTATCGTAGGATGATTTCAAAAAAGGACTTCAAGATTTAGAAATTTCATAGAGACCTTGAAAACAAACTCTATCATCTAGAGGATCAAAAATAAACCAAATGATAGCAAAAGGCAGAAAAAGCTCAATTTGTAATCTACAACATTGAAGAAGACCTTGAGGTAGGATTTTATCATTTGAATGGTCCAAATAGACCAGACGGTAGGATCAGATGAAGCTAAAGGGAAAACAGAAGAATGGGAAAAGACAGAAGAAGTGGGAAATTGCTATAACTTTCCCTACAAATATCGTAGTTAGGTTTCCTTTATATGATTCGAAAGAAAACTTCAAGCTCTACAACTTTCATGAAGACCTTGAAGACAAATTCTATCTTCTGAAGGATAAAAAATGGAACAGAAGATATAACATGAACAGTAACCCAGAAGCAAAACATAGACGAAGGGAAAATAGAAGAAGTGAAAGGCAGAAACTTAGACGAAGCAAAAGGCAAATGGAGCAAAACTCAGAAGATGCAAAAGTCAAAAGAAACAAATCGGCAAAACACAGAAGATAGCAAAAGATAGAAGAAGTTCATAAACAGTAACCCAGAAGATGTTTATGAACAGTAACCCAAAAGGAATAAAACCCAGAAGAAGAAAATTAGCTATTGGGCCCCATTTCTAGAACCCAACCTCGGATTCATAAATTGAAAAACAAAGTGGCGGAAAGCAAAAGAATGGATCACAAAGCAAAACAAAAGGCGGACAAAGAACCCAACCTCGGATTTATAAATCAAAAAACAAAGTGGTGGAAAGCGAAAGAACGGATCACAAAGCAAAACAAAAGGCAGACAAAGCGGATCACAAAATGAAAGGAATCGGAAGCACGTGCGGAACTAAAAGAAATCGAATTCTTAATGAGCTATAGAAAATTGAAAGACTCAGAAATCATAAAGCGAAAACAAATCAAAAGCGGAAATCGAAGGAACAGATTTAAAACAATCTCAGAATCAAAGAAACCAAAACGGTTGAATCAGAATTAAGGTCAAATTTTGAGATCCAAGAATGCCAACTTTTTAAACAAGCAAACGTGTCACGTTGGAAACTATAAGACAATCTTGGTCTATGCAATTCCAAAACAATATAATTTTTTTTCATTCTTTATTCAATCTCATACAAAGCAATTCAACTTCCCATTTGAAAATTTATCCTCAATCAAAATCTCAAATCATAAGATTCTTCTTATACAATCATATCCCATCATTTTAAACTCTTACCTTACATTTACTATAAAAACTCATACATGTCAATATGTCATCAAGTCATAAACAAATAGCACTTCTTTATTTTAAATCCATCAAAACAATCATCGGATCTTTTGTCTGGAATCCCAACACAATCAAACACATTTATAAACCCAAAGCACTTCGATAATTCTCAATTAACAAAATCATCGGACCTCCTGTTCGGAATCCAAACACAATCAAATCATAATCATATTCAGTCACATTCACATTCATCTCATCTACATACCATATATCATTCACATACCATATCCATACACACATATGTATCCCAATTCCATACACAAATCCATAATTCATTTACATTCCAAAATAAATGCATTACAAACTTTAATGACATTTTTAAGCCACAATACACGTCAATCTCAAAATCCAAAATACAAAGATACAAAAATCCCCACAATACTCAACTTAAGCCTAAGCTCTTATTTTTACAACAATCTAACTAAAACACATCATATACAAAAACAAACGATTGCCTTGACTTTCTTTCATCTGATCTCCTACTTATTACCTGGAGATGGGGATGAAAGGGGGGGTGAGCTTTACAGCCCATGGATAACATGTTTATAACCGAAAAATAAGCTAAAATCATTTTCCAAAACTTATTGCTAGTTTATAAAAATTTCATAGTAGAAAAATAATCAAATGCTTATTTCTTAAAAATTCTCAATTTATCAAATAATTCATGAGCAATTTCGAAACATGTATGCATCACACTTAGAAACAAAACAAGAGCACATAAACACATCAGAATGGTTTGGGTCGGTCCAGAAACAGAACGTACTATACATTCCTGCATATTGGTCCTGTGTAGCCATGAATAGAACGTACTACACCTTCTCACATAGTGGTCCAGTATAGTCGTGAACTTATGGGAGTCCTTAACGGAGTTCCAATGCCACTAGCGGGTAGGCAGGCGAAGCCTTTGACAAGTGCACTTGACAACTTATGGGACTTAACCAGACCCATATAACAGATATTTTCATACTTGAAAACAGATTTGCCCAAAGGCACAATTTCAAAATCTTAATCTTCATATGCATGTCATATCTCAAACACATTTACATTTAAAAAATTTCACAATGTCAACACTTTTACATAGCAATTTCTTAATCATTTAACAACAAGGAATGCAACAATTTTAGCAATTAGAAAATCATTCAAAACAATGAATGTAACAATTGTATCAAATCATGCAAAACACTGAATTTAACCATTGTAGCAATTTCTTAAATAATTCAAACATAAATGAATAACAATTTCTTAAAATCATTCCAAAAACAATGAATTTAATCATTCAAAAACAATAATTTAAAAACATTTTGCTTTCTTGATTTTTCAAAAACTCATAATTAGCTTATAATTTAAATTATAAACATGGTACCCACCTTAATTCCATGCCTGAAACTTGTTCACACTCCTCTTTCCTTGCTCCCACAATTTCTCTAATTTCCTTCATCTTTTGCAAAAATCCCTAACCAATAGGAATTTAAATTGAACATCACATAAGGCATAATCAACAAAATTAACTTTAGAAAACTCAAACCCATAACATTTTCAAGCTATCTAAACCAAAATCTCTTTAAAAAATCAAAGATCAAAATCCACCCTTACCTTAATCCTTCACCAAATTCGAAACTTCTTAGCTCATATGAGAGCTCTCATCTTCTTCCACCTTTTTCCTTCTTGAAATCTACTTCAAATCACTCTTGAAACCCAACAAAAATCGTAACCTAGCTTTTCTTTTCTTCTTTCTCCTGTCTCCATCCGAAGCTACTCTTCTCTTTCTTTCTTATTCTTTTCTCCCTTTCTATTTCGTGCTTCACTTCATTTCATACAAAGAATTACACTTCCATTTCCTAAATTTCCATTAATGAATGAGTAATGACTCATTTGCCCTTCCTTATAAACCTTGAAACTTAAAACCTTAAGTGTTCTTCCAATTTTGCCCTTTATGCATTTCTAACACTTTAATTTAATTTAATCCAATCAACTTATGCCATATAATCTTACTCAATTTAACATACTCATTATTCATATTAACATGCTAATTTATTTCTCAAAATCATAAATAAATCAAAGTCTCAAAATATCATAAATCATGCTTAACTTAGGAAATTTTTCAAATCGTCAAATTGAAGGAATTTGCTAAAACTTCCTTCTAGAGAAATGTTCCTCATTGTATCAATTTCATAATGACACAAAAATCATTTAATTTGGTTCACTACTCCAAAAGTTATACTCCAAACATTTCGGTCTATTTTTATGCTAAAACATTTTCCTGTGATTTACTTCCATCTAAAAATTTATATTTTTACAAGACTAAATTGAAACTCAATTTCTACAGAACATTTGTAACCCTATTTCTCTAGTTTAATCCAAATTAAGAATCACCTCATTTAGATGACCAGAGCAAAAGTTATGGCCTAAACACTTTCAGCTCTTACTAATCCAAGACTGAACACTATACCCAAATTCAATCCAGAAATTGAAAGTCTTAGGGGCTAAATTGAAATTCAATGCCTTTAGATAACTTGTAGCCCCATATCTCTAGTTTATTTTTCAATAAGAATCAACTCAATTGGATCTCCACAGACCAAGAATTTATCAAAATACTGAACCATGTTTAGAAAATTATCCAACTCATTTTGATTAAATCAATCATCCTCAGTTTAATCTAAAAAATTCACAATTTTTCATAGAGAGATAAAGGGATGTCTTATGAATCCAACGCTTTGAAAATCAAGTCAATCAGATGTCGGACAAAAAAGATATAAGCAAAAGAGTGAAAAGGGTCGGATTGGGAAGGAAGACATCAAAACGGCAGTGCGCATGCGAGGGAAAGTAACTAAACAAAATGGCGTCGCATCGCGAGGGAGGGGCGCTGGGGGCGTGCTCACGATCACGAGTCGAGGACTTGCGCTCGCCCTCGCGAAGCGCTCACCGCGATCACAAACTACGTCCTTCTTATATATATATATATCTTTTCTCAAAAACTCCTAACTTTCAAAATACATAACTTTTGACTCAAGAGTCCAAAATCTACAAACTTGGTATCAAAAGAAAGATGAAAGGAAGCTCTACAACTTTCATGAAGGACAGAAAAATTAATTTAGCCTCTAAGGGAGTCAAAAATCCACTCAAAGTTTCTGTCCACTAATGATCATGCCAAACAGTAACAGAAACTTCTAAAATTTATAACTTCGCATTCCATGGTCCAAAATTTCCATACTTTACATCAATGGAAATATCAAAACAAAATCTAAAACTTTCATGAAGCACTTAAAGGCAATTTCAACCTCTAATTAGGTCAATTTTTCAATCAAAGTTTCTGTCAAAAATTTGTCATCCTAAAACAACATCCAAACTTCCAAATTTCACATCTTCCAATTCCCACAATCAAAAATAACATATTATACATCATTGTAAAGCTATGCAATTTCTCTATAACTTTCATGTTGACCATTTACTCCAATTCAAACCACCTCAGTCCAGAATTTTCCTCAAAACACATTACACACAAATCTACACTTATAAGCATTTTAAAAAACAAAGCAAAATAACCTTAACTTTGAAAGATCATAACTTCCAATCCTGATATCGAAAAATGTCATATTTTAAGGTGATAGAAAGCTCTCAACAATTACTCAAAGTTTCATGAAGATCATTTTATCAAAATCTTTCTAGATCAATCCAGAAAAATTCACAAAGATTCTAGACCAAAAAGTCAATTTTCTGTTACTATTCATCTCACAAAATCAAACTTTCAATTCCCTATACTTTAACACTTTCATTATTTATTTCTTGCTTTTTAAATCCATTTAAAGCAATTTATTCACTATCAATTCTATTTAAACTCAAAACACCATTTTAGGCCATAATTAATCATAAACATCAATAACAAAAGCATACACACTTATACACTCATCATCAACTTGCTAAATTCACCTACCTTAATCTCATATATAAATTTACATTCTTAAATTTTCTTTTTCTTTGCACATGAATAATTCACCACAAATTTTTCATTTAGTGTCAATTTATAATTCAAAATTCTAAGAAAATTCGGGGTCCAACAAGAGAGATGTTGATATTTTAAGAGGAGATAAGATTACTTCAAGTAGCTCATCTTATGATGTAGTTAACTCCTCTCCAATTTCTCCCATTACTCAATGGCCTAAAAGTAAAAGGAGAAGATGTTAGACCCCAATTATGGAGCCCAACATTTAGAGTCATAAAGCGCGAACATATTATCCTATAGGGTTATTTTAAGGAACCCTCATTAGTCACCGTCCCACATGAGTGGCGCCCACATTAGTTAAACATCCAAACAAACTCATTTCTCCTATTTCAGAACAGATTTTGGGAAAAACTAAAACTGAAATTACTATTTAACTTCTTTAGAACACTTGTTCTCCATTGTCTTAAGTTTCTAATGACACCAAAATCATTCAATTTGGCTTAGAATTATAAGAGTTAGTGTCCAACCCTTTTAGACTGTTATTAAACTGGGACAATACACTATACCTAACTTCCATCCATAAATTGTAAGTCTCAAGGACTGAGTTAAAATTCTATTCCTTCAGATCATTTGTAGCTCTATGTCTTTAGTTTATTTAGAAACAAGAATCATCTCATTTAGAGATCGGATGATGCAGTTATGGCTGAAGGAAATCAAACAAGGTTTTGTCCCCAATCATATTGAACCTGGTTTGGGACCATTAGCATAACTTTCTCTATGTATATTGGATTAAGGTGTTCTTTGGACGATTCAAAAGAAGACTTCAAGATCTACAACCTTCATGAAGACCTTGAAGATTGATTCTATCATCTAGAGGGACAGAAGTGGACCAGACAATAGGGTCAGACGAAACCAGACAATAGTTGGGGAAAATTGCCATAACATTCCCTAGAGATGTCTGATTAAGGTTTTCTTTAGATGGTTCGAAAGAGGACTTCAAGATATACAACTTTAATGAGACCTTCAAGACAAATTTGATCATCTATAGGGTAAAAAATGGGACCAGACGATAGGATCAGATGAAACCAGATGAAGGGTTAGACAAATTAGAAAAATTGTTATAACTTTCCCTAGAGATGTCAGATTAAAATGTTCTTTAGATGGTTCAAAAGAATACTTCAATATCTACAACTTTCATGAAAACCTTGAAGGAAAATTCAATCATCTATATGGTAAAAAAATGGGACCAGACGATAGGATTAGATGAAACCAGGTGAAGGGTCAGACGAATTGGAAAAATTGTCATAACTTTCCCTAAAGATGTCATATTAAGGTTTTATTTAGATCGTTCAAAAGAGGACTTCAAGATCTACAACTTTAATGAGACTGATATGTGCTTAATTGTTGATATTTTTAATCATTTACACTTAGCAATTATTGACATAAAAATTCCTAAGATACTCACTTTAATTTATATTTGATTTCAGGTACAATTTGGGAGCAAAGAAATTAAAGTGAGTCAAAAGTATCCAATTTGAGATATTTTCTGAAGATTTATTTTTCCTTGTCTTCATGAAGCAAAAAGAAGAAAAAAAAAAGACAAGAAAAATTAAAATAGGAGAATTTAAAATGCTTGCTTAAAAAATGAAAAATAAAAAAATAAAAAAAAGTTGCTACAGCGTGAACGTTGCAACGTTCACACTGCAACGCTGCGTTTAAGCAGCTGGACGCAGTTGTGCGTTTAACACACAACGCAGCGTTGTGCGTTAAATGCACAAGCTACGCAGGACAATAGCTGCGTTTAGGAAGGGTTACGCAGCGTTTACACGCTGCCACGCAGCGTTGCGCAAAGGAGAATAGGAAGGGTTTTAAGCAACAAGCAATCTTTATTTGTCTTGTCAACTACAGTGTGAAGAGAATAAAAAAACAGAAGCCGATAGAGAGACACGGACGGTGCAGCTACGGTGGAGAAAAAATACAAGAAAAGAGAGCACCAGTTGAGTCTTGCATAAGGGTCTGCGTTTAACGCAGTTTTCTGCGTTAAAACGCAGACGAGGAGAGTGGGCCAGCAGTAGGAGATTTTTGGTTAGGGATGAAGATGAGGGCTGGAGCTATTTTTTGAAAAATACTTATGAAAGGCTAAACGTCCCGACACCGGTTCTGAGGTAACATCGACGCCAACGACCCGGGTTAAGTATTTTTTTATTAGTTTGTTGTTTCTTTCTCTCGTTATGAATTGATTGTGTTATCCTGCTTTAATTGAATTGGGTATTATGTATGGATAATCGGATTTTTGTTATTAGGTTATTTGTGTATGAACCTATTGGGTTTTGTGATTTGATGATTTTAATGCGTTCATTGAATTGTTAATTTCAATCCCATTGCCAAAATTTCAATTTAATCCGTAATTGTTATGTTGAAATTCATTTGTAGCGACTAATGATTTGTAATCATTAGGGATGACATGACCTAGGTTAAATGACCCGAGCTTATGTGGTCGTTGCCTTGATTAATCGGTTTTC
Organism: Erythroxylum cataractarum; assembly: GCA_024703695.1. Classification (NCBI taxonomy): domain Eukaryota; kingdom Viridiplantae; phylum Streptophyta; class Magnoliopsida; order Malpighiales; family Erythroxylaceae; genus Erythroxylum; species Erythroxylum cataractarum. The sequence goes on along the minus strand of JANJEY010000001.1, from coordinate 32,724,257 downwards.
CTAATTCGTAATGCTACTGCCTAATTAAATCTAGAGATCGTATCCTAGGTTGTTAGGTGGTTAGGTTTAATCAACGATCGTATCTTGATTAAACAAAACCTAAGGGAAAACTCGGGTTAATTTTTAACCCACGATTAATAATTTCTAGGAGAGGTTAAAGAACAACAAATTAATAAAATATGCTTAATCAGGGTGTAGGCTGATATTGAACCAAAGAACCGGGTCCCTACCGAATTCCCCACATTTTTCATTTTATTGCATGAACGGGAAGACTGTTTCTCCCTGGGGCTCCACATTTGTTGGTCGAGTTATGCCCTGAGATGAACATTATCTCGGGTGATGTCTAGTACTCTTGCCAACGACTCCATATGCCCTCAGAAATGTATACAAATAAATGAAAAAAAACATTATTTGCATATTATACCTCAAACTACTAAAAGTAAAATGCCTTTATGGTCTCAGAAATCTTCTGCCCTACATAACCCTCGGGATCAATCATCTCTTTAAATGTAGATGTCATATGTCTGAAACATGGTCCAGACGGAGTCAACCTAATATAAAAACAAATAATTTTATACCTTTTGTAAAAATTTAAACCTATAACTTAATTTTAAACATATATAGTGTTTCAAGCGATTTTACTTGCAACTTATTGACAATTTTTATAAACTTTCTTCCATCAGGTCCCTCAGCTCCAGGTTGGCGGTTGTCTTCTTCATCTGCTATAAGGGTAGTGGATGATGTATGAGTGGTGGATTGTGAAGCATCAATAGTTGGAACTGATGCTTCATCTGCAAGTGTAGGCCTTGAAGGTGGAGGTGGTGATTTAGTTGTAGCTGGAGACTGTGATGGGCCACCCTCACAGTAAGTCCCTCTGAACATGCCTTTGATTCTAGGCCGCATGAAATCACGTTGTCTCTTTGGTCCCATATTTTTACTTGAAATTCTTTGTTTATTGAATTTTGTAGAAATATAAGAATTTGAATTTGAATCCTATATTTTACACAATATATGTAAAAGGAAATAAGGCAATTTGTTGAATATCATATTGAAGTACAAATTTTGAATTCAGTTATGAGAATAATTGTTAGAATCATAGAACAATAATATAATTAGTTTAACTCAAAGTTTAGTGTATTGCAGAGATATATGAAACTGATATAATTATTTTTTTTAGGTTCTAAGTGACATGAGAGTCGGTAAAAGTAAATGAATCCCCAATGGTTGGATTCCCAAGAAGGTTCGTGGCATGTTCGAACGCACCAATAGAAACAGTGAAAGTTCTTCCCTCACGAGTTTGGTTTTGAACACCTTCTTGCAACAGTGTTTCTGCTATTGCTAAACTTATAGATGAAACGTTAGGAAATGGTTTACCTACAACACATTAGGAAGGAACTTACATATTGTCAGATTACATACTCATTAAACGAACCTATCCTGACAACTTGTACATGAATTTCCAAACGAGCTTTATGGAATTGCCAACTTTTCCAAAGCAATCGATTTCCCTAATCCTTCATCGACCGTTGTGTCATTGCTCCCGCCTCCTTCAGCATACATGTCATCTTCGAGATTCAAGCAAGCTTAAAATAACATGTAGTATATACCATTAAATGTGAATATATATAACAGCTTCATAAAGGGAAATGAGATGTACATAATAAGGAAAGTGACGTTGTTCAGATGATACTATACACCTTGAAGCAGAAGATCAGTTATGGAAGACAAACGATCATTACTGAAAGAAGTGGAGATTGTTGCTACATCCTTTATTCCTTCGACAGGGACAATTTTGCTTCATTCCTCCCAACGGAATGAATTATTACCATCCGAAACTAGACGCCATGTCAACTTTCCTTGATTAAGAATTTTAATTAAATATTTGACAGAATATTTTGAAAAGTTTGAAATGATCTTCTTTGTTGAACAAATTATTCAACTACATACATAAATTAATCGCTATCATAACTTAATTGTAAATTACAATCATCTTCATTTTCTGAAGAATAAGAATCAAAATCCAACTCCTCTTCAGATCTCTGACCCTCATCCCCCTCATCCTCCTCTTCAGATGAAATTTTAACATATTCATTAGATGGATCGTTCAAAGGTTCATTATCATCATATGTGATATATGCATTAATAAAATAAGTATCTTCCTGAAACGTGTGACTTTTAATTCTCTTTTCTCCTTTTCCATGTGATTAAAAAATACCTTTAGGTTTAACTTTGCAAATCGCCAACTAATCTGACTTATCTCGTCATAAGCTAGGAAAAGGGACATAACACATCTATTTCGCTTGCATAGCCAACACGAAAGATTCAAATTGTCCCAATTTTCTGCGGTTGTTGATTTCAACAAGATTGTATAAGCCATGCACTTTTGTTCCAACATTTGGAGTCGGTTAAACCAATCACACTTAAATAGTACAATTCGTTTGGTTGACAACGTAGGGTACTCAACTTTAAGTATCTCAATGATTTTACCATAGTAATCCATTAATTCTCCCTGTATGGAAACTCCACTATTTATTGTTTCCATGCTATGACTATGATATTTATATCCATTAGCGAAATATACCAGATACGATTTAACAGTTCACAGAGGTCCCTTAGCAAGATAAAAAATGAACTTGTTCTATATTGAATTTTCTAAGGCTTACATAAAAATAAATTATGACATCAATGAGTATAATGTTATTTCAACACTTAACTCTTATAATTCAATTATGAGAATATTTGTAAGTGGAAACTTACATATCTCTCGAACCATTGTGCAAAGTGTCTTCCAACCTCATTATTAACTTCATCCTGTGTGCTGTCTAACATGATCTCCCGTAAGAATGCCTTGTATAATCTAATAATATTATTATGTATTTTAGTTATGAACAAGACAAAATTTGAAAACCGATATAATAATGTATTTCTTACTGCACGAAAGGTTGAACCTCTTGATAGTTCAATAAAATGTAACTATGGGCAGCCTCAATTTCTTGCTCTGTTAATATTCTTCTTGTTACACGTCCATATGCTTGCCCAGGATATGTGAAAATGGATAAGTTACCATCAGCATCACTCATTCTTCCCCCGTCGTCATTACAAGGAACTTTTCTTTCCCTTGTGTGAACATGTGGCTCAAAATAATGTCCATAAAATGTTTTAGCTTTCTCCACCAAATAAGCATTACATATGGAACCTTCAACTCTAGCCTTGTTTTTTACATTTTTCTTCAAGTGATGCAAATACCTATATTCGAAAATATGGTTATTACAATTTCATAGTTAAAACATGTCATTACTTCAATTACAATAATTTGAATTTGAATTAACTCTTAAACAGATACATCCATCAATATTGAACTGAACCAGCTAGTTTTGCCTCGTGTGCTAAATGCATAGGTAAATACTCCATACAATCAAAGAAGCTTGGAGGAAGAATTGCTTCTAACTTGCACAAAATTGCTGGAACCTCCCTTTTTAGAATTTCCATTTTAGTGAACTTGATTTTGGATGATGTTAAATTTTAAAAAAACAAACATATTTCTGTTATCACTTCCCAAATCCTATGTTCTGAAACCCGGACCGGTCATCGAACCGGTTGTTAAGTCAAAATGACTTTACTTAAATATGATTTTGATGTATAACAAAAAGAGTTCAAATACAAAGAAAAACAAA
>JANJEY010000001.1:32707795-32720483 GCA_024703695.1 Erythroxylum cataractarum | reverse complement strand
AAAGAGCCTAGAGCTCGAACACTGTACTGTCCGGGCTTAGCCCGAGGGGAGAAATCCCTGACGCGCGTCCCCCACTGAACACTGACTGAGCACTTGGGCACAACACTAAATAACCGGAAAGAGTCTCATATGCATCATATACATGACTGACTGAACTGCCAAATTGTGTGACGATTACTGAACTGTGTGATGCCATGATTTACTGTAAATTGTGATGTGATACTGTAAACTGTTCTATGCTACTGAAATATTGTTACTGATACTGTATACTGATATAGACTACTGTACACTGTTATGTAAACTGTTCTACGCTACTATATTATTGCTACTGATACTGTATACTGTTGCAAACTATTATAGACTACTGTACACTGTTAATTGATATTACTGTGTCGTGCTGTACGCAATTTGTGTAATGCATGATTTGAGTGAACCATCGATGATGGTTTCTCACTGAGTTCGCAAATTGCAATTATTTTTCAGGAACCGAAGAGTACCCCGTTATAAAAACGAGAGTATGTTGCAGGATTCAAGTGAAGGTCAGAAGTCGGGATCAGTTCGTGTCTGCTTTGCACGTCTTTACTTTTGTACTAAAGTGTTTATTGTGTATTTGTAAAATTGACCTAAGTGGCTTTTGAAAATGAGTGTATCCTATTGGACGGGATTGAATGAGTACCCAGAATTGAGTATAGAATTCCGCGCATTTGTTATAGAAAGTATTGTACCGATTTTCTGAACGAGTGGTTAGCACTGTGGATCCTGCGGGGTACGGACCCGGATATCACTGTGGATGTCAGGTTCGGATCCTGCGGGTGTGGGGTGTTACACCCTACCTCACTCTGTGTGTGGAAACTCTTCATACCCCTCCCAGGCATTGAAGCGCTCACCCCTTTCTTAGAAAATTGCTCCTGATTTTTCCTCTTTCTGCTCACTTCATTCTTTATATTCTCCAGTTTTTCAGCCTAGAGTGCAGCATCTACCAGCTGATGCTAGTCAAAAATTATGGATCAAGACTTTCTGCTTGATCCCCAAATGGAGACCTCCCTCAAACTTGCAGCACTTGTCCTCCTCATTCGCCACAATGTTGGCCCCATATTGGGAAAGCTGGGTGAACTTCAGTTTATATTCACTCACACTTATGTCTCTTTGCGTGAGATTCAGAAACTCCCTGGCCTTCTCTTGTACATAAATTCTGGAGAGGTACTTCTTCCTAAACACTTCCACAAAGTCTCTCCATGACAACACCGGAGGCATAATTTTACTGTAGGGTACTGATTCCCACTATTGAAGAGCATCCCCTTGTAGCAAACTATTACATAATCTAGTTTCTCCTCATCAGAGCATTTCATTTGAAGCAAGACTCTCTCGATCCTCTTCAACCATGCTTCCGTCTCTTCTAGATTTGTAGTACCATTGAAATCTACCACTCCATACTTGCGGAGCTTATTATACTATCCACTCCTATCTACTGGAGCTTTCATCGGCCCTTGTGACGCCTGACTCATAGCATAACTGAAAGCATGAGCAAAGGCTTGAAAGAATTGTGGATCCATAGGGTTTGCTTGAGACATTGGTGGAGGTGATGGAAGCATATCCTGTTGCATACTAGGTGCCTCAGGATTAGGAGCAGAATGCGTCTCCATGTCTTGCGGGACATAAGATTCATCCGTGCTCCCTTGGTGAGAGTGAGATCGAGTCATAGCTCCTTGAGTTCTCCTTTGAGGTGACATTTTCACTCCTTGAATATAAAACCATTGAACAACTCTTAGTTCATGTCAAACAATTTTTCAAAGTATGTAAAACAGTTCAAATCGTATAAACAATTTCAAATCATGTGAAATAATTTAAAACAATACAAGTTATTCATTTAAAACAATGCACATTCCTTTCATGTCTTAAACTATTAATTTCATGCCTAAGCTACTCCTAGACCTAGTCCTACACCTGTACCTGAACCTAATGCTCTGATACCAAACAATGCTAGGCCCCGCTTTCAGATCCCAACATTCGGAGTCATTGAACTGAAACAGTACTTGTCCTCAATTATATTGAACCTAGTTTGGGAAAATTAGCATAACTTTCTCTAAAGATATCAAATTAAGGAGTTATTTAGATGGTTTGAAAGAAGAATTCAATATCTACAACCTTCATGACGACCTTGAAGACATATTCTATCATCTACAAGTTCCAAAATGGGACAAGACGATAGGATCAGATGAAACCAGACGAAGGGTCAGATGAATTGGGAATATTGTCATAACTTTCCATATAGATGTTAGATTAAGGATTATTTAGATGGTTTGAAAGATCATTTCAAGATCTACAACTTTCATGCAGATTTTAAAGACAAATTCGGTCATCTATAGGGTCAAAATGGGACAAGATGATAGGATCAGATGACACCAGACAAAGGGTCAGGCGAATTGGGAAAATTATCATCACTTTTCCTAGAGATGTTGGAGTAAGGTGTCCTTTAGATGGTTCGAAAGAGAATTTCAAGGTCTACAACTTTCATGAAGACCTTAAACACAAATTTGATCATATATAGGATAAAAAATGTGACCAGACAATAGGATTAAATGAAACCAGACGAAGGGTCAGATGAATTGAGAAAATTGTCATAATTTTCCCTAAAGATGTTAGGTTAAGTTGTTCTTTGATGGTTTGAAATAGAATTTTAAGATATACAACTTTCATATAGACCTTGAAGACAAATTCGGTCATCTACATGGTAAAAAAATGGGACAAGACGATGGGATCATCATCGGATGATATGACGACGATACATTATCACCAGAAGATATGGCATTATCACCAGACGATATGACGTCATCAGACGACACATTATCACCAAACGATATGGCATCATCACCAGACGATATGACGTCATCAGATGATACATTATCACCAGACAATATGACTTTATCAGATGATACATTATCACCAGATGATATGACATCATCACCAGACGATATGACATCATCAGACGATCATTATCACCAGACGATATGTCATCAGACTATATGACGTCATTAGACGATACAAACTATACTCTTTAGCATCTTCACTTATAAGGACCATAACTTTCGACTATGATGTCTAAAAATTTCATACTATATACCGTTGGAAAGCTAGAAAGATAATCTATAACTTTCTAGAAGACAACTTTTCCTAATTCAACCGAGATTAATCTAGTTTTTTTTCCAAAGTCAGAACACAAATTTTACTCCTATAGAAGACTTGAAAAATGAAACTCAACAATTTGGAAATATCATCTGTAAAACACAATCATACATCATTAACATCAAAAGATAAGTGTTTTATAAGGCTTTAATAAGCATTTCAAGCCACAATATAACAACATTTCAAAATCCCAAAATACAGAAGAATACATGAGCAATAATTTTGCTCAAAATGCAACTAAAGCCTTAGTTTACAAAACTAGCTTAAAATACAAAAGTATGCAAAGTAGGAGTGACGCCTTGACTCTTGGTTACTCGTTCTCATGCTCTTCACCTAAAGATGGGGCAAAAATGGAGGGGTGAGCTTAAAGCTCGTGGGTAACAATTTTATAATCGATAGTAAGCAAAAACCATTTTAAAACTCACATCGAAGCAATATACATATATTTCCCAAATCTCAATTTATCAACAATTCGTAAGCAACTTAATTCATGCATCATTGAACTTGCCAACATATTTAAACATATAAACACATCAGAATGGTTTGGGTGGATCCAAAATAGAACTTACAATACAATTCCCATAAGAGTCTTGTGTAGCCATGAATAGAACGTATTAACGCAATCCCATATGATGGTTTTGCATAGCCATAAACTTAGGGGAGTCCATGAAGGAGCTCCATGTCACTAGCGGGTAGGCGGGAGAAGCCTTTGGTCAAAGTGCACTTGACATACTTAGGAAACCACAAACCCACATAATCATGCATTTCACATATTGAAAATTTGTTTCCCAAAATGACACATTTTCGAAACCTAATTTCATAAACTTGATATCCTTTCCAAATCATTTCCATTTTTTATTTCATAGTTCATCTACAAAATTCATACACACAACATGTACTACTTTCTCAAAGCTTTTAAAGAACAATAGATGCACATTTAAAAGTAGTTGAAAACATTTATTTCCCTTTTCTTGAAAGAAACATTAATGGCTTATTATTCAATTATAAAAATGCAACCTACCTTGAATTCCTTGACTATAACTTGTTCGAATGTGCCTCTCCTTTTGCTCCTCTTGTCTTTCTTGATTCGCTTTTCATAGACAAAAATTCCAAGTTCAAATTGGTTGCAAAATTGAAGATCCACAAAATACATTTACTAAAATTGATCTTAGAGTACCTAAACTCATGCATTTCATAAGTTTCATGAACCAAAACTCTTCCAAAAATCAAAGAATTAAAATGTTCTTACCTTAAACCTTCACCAAATGAAGAGATGTTTAGTTCAAAAGAAAGCTCTTATTTTTCTCTACCTTTTTTCCTTCTTGCACAACCTCAAAATCTCTCTAGAAGGCTTAGAAAAGATGAAACCCTAGTTCAACTCTCTTCTTTCCTCTCAACCACTGAAATCTTTCTTCTCTCTCTCTTTGATTTGTTATTTCACTTCCTTCTTTTCCATTTTCGTTTTCCCCCTCTTTAGGAAGAAAACAACACTTCTTTCTTCCCATTTTACCCTTAATGATTGATAAAAGTCCACCTTGTCCTTCCTTTAATGCCTTATGGTTCTTAAACTTAAGTTACCCAAAATACCCCTTTTATGCATTCCTACTACTTTTAATTTAACTAACCCATGCAATAAATCTACTATCATAAACTTAAAGAAAAACTAACTTCTAAAAAAAATTTGGGGGCCAATAGAAGAAGTGTGTAACCAAGTACACATTAATGGTGATTGGGCACAACTTGATAATGACTAGCTATAAAAACCACATATGAACAATATTGAAGACGAAATTGTTGAGGATAATAAGTAAGGGTAGCAATTGGATCCAATAGTTGATAAAGTCTACAAGGGACAAAAGGCCTTTTATTTGATATCTAAGTGTAGAATATCTATTTGTTACTTATGAGGGGGAGCCCAAAAATGTAAAAGAAGTTGTATCTTATGAAGACAAAGATCTCTAGCTTGTAGCTATGAAAGAAGAGATGAACTCATAAAAGGAGAATGATATATATGTGCTTATAAAGCTTCCAAACAAAAGATGGTGACAAGTTGGTGAGCACAAGACAAAGTTAGTGATGAAAGGGTTCAGTCAAAAGAAGGGTATAGATTTTAATGAAATCTTCTGACCAATGGTCAAGATGACCTCAATTTGAATAGTTTTGGGTTTAAGTGCCTATTTAGAACTTGAACTTGAATAGTTGGATGTTAAAACAACCTTCTTGCATCAAGATTTGGAAGATAAGATATATATGGAGCATCCAGAAGGTTTCAAAGCTAAAGGTAAGGATAATTTAGTATTCAAGTTAAAGAAAAGCCTATATGGGTTAAAACAAGCTCCAAAGTAGTGGTACAAAAGTTTGATTCCTTTATGACCAATCATGGTTACAAAAGAAGTTATGTCGATGCTTGTGTGTATTTTAAGAAGTTTAGGGGTGAGAACTTCATTATTCTTCTTTTATATGTTGATAATATGTTGATTGTGGGTGAAGATGTTGGAAGAATCCAAAAGTTAAAGGAGGATCTATCTAAATCTTTTGATATGAAAGATTTCAGACTAGCAAAGCAGATTTTAGGCATAAAGATAACTCAAGACAGGAAGAGTAGAAAACTATGGTTGTCATAGAAAAGATACATTGAATGGGTACTAGAAAGGTTTAATATGAAGCACGCCATTAGCACCTAACTTCAAGTTGAGCAAGTATGCATGTCCCTCAACAAAAAATGAAAAAGATGGTTTGTCTTCTGTTATATACTCACTTGCAGTAGGATCTTTGATGTACACTATATTGTGTACAAGGCTAGATATTGCATAAGTTGTTAGGTTAGTGAGTAGATTCTTATCAAATCCAGGGAAGGTTCACTGGGAAGTTGTAAAATAAATTTTAAGATACTGAAGAGGCACTTTAAAGTGAAGCTTATGTTTTGGTGATGGTGAACCAACTCTAGAAGGTTGTAGAGGGAGTTATTTCATGGCAATTTAAGTTACAAAAATGTGTAGCTTTATCTACAATTGAAGCAGCGTATGTAGTTGAAGTGGAAGCTTATAAGGAGATGCTCTGACTTAAAAGGTTCCTTCAAGAGTTGGATGTGAAGCAAGAAGATTATATAGTATTTTATGATAGTCGAAGTGTTATTGACTTAAACAAAAATATTATGCATCATTCATATACAAAGCACATAAATGTCAGATATCATTGGTTGAGGTCTGTGATTGAAAAGCAACAATTGATGTTAAAGAAGACTCATAAGAATATGAATGATGCTGATGTATAGACTAAAACGACTCCCAAAAATAAGCATAAGCTTTGTAGTAAGCTTGTCGGGATGTATCTCATGTAACTGTTGAACCTTAATGTATCTTCCCCATATTTGGGCTGGAGGAGGAGATTGTTGTTTGTGTCTAACCCTATTTTCGAAACTTTTGGTCCTTTTTGACACTTTTATGATTTGTGGAGATGACAAACAAGTAAACACAAGATGATTAGTGAGTGAATCAAGCCTTTTCTTAACGGACACTCTTGTATAAAGTGTCATATGCTAGTATTCTCTATTTACACGACTGTGTGTATTAACCGTGTAAGTCTTTGGAACTGTGTGAAGAAGAACGTGAAGGGTGGAGACATACACAACAATAGTGTCATATAAATACATAGACTATAAATTTGATACATATAATGTTAATTGGATAATGATTTATACTTTTTTTAAAACCTTTTCCCTAATTGATATATGCTACCCTTAGGTGAAAAGTCCAAAAAGGAAAGAGGGGGTTTAAGCAAGTTAAGAGTGCAAAATGGTCTACTTAGTTTTGTTAAGATTTTTTTTATTATTTATTATTTATTTTAAGATATTAAATAATTGAATCTTATGCTATATTTGAAACATTTTTGCTACTCTATTAGATATTGAGTTTGTACATATAAATAAGGTTCGATTAATCAAAAGGGGTAGTTGTCAAAGACCAAAAAATTAAATTAATTTAAATTGAAAAAACTAATGAGTTTCTAACAATAAAAAAGTTAAATAATTTAAAGTTTCAAATAATCAAAATCAATATCTAATAATTTAAAGTTAAATAATTTAAAGTTGATTGTACAGAAATAAGTTATTATTCTCGCAAGAAGTCTGAATTACCCACTTAATTCAGAGATATAGTCAGGTTTAGGATCAGGCAAGGCAAGGATCACCACTTTTCATCTCTCCGGTCACCCTTCTTTTAGGACAATGTCGGACCAAAACTGTCCCTCAGTCCGGTTCGAGTAGAGATTAAAAACCGATCGGTTTTTCGAACATTTTTCTGCCGGTTTAACCATAGAACGGAATGCTCACTTGTAAGTGAGTTTGAAAATGTAACTAGAACATTTCGGAAACTCGTAAAATTCGGAGTCGGCCAATCTCCAAGAAATGTGAGAATTAAGAAGCACAAGAGGTGGTTTTCCAACAGATCTGGTTTATCCGAGACTCCTAAAGCTTCCCCACAACACTGAGAGAGCCTGATTCACCTTCTCCCTTGCAAGGAGTAGATTGGTCTCCTCCATCTATAAACTGAAAGCCCGCCACTGATCGACCCGTCACCAAAGATTCGTACAAACCCCGAAGTAAGTGTATTCCATTGTGACTTCAAATTTTATTGATTACACACTTTCAATATTGTGTTGTGCTACTTGTGGCTACAAATTTGGAAGTTCACATGATTTTAGGTAGTGGAAAAAATAAGTTTATGTTGCACATGAATTAAGGATTCATTGCTTGGTGTAATGATAGATTCTTAAGCTCACAACTTAGTCTTGACCATTCAGTTCTTGTAGAAATGCAGAAGCTAAAACTCTGAAGTTGTACTTCAGAACCTGATTGACTGTGTTGTGAATCTGGCTTGGTGTAACTGTACAAATTCTGCTTCGTGGAACAATCTGGCCTCAGTGTTGAGCACAACTAATTAACTTCTTGCAGTTAGTGCATTTGGTACTTTTTTTTCCATGGAGAAAACCTCACAATATTTCTGGATACAGGCTACTCTTCTGTCAATTTGGGAACTTACATATGATTTTATTTTCCAAGTTGTCTATACTGAGAAAGCATAACAGTGATCAAAACTTCTGCTAAATTTTCATTATAATACTAAAAACATTTTATTCTAATTTTTGTATCAATTTTAAATAGTTATTTAAGATTAGGAAAAGATTTTGATTTTCGAAAATTTTGAAAATGGAGAAAAACTTGGCACAATCTCACAGTTTTCCTCTTCATCTTGACAAGAGTACTTGATGCAAGTTATAATAGTAATGCAAGTTGTAATACTAACTTTTAGGCTTTTTGTTTCTTCTTTTTAATCAAACTTTAGGTTTTTATTTACTTTGATACCATCTACATAATTACATCCTTAGTTTTGGGATCGTAACACTCGCCTTTTAATATGTGCTTCATAAAAAAGTTACATTGTTTAACCTCAGCTTTCTGAGCCTTTTAAAACTGTACCCTGTAATATAACTTCCTGTAATTAATCAAATTGTACTAATATCATACCTTAGAAGTAACAAGCAAGAATAAAGAAAACAAGAATATAAAGGGTTAATTAATTCTTATTTTTTCGGCATGTTGCAAAATTATAGAGGTTTGATTTGGATGACAATGAAGTATGCTTTCTTAATTGAAGCTACTAGTTTCAATGTGGATGAGGGTTGAGATAATAACTTCTATTGAGTGGCAGTAGGACCAGCTTAAAAAGTCTTATTTAGATTGGCGAACTTTTAGGAACATGAAAATACGGATAGTGTTGGAAAACATGACATAAAGGCAATATGTACTAGGAAAGTTTTGTTTTACTTACATCTTTTAGCCTACAAGACTGCAGGCAAAGATAGTGGTCCAATCCAATCCGTAATCATATGAAGTGTCTGTCTTTCACCGATGCCTCTGCTGACAATCAAAAGGGTTGTTAAAGTTCAGTTACCTAAAACGGTCAGGAAAACCTGAAAGCTGAATGAAATAAAACTTGCATAATTGAACGGTTTTGGAAACTTTCAAATGCATTAGTAAAAAGAAAATGACAATATAGCCGGCACCAAATAGGTACTTTTTAATTGAAAGTTCATTTGTTTTGGTTCTAATAATTAAAGGATAATATGATAATCCTACATGCAATTGGGCACAAAGGTTGTAACAAAAGCTTTTGTTCCTGCGGGTTATCATCTTCTTCTCTGCTTTCCCGCTTGTCATCTCCTCTTTGTGTTTGAGATAAGCACAAGGAAGAGTCCAGTAACAAACATTGAATACTTTTTCTCCAGTTATCGAGACGTTGCCAAATCTGATTGGTGCCTTACCAAGACTAGTTGAACACCCATATTGGGCCAAACTCATTCTTGTAGAGAGTAACTCAAGTGGTTGACTCAACAAATTAGTGATAGAAGTTTCCGAGAATACTCTTGAAAGCTTCAATTCTCAAAGAAAATGGTAAGCTGAAACTTCCAATTGCTACTATTACCACACTTTTTCAAGTGACCTGAGTTGTTACTTCGAATTCTTTGACAGTTCCAATTGTTTTATTATGCTTTTCAATTAGTATTAGCTAAAAATTTTGCCTTTCTTTTCTGTTTCTCATGTTTATTGGTGTGTGTACGTTTGTACATTGAAACTTGAAACAGTATTTGTGGAGCTACATTAGAGTGTATGTGGATATGTGTAGTTTTGGAGATGAGAATTGTTTAGTCAGTAAAGATCAGTGCCCTGCGATTTGGAGATCTGTAGCTTTTCTCAGTTTGTTTATGTCAGATTACTAGAGAAGAGATGTGTAAGAATTACATGCACAAATAATGAAATGCTTAAGCTATTCTTTAAAGACCTATTTTATTTGTAAATATTGTCAGAGATGAGAATTCATGTGATCGACGTGCAGTTTGAATTAGTAAACCTTCGTTTGTGGCTTCAGCTTTATTGATTGAAAATTTTGAGCATACTGATAAGGTGTATCAATTTCATGATGCTCTTCCTAGATCATACCGAACATTTGTATGCCTGAACTACAAAATTACTTTATATCATAATAAACCTTTGTTTCCTGTAATCTACTGAAACACTGGGAAAGGTGGCAAATGTTGGGAATCTGACACCTCTTAGATCACACTAGACTTTTTTGTGTATAGACTGTGAAACATTTTGATATCATAGTACAAATAACTCCATTAATGTCTTTGTGGTCATTGCACAAAACAACTCCATGAATATTTCTTGAAATCATAGTACTAACTCCATTAATGTTTACTGTAATCTACTGAGCGTGACAATAAGAAAGGTGGCAAATTTTGGAATCCTTCGCTTATTGCTTCAGCTGGCTAATTGGAAAGTTTGTTTTAATGAGTACATGGTTGAATGTAGTGCATGTTTAGTATAATGGTTGTCTACGCATCTGAGAATTTAGTAGATGCGAACATACATACTTCACTTTATTTTTATGGTAGGCAGATGAAATGGTTGGATTAAATGCTAGAGAACATTAATGTAGGCCAGTGAAATTTATATACGCAGTTTTATATTGGTTTGTTAAAGGCTTCTCTTGCTGTAACGTAGATATATGACTTGATGGATGTATGCAGGCTACACCCTTTTTGGCAGGTCTTGCCGTCGCTGCTGCTGCTCTTGCTGGTAGATATGGAATCCAGGCTTGGCATGCATTCAAGACACGTCCACCTCAAGCTAAACTCCGCAGATTTTATGAGGGAGGCTTTCAGCTGAAAATGACAAGAAGAGAAGCAGCCCTTATTCTCGGTGTTAGGTAAATGAGATTCGGAAAGCTTTAAACGTTTCATGGAACTTCCTCACCTATAGATTGTACAAAATTCACGCTCCACTCTTTAACATATGTAGGCTGTGGTCATTTACTTATTTCATTTGCAAATCACAACATATAGTTCAATGTTTCGATCTTATGAAGCATTCATAGTTGATCAATTGGCATTACTTTGCTCATAGAAAATTGCGTGTGGCTGAGTTATCTTACCCTCACCCAACATTAATCAGTGGATATTGGACTGACAGGGAGAATGCTCCTCCTGATAAGGTGAAGGAAGCACATAAAAAAGTTATGGTAGCTAATCATCCAGATGCAGGTGGAAGTCACTACCTTGCTTCAAAAATCAATGAGGCTAAAGATGTGATGCTTGGGAAGACAAAGGATACTGGTTCCGCCTTCTGATGTTCTTGAAATAGTCTCTCCTCTCTTCACAAATGACCGTCTTTGTCGCCTTCAACTATCGGTTTTATTTTAGTGAAGGGGTGCGGACCGATGGGGCACATTTATAAAAGAGCAGAAGTTGGAAGTTTCACTCCGCAGTGGTTTACGTTAATATGATGAAAATGTTCACAATTCCATTCCGCAATTCGGATAAGAATCTCTACCGTAGCTTTTATCGTTACTAGTTACTGCAATATTACATGCCGTAGATGTTATAAAGAACGAAATGCTCAGGCTTTTGTGATTCAGACACTGTCAAGGTGTTACACCCATGTGGGTTTAGTTCTAAGACAGTGATATATTGGATAGCTTTTCGAACATAACAACGTTGGACCCTTTGATTTGATGTGATCAAGGAGCCTTTTTGAGTTGTCTTTCTTTTAGGCAAAAGTAGATAACAACTAATGTCTTCCATGTTTCCTATTTTTGAATTCGGATAAACACTTGCACACGAGAGTTGAATTTGGACCTTGCGCCTGTGGATCAGGTGTATCTTCAAATATAACGATGGCCACTGTGAAGATAATAACAGAAGGAAAAAGAATAGCTAATGACCAAAAAAAAAGAACCAATGCCACTTTGCGAGTAAGTAACACTTGTTAGATCTTCTCAGGAAGGTATACATAAACTCCTGTTTGTTAAAGCATTAGCCTAAAGTCATCCTATACAAATTTGTATATTGAAGGAAGTCATCTCCAATAAATAAAAACATGAGGAGAGTGCTATGGAACCTTTAATTGAGGAATGTGGCGTAATTTTTTAAAACAAAAATACCTAAAAAAGTTAAAGGATCTGGGAGTTTTTTTATTCTATCATTTTGGTACTTTTAATATTCATAATTGCTTATGTAATTATGTGAAAGTATTAACCTTACGCTTTTATTTCTTCTCAGAAGGTTTAGAATAGAAGTCAAGCCTAAAGTAGTGCCACTTTAACTAGTTAATAAGAGTATCAGGTAACCAATTAGGGTAGTAAAAGGCCTATTTGTTAAAGCAAGGAAGTAATTTTTTCTATAGATTTCTTTATAATAGACCGTTTATGATTATTGGAGGGGCACTAATTGATCGATATATTTCTTTATAATGGATCATTTATGACTATTGGAAGGGGGCACTAATTGATGTCTCTAAGCGCCTGTTTGGTTGGATGTTAATTAATGGAATGGAATGGAATGGAAGGGAATGGAAGGGTTTGTAATGTAATGGAATGTAATATAGTAAAAAGTTGTTTGGCAAGGATGGAAGGGTTCATAATGTAATGTAGTGAAACATTGTTTG